>CM077793.1:1689918-2079918 GCA_039737535.1 Lagodon rhomboides
AAAACCGCTCTTGGATGTTGCTGTTTGCATCGACGTAGCGTAGCACAAGCACCAGCTGACAGTGAGTGGAAATGTCAGTCGTCTCGTCGGCTTGAATGGCGATAAAATCAGCGCTCTTTACTTCCTCCAGAATGTACTCCTTTAGCACTGAAAGCATGCAGTCCAACAGCTCGTTTTGAATCGTCTTCGACGTGCCTTTAAAAATGGTAGCTGTCTTCAGGTGCTCCTCCAGCACACTGTCTAGGGAGGCAACAAAATCCACCAATCCCCTGAAAATGCCAGGGTTGTCCGAGGAGTCAGTCTCATCATGCCCACGCAACGCCAACTCAAAAGCTCCGCAAAACTTAACACAGTCGATTATCTTGGATAAAATGTGCCTGTTTTTATCCACCTCCTCATTGTGTTTCCTCACAGCAACCCGGTGGCCGTCGTCCAGCTGCGTAGCGATGTTCACCCTCCCTAACATGGCTAGCTTGACAGAGTTATCCATGTGTGTCCTGGTGCTCTCATGTTTCCTGACTTTCTCTGACAGGTGCTTCATATCCCTCACTCCGGTAACCGTCCATGCTGGATCTGTCCCCGTAGTTTTAAAAAGCAAGCACGGAAAGCAAAATAAGGCATTAGCATGACCGCACCCGGCTAACCAGGCCTTTTTGCTGTACCAGCTACGGGAGAAGCCGCGCATGTACCGCTTCCCTTTTTCGCTGGCCTGCTGCCTGATTGAGAGGCCAGGTTGTTCTGGGCCCAGCTCTTTCACCCGTAGCTTCTCCGCCAAAGTTCTCCTCTCAAATGGGTCTTGAACGAGAGATTTAACCGAGTTAGGGTTGGGTCTTGGAAGAGTATCGCTAGTGATCGTGCTCGCCATTGTCATGTTGTAAAAATGGCGCCTTACAGCCTCGTTCTGACCTTAGCATTGGCTCGCTTGGGGCGATAAAATAATCGGATTGGATTTGAGGACACTGATTGGCCAAATTTTATGTCATGCGTTCACATCTTAAATTAGTAATTGGCTTAACAGTTACATAGACCCGCCTCCTTGGGGCGATTTCTCCATCGCCCCAGAGCTGTTGAAGCACGGGACAGGGGACATGTAAAAAAAGCATACATCTTGCACAGATGATTTTCTATCATATTTTACACATATTACTGAGTGCAGTCATATTTCAAACGTACAAATATTAACAATTTGTATAATTTATTACTATTAATATTATTTATTTATTTATATATATTTTTTGTGGGTCAAGGGGGGCGGTGCCCTAGCGCCCTCTATGGGCCAGCCGCCCCTGCACACTACAATACCTACTATAGCCAAACTTGAGCCACAACCACACAGATAGCCATCAGCTAACCAGCCAACCCAAAACTGCCATCATCAACTGACACACAAATCTCCGTTTTGATTTCCGTCCTCCTTAACACACACAACAAATGTATTCACCGGCCTCACTTCTACCTGACGATATTTTCATACATACACAACCATCTGTTTAAGCAGAGGAGCTAGCACCGTGCAGCTACTCTGCCCGTAGCTATGTGTCCGCTGCCTATTTCTAAACCTAGCAACACATAGCTTTTCCCGAGCTGAATACAACTCTTGTGCAACTCCTCTCACAAACAGTATGCTTGGATGTAACTTACTACGGTTACCTCGTGAAGCAGGTTTATCAAAACGCACACGCATTAAATCCTAGAGTAGAACCCTGGACGAGCCCCCAATTATGTTACGGCCTGACAATGTCTAGGAATTACCTACAGGTTTTCACCGTGTCAGTCCTAACCTGGAGTGAGTGAAGGAGGGGAAGCTGCTGACGAAATGAACTGGTTGTTTTAGGGAGATAGATGGGATTAGCTCACCTGTCTGCATCTGTTCACAGGTTGGAGGGCCTCCCGCTGAGTCCCGACAGCGCAGTCCGGCTCACGTGAGCGACGAGCCCCGTCGTTAGCTCCTTATTCAGTTTTATTTTAAAATGGTGGATCCTAAAACTAAGAAGTTACTAGTAGAGGGGGGGTTGAGGTGGCAGCTTCTTAACCGAGCGTCCTGTTCTCCCTTGAGTTCTGATCTGGTATCCGCAGGTCTCAAGTTTTCCCCACTCGTTTTCACACCTGAGCCTCCATCTGTAATCACGGCAGTCGCTGCGCGCGCACCTCCCCAGATGGTGCGTTAAAGACGGCACCAAACCCTTGTGCAGTGCATAACCACCGACCTCTCCCAATAACCCAGTTCATTAAGCGTTTAAGACAGGAAGAAAGCTGAGCTCCTCACTCCTAACAGTTGAATAGAGAAAATTCACACCGCTTTACATCGCCGTCAGACCGCCCTCTCTTTTGACACTACATTGTCTCCACCGCAGAACCTCCGTATCCCTACGCATTAGTGCATCTGGGCCTCACACTGCATTTCGCCGCTCGCAGATCACCTCTTTTGGGTCGGAAAGAACGGGCGGTCTGACGGCAATGTAAAGCGGTGTGAAATTTCTCTATACAACGTACACGTGATCACAGGATCCCTCCAATATGCTTGCTCCTCAGAGCTTAAAAGAAAATTGCTTTGGGATAGCCTGCAAGAGGCAAACCCAAGCAACTTCTGGGTCAAGCAAGGGTCAAGGAGTGAGGATATGACAAAAAAGGGAATTGGGATGCACTGAGTTTGTCAGGATCTGTTACAGTCTTGTGTTATTTCCCAGCATCGATGTGTCTCATCCAGGCGCGTCGTTAGACCTGGGCATCCGGGGCTATAGCCCCGGATGTTTTGGGCAATAGCCCCGGATCTCGCTGCCTTAAAAAATATATATAATTGCCTAATGATGAAAATAGCCCCGAGGTTTCTATGTGGTTGCATATCGAACGGCCAGCAGCCAAAAATGCAACAGTGTCACCAGCGCAAATTGTGCAGAAGCTGACCTGTCTCCCCTTGTAGCACATGCCCATATATGGGCAGAGTCAGAATAATTTGTTGCAAATTCAACATCAGTGTTATTCTTTCCCCCTCTCTGCGTCACTGATGTTACCAGAGCCCGTCTATCAGCCTGCTGTTTAGTAGGCCTATAGTGAGGGGAAATTAGCTTCATCTGTAATTAAAATATGACGATGAGGACCCCAACGATTGGCCTTCATGTCCTTCTCAAACCACGTTGAAATTGCATCTTTAACAGCCCAATTTTCAAAATTTCCCGGGGGAGAAACCCCCCGGCCCCCGTTATAAAACAGACTCTATCTGCGGGCAGTGATGCCGGTAACACGTTACTTAGTAACCACTTTTGACCACTTTTTTCAGTAACGAGTAATCTAGCGCATTAATATTACGACAAAAGTAATCGGGTTAAAAGTTACTTATTCAAGTCACTGTGCGTTACTATTATTTATTGTCATTTTCCTTAGTAAAAATATATATTTTTGCTTTATTTTTTCCATCTCGGGGAGTGATGTCACACGTGCGACAAGTCACGTTTTCAGCATGAGGACAACTCACGTGTAACAGCACGCAGCGACACAAACACAAACAACACTGAGGGAGGAGAGAGATGCGCGGTTTCTAGCTCATTACTTTGAGTTTGTGTCAGCTAAAGATGAGAAAATCAGAAAGCCACGGCCTCGACTTGTACAGGAGGTCCCCACCGCCCAAACAACAAGAGCTGGACTTCGGTGCAAAACAAGTAAGCTGGGGAGAGTTGAAGAAGTTGGTCGGGCGGTATGTTGTAGAGGAAATGCTGCCCTTTAACACGGTTGACTCGCCCTCGTTTCTGCCATAACTCCTGCTAGCATCACTGCCGAGCTGCGTTACTGTTAAAAATGAACTCCCAATAAAGTGAGTATTGGCAAAACCCGTGGTCCTTTGTATGTTGAGTTAAAGGGGTGTTGTCGGCAGCTGCTGAGTGTAACCAATACAGTAACGTGTAATCTAACTAAGTTACTTTCAAAAACAAGTAAACAGTAATCAGATTACTTTGCCGGGCTAAAGCCCCGGATGTTTTGCTCTCCTAGCGACGCCCCTGGTCTCATCTATACACAAAAGCAGTTTTATCACATTCCCTTCCTAGATCAGCACATTCCAATAACTACACTGTGACTCTCTCTGTACAACACCTCCAGCATCTGTTACATGTGCCCACCAAATTACACTGCACAGCCGATGTCTGGCAATTTGCACATGTTGTAGGCTTGTGTGGAGGGGCTGGTGTGTGTCAATTATCTTATACAAGGTGCATTAAGAATGAATGGTTTAAAATCAGGCAAGAGAGCAGTTGCTAAAACCAAGAAAACGACAGATCACTGAACAGAAACATTGATGTTTATTCACAGAATAAAATCAGGTTAAAAACACGATAAAGACTAACAGTGGTAAGGCCAGAGGGCTGGTAAACGGGCGTTAAAATGAGGGAAACTAAAACAACTCGGGGATGAGGGAGTGCAATAAAACAGTCTAAACTGGATCAAGTCTTATCCGCAAAGGCAGGGGCTGCAGCACGCACACAGGGCGCCGGCGGAAGTGGCTCCGTCGCCGCAGAAAGCGTTGATACACTCCGTGCTCGGTCCTGCGGTCTCTCGACCCCGCTGCACCGCACCGTCGTCTTCCTCCGGCCGCTGACCTCGAGCTAGCGGGAGAGCAAGACGGCAGTCACTGCACTTTTAAACATGCATACAGCGGGTCACGCTTCGTCTTGGATCACTGCTCACACAGAAGGGCAGAGCATCACCCTGCCCGCTTCTTCATGTGGCCTTCACACAATCAGTCTCTGGCTCTCCGTCCAACCACAGCTCCGGCGTTACTGCGATCGGTCCTCTTCGTTCCTGCTTCGGTTCCCTCCTTCCCGCTCGCTCCGTCCTCTCCTTTTTGTCCTCTGGAAGCTTATTTTAAAGTCTGCCAATCTACGCTCCACAGGTGCCGGCAATTACGCCGTGGGGATTCACGTCTGCATGGGCTTTTCAAAATAAAAGCACAATACCCTCCCAGTGTGCGATGCATGCAATAAAAACACAGATAAAACCACACACTAAAATGAGAAATATTGTAAATTAAAAAGCACACTGGGAGCTAAAAATACACATAATAAAATCTGAATTTCACCCATGCGACATCTGCATGACAAAAGCTTTCTCAAACAAGGCAACTCATATATCTTCTTTAATCATATGTCTGTCTGTCTGTCTGTCTGTCTGTCTGTCTGTCTTCCCAGGTGATAGAGTGCATTACTCAGGGCAGGGTACTGGAGTGTCCCAGGCTCTGTCCCAGGGAAGTCTACGATATTATGCTTGGCTGTTGGCAGAGGGAGCCACAACAGCGCCTCAACATTAAGGAGATTCAGAAGATACTGTTTGTTCTGATGAAAGCCACACCAGTTTATCTGGACATACTGGGATAGAAATGTATATGAGTATAAAGGAATGGGATGTATTTGAAAGATGACTGGATTGGAAGGAAATGGACCACCTTGGAGTGAGAGTCTAGCCTGGACTCACAGAGTTGTCTGTGATTAAACCATATGAACTGAGATTAGGCAAAGCGCCTTCCTTTATCCAACTGCCTGACACATAAGAATTGGATTGAACTAACCAAAGTGCAGTTATGTGTATTTAACTGGATTTGAATAAACTGGATTACAGTGTATATCACATTATAATCAAATGAAATGTTTTGGACCTTACCCTAAATGGTAGGTTCTGGGCTTGTGATGTCCAGACTAGCTTATTTTTTTAATGAACTCATAACTTAACTATTAAGTATAGGTATAGTCAAACCGGACAGAACTGGATAAACCTGATTGTACTGGCCTGGTTTGTTCTTCTTAACCTATTAATTTAGGCAGGCCCGCTGACAGGGGGAGACAAACGGGTCTGTTGTCCTGGGTCCAGGGTAGGGGGGGCCCAGAACTGGGCCCTCATTAAATTATGGGATTAGTGCGGGGGGCCCATCTAAGATGATCTCGTCCCGGGCCCAGGCAAGACTGTCAGCTGGCCTGAATTTAGGTACTATCATTTCCGAGTCTATGTCTATGTACCCTGTCCGAATCAGTCCAGCTTTGGTTCTACCCAAGTCTTGATAAAACCTTGCCTAGCCTGGTAGAGTCTGGCTCAACTTGGCAAGACTTAAAGTATCCTTTTCTATATTATATTGACCCCACCATAACATGGGTTGGTTTGGCTTAACTCAGTTTCACAATTTTGAGTTAGAGCGATCTTAGTATGCCTTATATAGCTAGTATTTTTCTTTGGTCATCAGTCTGTTTATCATCCTCAACTTCCACGGTGTAATGTTGAAGTTTAGAAAGAGAACTCGCACAGAGTGATCACAAGAAATCTCTTTGCCTTTTAAAAACATTGTATGCTTATATATTTGCCTATAATTTTATGTGTCTTGGATTGATGGCCCTCAGGTCGAACTTCAACGTGTTTTTTAGCTAACATTTTGGAATATCTTCGTAATGTTATCATGATGACTCCATGCCATTTAAAGACATGACTAAACAGGTGCTGTGGTTAAAATTCTATTTCTTCTAATGACCAACTTTTTGGCAGTGAAAAAGATGTCTGCATCTGATGGATTTTTTTGTGCAAGTGATGATCCTAGTCTTTCATTGGTGGTTTGGGGGAAACCACAGCCTGGTATTGTCAGACTAATTTGCAAATGCATCTTAGTCTGGTCCCTCTGAATTCATCTCCCATTTCCAAGTGACGTTGGGCAGGCCAAAATACCTCTGGGTACAATTGGATAGACCAACATCCATGCAGGGAAAACAGGATGATGAGGAACTGAGTAACATTCAAGTTTGGGTGGTTCTTGTTCTGTTTTCAATAGGGAAAAAAATGGAAGCTTAGTCACTAACCTTCTCAAATTACAGCTAAACAGTACACTAAAATCTGTTTCTAAAAAACATTTGTTGTGAGAAATATGCTATTTAGTAACAGAACCTAGATTCATATTTGATCAGCACTGTGAAATTTGTGAAAAATGACTCTTTTGTCTGTCAAGGTGTCAAACCTGCCCAATATTAGATAAATGGTTGTAATCGGCCCAACATGGCCAACATTAGGTAGAAATCTGTCTGAACAAGAGGAGGTCCAGATGCATCTGCCAGAGCTAATAATACATGGGCTTGACAAGTAAAACCATAAAGAAAGAAACTGAACTGCCACATCATTTAATTGTTGTACTAGACCAATCTCAGCATGGATGAACGCTTACATCTGCAAAGCATTCATAAGTACACCCTCTGGTCCTGGCTTCATGTTGGCCCACTTAGCTGCCAACAACTCAACCAGACCTTCTAATTCTGAGCCTGCAAGCATGGCTTGAGTGACTGTCACCATAGAGATGGACCAAAGTGCCTCTTACTTCTTTCTTAACACTGAGAACTCAGAAAAAATAGTCTTTCAAAATAAGAGCACTTTTACATTTTGTTTACCTGCTTAAAAAAGTAACAATAGCTGTAAACTGTCCTCATTTTTATTACAAACAATGTATTGCAAAAAAAAACAAACCAAAAAAACCCCTCAAAATAATGATAAAAACAATGAATCCCATGTTGTGTACCCATTGCAGTTTTAATACCCAAGGTGAAGTTGAATTTTTTGTATTTAAGAAAATACATATTCTATATTTTTCGTATTCATTTTTATTTAAAATAAAAAACTGGATCTTTGCCATACTTTATAGCTGAATATTCAGCCACTGGACAGGAAAACACTGATTATTAAAACACAAACAATAGACTCAAAAGTAGTCTTTTAATGATTTTTGAAAACGTAGCATTTTTGAAGTGAGACATAACTGGATCCACCCTGACATCAGATCCTGGACATGATCTCGCAACAGTAGCTTGATAGCAGCAGAAAGTCTCAACTTAAAGCTGAATTGTGTTACTTTTAAAAAGAATGTATATACTGTAAATCTCTACATCTTGAGACATTATTTCCATTTCTCGTATGATTATTTTTAGCTTCTTCTAGTTATATTGTAACATGGTTCAGTGTGAGCAAGTAAGTGTAAAGAGAGTCTGGTAAATCGAAGACGTAAATGTACCTAGCCAATGTTGTACACAGACAAATTCATTTTTGCTTCCATCTTTCTCGAGTACAAGTAAAAGATTTAGACGCCAGGAAGGGGGAATGAAATAGTGCATTAATGCTGATGAAATATTTGTTCAAGATTTGCATAGGCTTTTATCCTTTTCAACTGAAATAAATTTATGAAATAATTATACTTCTTTACAAGCGCAAGTACAATTGACACTGCTGGGGCCAGATGTATAAAACTCTGTTTATAGTCCGGTGTAGAAATCTGTGTTCACATAAAACGGGAAACATGCAACCGCAGTCTTTTTGTCAGATGTATAAAACCCCATGTACGTCTGTTCCCACGTGTCTTTTCCTCATTCCTCATCTCAATCACCCTGAAATGTTATGCCGAAGCACAAGCTTTCTGACCATCCCCATAATTTACTATAAATGGTCCCAAATTACCTGGTTTGGGCCAGAATTTAGTTATGTGTTGAGGAGAAGCATAATTTTGCGGACCGTGAACTTGATGTAATGATTGATCAAACAGAGAAAAAGAGTATAATTTGGGGGCTTTAGTTCTGACTTCAGCAAAGAAAATGAAGCAAGTGAAATGGCAGAAAGTGACAGAAGCTGTGAACGCCACGAGTTCAGAGCCACAAACTTTGGAGGAGTTAAAAGTGGTCTGATTGCAAGCGAGAGGCCGAGAGACACATCTCTGGGCAAAGTGAGAGTGTGCGAGCTACTGTAAGAGGAGAGGGGATCCTCGCGCACAAAACACAAAAACAGCTACTGTACCATGTGGCACAGCCACTACACACGGCTACAGCCCTGATAGTGCCAGTTACACCTGAAGGATTCTCTCTCCCCAAAAATAATCTTAATTTACTTATATCAAGATCATGTATTTGTTTATTTACATAAGGATCATTATCATTATAATTATCATAATGCATGCTGACAAACACATTTACAGGAGACAGTAAAAACAAGAACAACTTGTGCATCACTGTTTAATCATAGTCAAGAGTTTGTAATCCTAACACAATTTAGTTAGAGGGGAAAAAAGCTCTAAATAAAATGTCACCCTAATTCATACTTTTCATATTATTTTTGCCAACTTTCTGTCAACAGTAGTCAGATTGGTGTTAAAGATGTGTACCAGTTTGCACATTCTCACAATAGGTGAATTTTTATACATTCAGAAATCTGTTAACATGCATCTATAATTAATGTTTGATATGAAGTCAAATCAATTGTGAGATACTTCATCATACCTAGAATAATGCCTCTCACCTTTAACCTCTACAATCTGGCTTCAGTTTACCACCTCGCGACACCAATCCCCCTTGCCTCCAGAATGTTCGTACACATGGGTCAGAATTTACTTACAGGTTCACACATTCTCCTGTCAAGTTTGTTTTTATAGATTACAACTTTTGTGTGGGGGAATTGGCATATGCCTCTTTCAGGCCCCATTTTGTGTGCAGGCAATGTGTATAAATGAGACCCCAGGTACTAACTGCCGTATGTAGTGAAATGAACAATTCAAGGGCAACAGCTTTGGTGGACATTCCTGCAGCCAGCATGTCAATTGCACACTCCATTAAAACTTGTGACATCTGTGACATATCTTTGTGTGATAAAACTGCAAAGAGTGGCCTTTTATCATGACCAGCCAAAAGCACACCTTTGCAATAATCATGCTGCTTAATCAGCATCTTCATATGCCACACCTGTCAGGGATGGATTACCTTGGTAAAGAAGAAGAGCTTATTAACACAGATTTTAACAAGTTAGTGATCACAATTTTAGAGAAATAAGCATTTTATGTGCACAGAAAAATGTCCTCTGTGTGTATTGTACTGTTCTAGGATCAAAGTCATTCTCTTATCTTGAAGGAAAGGTTTCAGATTTTGTGATTTTGTCGGCTATTCATCACCCAGAGACCGTTAAATATAACTGTCTGTCATGCATATAAGAGGAAAAGACAGGAATGTAAAAAACATACACCTTGCAGATCAGTACTTTATGTCATATCTGGGACATTGCATTTTTCTGTCATTACGAATGTTTTTTCTTCTGAATGTCCTCCATAAAGTCATGTTTTTAATCAGTTTAATAGGTGCTCAAAAGGAACAGCTTTATTAGAAGTTGCTCTGTTGTCATAGGTTGATGCACCCATGTGTAGCACTTTCCATGGACATGGCGTAGAAAAAGTTTATGCACTATGTTTGTGGCCCTAAAGGCCCTGCATAACGGTAGTTAAGTGCCTGCTCACACCGTATGTTGGTTGCATAAATACATTTCTGACATGTTTTATACTTTTGCGCTTATGAGGTGTTCCAACTGAATATGTCACAAAAATGTGCCCTGCATTATTCACTATTATTCATTTAAAGCAACATTATGTAGAAATTGGCATTTTGTGCAATTAGGTGCCACTTATGAAAACAGTATTTTGAATACAAATCCCAGGTCTGTAACAATTTGTCAGACATAAGGTAGGTGCTAACTACAAACAAAACTCATTACATCATAACAATTTTATGTCTTGAAAACATGTGTCTTGAAGTAAACATGTATGTAACGCTGTGATCCTCCCTTTACACTGAAGTTACATATTATGGAGACAAGTGGGGCTTTGACAGAGACACTATTCACCCTATTACAAGACACTGTACCAACAAAATGATTTTGAAGCTTTAGTTTTTAGGTTAAAAAAGTTACCTAATGTTGCATTAACAGACATACTGTGTGTTGGTGATCCACTAACATCAATGTATTGTGTTAATATTGTAATAGATTGCATTATACACCTTGCTATATTTGTTTATTTGAGTATTAGGCTTTTTAGCTGCAGGTTTAATTGATAACATTAGCAACACAATGTAAAATCATCTTGTACACATACAAGATACACACACACACACACACTAATAAACACTGGTAATAGATGGCAAATTAAATCTAACAAGGATTTTTGTCAAGTCTGAAAACATTTCCCATTGATTTTTCAACAGCCTTAATATGTGCTGAAAATATTTTCTATGAGGGATTCTAACTTAAATACATGACTGGACTTATTTTAATGCTTATGCCAAAAATATATGTACAGGGATTCCTACAGTCATTACCATATTCTCATATTATTTCTCACAGACTCAAAGAGTTTAACATTAAAGCTGCACAAAGCCCAACTGCAATGTATAATCCCAACTGGGCTGCAACACAGATGAGTGTCCTATCCTCAATAATTTAGAACACTTTCCTTTCTCAAAATAAATTGAACAGTCAGCTGTTGGTGGTAGACTGGAAGTCAGAAACCTAAAATTAAGACTGAAAACAAATCTGTGAAACGTCACTGTTTATACTCACTTATGTTGCGGTATAACCTTTGGTAAACATGATTTGCAGGATGCTGGTCGGCCACCTCACATAACACAATTTTGCAGGTACTGACGTGGCAGCTTTAAACGAAGCTAAGTTTGGGCCTACTCTGACAGGACAGACTTTATAGACTTGGATAGGCCAGTTATATTGCTCTGCTTTATTTTGAGATTCCAAAACATTTTAAAGTGCTGGAAGCATTCTTTCGATGAGATAGTTGGCTAGCACTGCCGATGATAAGACCAATTACAAATCAGTGGGTCAATGCTGATGTCCAAGATCAAAAGTCCCCCTAAGCTCCTAGTATCATATTGGTTTATTCCCCATGTCACGATTTAAATCAAGTGACAACATTCAGGGCCAATGCAGGAAGTAGTGTGCCTTACTATGTCCTTCCTTGTAATGAGGTGGTAAGTGAGGGTGTGTAGAGAATGGTGGTGGATCGTGTCCTACCAAGTCAAGTCAAGGGGACTGAACTTGTGTCTTGTCAATTGTATTTAATGTTGGAGTTTAATTTATTCTTACAAGGTATCAAGGTAAATTTATTGTTATTTAAAAAACAAACAAAAAAAAACAAGGGTTTAAAAAAAAAACTGTGTTTGAGTACTTTTGGATACACCTATTTTAGAAAATGGAGTCTCACAGCCTGGGGGATGAAGCTGCTCAGAGTCAAGCCCAGAGTGTTTAGTTTTTCAATCAGCTTCATGGGTGAGATTGTTTCTGATGGAGCTGTTGTTATTCTCCAGGTGCCTGAAAACTGACTTTTACCACAACCAAGATATTTTGCTAATGTTACACCAAAAAAAAGTTCCCGTTCACAGGCATAATACTTAACACACATTGCACTGAAAGTACGTTGGTATTGAAAGTTGCAAAATCATTCTATATCAATTTTCTGTATTGTGGTTGGATTCAAATTCTGCGTAAATACAATGGACACCACTATCACAAAATCTACAAAACATCAGTCTTGACTCTAGACGATCCGGGTTTGGCACATTAAGCCAGCGAGCCTTCAGGATCGGAACAACTATCGACAGCTTGGCCAGTTTCTTTCTTTTTTTTTGTACAGCAGACCTGACACCTTTCTGGCCACTCTGAACACTTTTGTAAAGCACTTAAGGACTAGATTAGTATGCAACACTCTCACAAATTAAAGAAGTTAAACATGCTGCTAACTGTGTCATGTAGTACTCAGTCGTAGACTTAAGTACTTCTAATGCCATGAGAGTGAGCAACAATAGTTTTTTTGGCTCATGACATAACATTTAAACTTTTTTTTTCTTTTTTCTAGTGTCCTTTGTTTTGTGTCTCAGCAGCATCCTTGTTCTTTCTGTCATCACCTGCACACTTTTTATCTCATGCTATTAAGTCAGACTGGCTCATATACACCTTCATTCTCCCTTCTTTTCGCAAGTGCTTTCCCTTATGTTTCCCATACAACATATTTAAATTGAATATGTTAAAACCATCATTACTCGATAATAAGACAGTGTCTTTTTTCTGATTTCTCTCTGTCTCTCTGTCTCTCTCTGGGTAACGTGTTGTATATCATGTATATCTGTCTCCATACTATCATTCATAACTGTGTATTAGAACAATTTGACAACTTATATAATGTCTTTTTAAAAACTGAGACGTGACTAACTTTTAAGGTGGCTCTGTGTATGATTAACGCATTAAAAGTTGCTTCATCTTTGAATGGCCGGGTTCTTTCTTATTCTTTATTCTTTTTTGTTTCACCAGAACTCTTCAGGTGAGTTTGAAAATGTATTCTGAGAATGTATTCATAACTGAATAAGGATTATTCTAGTCAGTTTAATGATATTTATCCAGAATCGATTACTCTAATGTACAAGTTTGAATACTTTAAACATGCATTGAATTTCTCACTTTACCATTAATTGATGCCAGTACCTTACAGACTTGATTTCCTTTTCAATCAGGTTATTTTAGTAATGATCAAATGATCACGAGTACTATTTAATTGTTGTTTTAATTTACAAGCTTAGTGCATCAAGTCTGTCAATCCAACTTTAAAAATGATGATGGTGATGACAATTTAATCAAAAAGCAATGAGCACTACACTTCTAGGATGTATCAGTACATTTTTTTTGTCTTGACACATCAGGGTATGGATGCCATGGTCTGATGCATGCAAAGAATGCATCTGACTGTCACACAATGGCCAGGCATATTTCAATGGCCATGGATATAACTATTTTGATCCATACTCCAATTCAGTAAGTGGCAGTATTGCACCTAACTTTTGGTTCACAACTGCCACTCCAATTTGTAAGAAAGTTGATTTTTGAGTCTCTCAACCCATTAACTTTAAACACCAAAAACAGAAGAAGAAGAAGAAGAAGAAGAAGAAGAAGAAGAAGAAGAAGAAGGTGGTGAGACAAAACTGCAATTGAATAGGCTTGAATGAGTAAAAACAATTACTTATCTTTAAGCAGCCTCTAGATTTGAAAGCAGACAGATCACAATTACATTAGATTTTTATAAGACCTGCATAAAATCATCATCATTAGTTAAATATTCCTGTATTTTCAGTTACTTTCCCTTGTCCTGATTCTGCTTGGTGGTCTTTATTAATTTACTAATATTCTTCCATATCATTTTACTATTTCCATTTGCCTTTTTAATTATATCTATAAGAAAATTGGCCTTTTGCGTTTCTCAATTCATTACTTTTATTTCAATTCACTACATTATTATGAAGGCTTTGAAAATCATTACTTGATGTGGACTTCAGCACTCTTTCAAAAACAAAGTCAGGTTTTTTCATCAAGTCCCACACACTGTAAAAAAGAATTTGCTGGTTCAACTAATTTCAAATAATTTGTAACCTGGCTGACCTGACATTTTGAGCTTTGGAAACTAAGAAAGTTCAGTTGTTTGCACTTATATCTGAGTTCTTCAAACACAGAGTAAATAGTTGAGGTGACACGACACACTAAAGGTAAGGAACAGCAGACACGAAAAAATCATTACGAAAAACAAACAAACATTACAGGCACATCAAAACAACTTCCATAGAACAGAAGCTCTCACTTGGAGAAATAAGACAGCACATTTGGACATACAAGAGATGTGGGTGAAAAACTTGTCCAACAGAGAGCTCACCCAACAGGAGAAGAATGTTTTTGCCAAAGGACTGAACTTTGCAGTAACTCCAGAACAGAAAGTGGTCGTAGATCTCATCACAGCAAAAGAGTCAGCCATCAGAAACAGCAAGCTGTCAGACACAGAGGCGGAACAGCTACACTTGAAGGTATCAGCCGCTCTTGCTAATGCAAAAGCACCCCCATCCAACCTCACTTCTGAGGAAAGGAAGGCCCTGGCATCACTCAAGAGACTGGAACATTACCATCTTGCTGGCAGACAAAGGGAGATGCACTGTAGTGCTAAACACAGCCGACTACCAGACCAAAGTCACTGATCGGCTTAGTGATACTAACACCTATGAGACTCTGAGGCAAGATCCTACCAGTAGCTACAAACAGAAGGTTGTAGAATATCCGCAAAAACCGGAAAGGGACAAAACCATTGACAGGCCATTATATTACAGACTCCCCAAGACACAAAAAGAAGGAGCACCACTTAGACCAATCATCAGCAGCATTAACTCAGTTACTTATAACATATCCAAGCACTTCACCCAAGACCACCTTTGTGCCTTACTTGACCTCTGTCTGACGACCACCTACTTCCAGGACAGTGAAGGTTTCTACAGACAGAAGCACGGCTGTGCCATGGACTCACTGATGTCCCCAATAGTGACCAACCTCTACATGGAAGAAGATGAGAGCAGAGCCTTGATTACCTTCACAGGAACTGCTTCTAGCCTCTGGTTCATGTATGTGGAGGACACCTGGGTCAAAATCAGAATAAGGGAAGTGGAAGCCTTCACAGAACATATAAATGCTGTGGACAATAATGTAAGAGATACACTACTTAATAAATGTAATAAATCACTGGCGATTAATAACACACTTGTAAATGGGGCACCACCTTCGTTGTTTTATCTATTTGAATAATCTGGAGGGAATTAATCAAATCTAACTGGACAATTTTAGCTTGGAATAATTCTAATCAATTTCAAATCAATGTATTCAATCTCATATTCTGAAGTAATGATTTGTTACACAGTTTCCATCGGTTCTCTGCATTAAAACAAACATCCACAGACAAGGACAGATGGTTAAATATGTTTATTTACTAAATAATTCAGGGTGAATAAACAAACGAATAACAAATTGTAACAGAAAATGTAAAGACTGTAATGAGTAAAGTAGTAGGGTTTATGTGAATATGGGTGGATGGTGAAATTACAGGTCGGGTTTTTAGCCTTCAAATATCACAGGAGTAATTTTAATACTAACGAGACCCTAACTGAATTTCTCTTGAGCTCAAAAGAAAGGAGTCAACAGTGTTGACTCAACACCTAAAGACACCAACTCATGTTCATGGGTGTGAATCCAGCTGTATGCAAGAGGTTTAGCCTACTTTGTTAGGAAAGTTGGAGAGTCCTTGGCTTTGGTGTCCTCGGGTGCTCTTAGCTCGACTGCGGACCGCAGTATCGTCCAATAGCCCAAGGGAAGTCACGGTTGTCCGGTGCTCAGCTGATGAACTCTTGGTCCAATGCCCAGCGAAATGTCCACTTGAGAGCGCTGGGGGCAGAGCCGGTCTTGGCTTGGCAAAGTCTTTCTTTTGTTGGAAACCATTTGCACGGTTTCTGAAGCAGCCAATTACTGCAGCGTCTTTATCAATGATGATGGTCTTAATAAAGATTTCTTCTTTGTTGCTTCGCGTGGTGGTTCTTAAGCTCTGACTCCTAAACTAAAAATTTTTTTTAAAAACTCCTTGACTAAAATAACTGGAGGATGAAACTTTCTCTGAATCAGGCGGTGATACTTTTTCTTTTTATTGGTGAAATGACATGACAAACAAGGTGACATGAGGGACAAATACACCACACCACGTGGACCACAAGTAAAGACAGCAGACATACAGCACAGACAACAACAAAGTGTATGTGGATGAGAGGCAGATGATATATATATATATATATATATATATATATATATATATATATATATATATATATATATATATATATATATATATATATATATAATATGGCTCACATAGATAAAACAATGTAAAGAAAAAAACAAATAAACAATATATAATGTAATAACACAGGGTGACATGAGACATAGCATGATGTAATACAGCACAACACAATACACAATAACACAGTACAAGATCATACACACAAACAACCCAACATAAACCAACACATCATGACAACGACCCAAATACCAGAACTACAATCAATAATTTATATTGTGATAATAACAACATACACTGCAGTGAGGGGCGAGGCCAGACCAGAGCATCAGGGGGGCAAGCCAGGGGTCCCCCAAACCGGCCCCAAGTAGCCCAGTCGGGCGTCCCAGCGGGGGACAGGCAAGACAAAACAAGAACTCCTATTTATTTTTTATTTTGATTGTGCCTTGGGCCGCAGCTGAACCCGGAGATAGCTGCTGGCCCATTGCCAATCTTCCTGTGCCACTTCCTGGTCTGGGCAACCTCCAGACTCTTGGGAGGTGGTCTGCTTGCTGAGGAGTGGCTTTTTTTATTTTTATTTATTTATTTATTTTCTTTTTTTTTTTTTTTTAATTTCTTTGAAAGAGAGGGGGAGAGGTGGGGCCCAACCACTCCTTCCCACCTGCCTCCACCCGAGGCCCCGCCATGCCCCAAGAGAACAGGCCCGGAGCCCCCGCTCACCTCCACCTTCAACCAGTCCAGTCCGGCCCCGCCCCTCTGCCTGTATTTTATTATAATATTGTCTTTATCATGAGTATTATTTGAAAAAAATATGAATAATCATAATAATAATAATAATTAAATAAGTAAGATAAGAAGTTGTGATGATTGCATAATAGGTAAATAAGATAAGTAACAATGTTTATGATGATGATATGATAATTAAATAAGATAAGGAACTTTAGTTATGATGATGATATGGTAATAATATTAATAGCAACAACAAAAATAACAATCATAATCATAATATTTAGTCATAAGCATATTCGTACAAATAATATCAATAAACGCAATCAACAAAATGAACATAATAATAACAATTATCACAATCATAGTCATGGTAATAATGAAAATAATGATAATATAGTAATAAAGATAATTGTAATAGTAATGAAGGAAGAGCAAAAAGAAAAAAACAGGAAGAGGAAATATTTCAATCAAAAAACAAGAAACCAAGAGAGAAAGAAAATATATACATATATTGTAACAGCATGTTAAATAATCTATTCCTTGCAATCTTACGATAACTTCATTACTCAATAATCTTAATCAATTCATGCAGTTATTAACTTACTGCACAAATAATAATGAAAATACACCACTACAAATGTAACTTCTGTATTCAAAGTCTTCAAGTTTCTCAAAGTTTGTAAGTATCATCAGAAAACTGTAACATTACCAAAACTTTAAAAAAAAGTAAAAACGCCACAGTTTTTTATATATACAGTATATAGTCTATTTCTTAATATTACTGCATGTGGCATTTTACACCTAAAATGTTTAAAGTGGAGCTGTTTTAACTACTATATTCATTATTTCACTTTATTGTATTTCATTTAATTGTTTGCATTGTACTGAGCAACACAATCTGGGTATGGATAAAAATAACATCAGCCAGCAAGTAGATCTCTCTCTCTCTCCCTCTCTCATGTCATGTTCCATACTTACTTGCCCTGTATCTGTCTGTGGAACTTCCACCAGTTCATCTCTCTGTCCCTCATCATCACAGGTGGCCCTACCATGCTGAGGCTGCACACCTGTCCCGGCCTCAACACTCTCTTCTTCACTCACTTCTTGGATGCTGCTAATATTCACGTGAACTTGTGCCGTAGTGCTGCTGCTGCTGCCGCCGGCTGTGCTGCTGAACATTTCAGTTAGTTTGCGACATTTAGCGGCTTCACTCTCTAAATGTTGCTTTTTTCCCCTCGCCTTCTCAGCCCCAGCCCGTTTTTTACCGATGTTATCCATATTTTTTACATATAAGTGCTTCACTACTACTACCAAAGATACTCAATTATCGTCTTTGCTGCTACTTCTTCTTATCCTTCTTCTTCTTCTTTTCAATTAGCTGGTGGGCACGGGCGGCTGCCGGCTGGCATCCAACTTAAAGATGCATTGTTGCCACCTACTGGACTGGAGTGTGAAGCAGGAGATTAGTGTATCCCACTCTTGGTTAACACACTGGTATATCTAGGTTAGTAAGGAGCTAAGGGAAAGGACTGCAATAACATACAGGAAAGAACACAACAACAAAGTAGGTTGCAAACTGTATTTTTAGTAAAAAATAAACTTGCAGGTGATAATTCACACACCATCAATAACAGATGAATGACAATGAAATAAAAATGGGCCCTTTAAAATAATAAGTCTGGTGTGTCAAAAAAAAAAGTCAATAAAGTCTGCGTGTTTTGTGATCACTGTCACAGTAAAGTGTCCTTTGAATCCACTGTCTGAAGATTCACTAATATCCAAGTGTCCAGTGTTCTTATGAATGTTCCTGGGATATGAGTGAATGTATGTGAATATGTGTGACAGTCCTGGCGGCTGACACCACCCTACCACCAGGTGGAGTATTCGATGGATCGGTTCTGAGTTCCAAGCAGGATCTCACTGGGAGGCTCGCCATCAATTGGAATGGATCTCCTGAAGAAGCTCTCACTCCATCTATAAGACCTGACCGAGATTGACCGAGGAAAACACTTTCCCACTCCAGACCATCCCCAGATCTATCTTCTATATTGATCCACTGGAATGCATAAACTAAGTTTTAACAACTATGAACGTAACTTGCAAATTCTTTTCTCCTCTCTTTTTAATGCTCATTTCACTATAAGCACGCCTTGATCACTATAGAGACGCTCTGGGAACCCATAATGGACAAGGAACTGCTCCCAAAGACATCAAGCTACTGTGGTGGACTTCTGGTCTTTGGTAGGTATAGCAATGGCGTATTTAGTAAAATGGTCTGTAACGACCAGGATATCCTTTGTTGCATGACCAAAATCAAGGTCATGATGAGAAAAGACATAAGAATAGGAGTAACATTTTTTTGTTATTCGAGTCTTCCACTCCAAAGGAAGTGGGGAATCTCCAAAATCGAACTTGAGACTCTCAGGCATGTTGCATGGCTGTGAATTTGTGTGGCTAGCAGGCTGCTGTTGCCTTGAGCAGCTAACTGTTTGTGGTTGACATGAATGACTAACCTCTTGTTGCTGACAATTGTGGTGTTCTGGGCTTGTATTACTTCTTGAGGAACACTAAGCTCGGCAATAACACAGTTAGTTGGTAGGACAACATCATGACTAGTTTCTTTTCTTAGCACAACAGGGATCTTGTATGGAGACTGCATTGGAATGGAAACCAGACAACCATCAGTGAAGATTCCACCGGGCAAGGATGAAACAGTAGGTTGTTCAAGTAATGCCCATTTCTCACTGTTCAAACTATAGACATTAACAATGCCTTCCAGTACAACTTTCTGACCTGCCGGGATAACATCAACCACCTGTTGGTAGCCACAGTATGATTTAGTCTGCAGGGAACTGTCATCACAGAATTGCTCATAGAGCGAATCAAGAGTTTTAGTTCCAATCAGTACAGGTATGTCACTGTTGGAACGGACATCTGGTACTATCAAAGCTAGAGTTTGAACTTGCAGCTCAGAAGCAATAAACTCTCTTGGAAATTGCACATGTAACTGCACATAGCCTGCATATGGAACTGACTGACCATTTGCTCCCTCTATTTCTAGTATGTCTCTCACTGGATGGATAGTGTGGTCTGACAGATGCAGATTATACTCTTATGCTCTTTTCTGTACATGCGACATCTATTGCATGTCTGTCCGTCCTGGAAGAGGGATCCCTTTTCTGTGGCTCTTCCTGAGGTTTCTTCCATTGTTTTTTTTTACCCTGTTAAAAGGTTTTTTTTTTCCATCAACATGGCAAGTTTTTCCTCACTCGATCGAGGGTCTAAGGACAGAGGATGTTGTTCACTGTACAAATTGTAAAGCCCATCGAGGCAATGTGATTGTGATTTTGGGCTATATAAATAAAATTGATTTGATTTGATTATAAAGGGACTGAGACACAGTTGCAACCTGGGACCCTGTGTCGAGCAATAAGTGGCAGTCAATTCCGTTAATTTTAACATTAGCGGTGCTCTTGCTTCCTACAAGACCTTTAAGCAGCTTTCTGGTTTGTGCTGTTCTATGTTCCTTTAGTGATGCTGTGAATTGTGTTTTATGCTCAGAGTTGGGACTTTTAACTTCACCTGTTCCCATTTGTCCCTCAATAGGAACAACTCCTATTTTAAAGAGGAAGTGTCACTAGAGGTGTTTTTCTTGTCCCAAGCCCATTACCTTTCTTTCAGCTCTTTTCTCTTAGCGTCAACCATTTGAGGGTTTGGAGGATTGCTAAAACTGGCAACAATATGATCATCCTCCCCACATTTAAAACAATACCATGGCCTGGGCCTCGATGACGAGGTCTGGCTTGGTGACTGCTTCTGAGGGATAGGTCGGTTTTCATTTGTCGTAGTTTTTTGAGTTTTAAGGCCCCCACACATTGCCGCCCCTCCCACATGCCGCGCTGATTCTCTGGCACACCGCCAATCAGAATGGTCACTGAACAGCTAGCTAACAACCAATCAGAGTATCCGACAGTGTCCAACCTCAGACGGCCGACTTCGTATGTTCAGTCGGATCAGACGCCGTCCGCGTGCTTCCGTGCGGCTCTGACACAGCTGAACACACCGAACAGAGTAGCTCCAGAACTCGTCCGACTCTCTCCAAGCGCTTCAGACGTCCGACGTTTTAGTCGGTGTGTGCCGGCCTTTAGCTGTTTTAGATTTCACATATTTTTCTCCCTTTGCAACTGAGAAAGCTGAAATCTGAGCTTGGAGATTGGCTATCTGTTTCTTAATCTGCTCCACAGCTGTTGATATGCTGTTATCTTGGAGTTGCACATCAGATTCATCATAATAATCAGATTTAGGATTATCAATATGAACTATCCTTGTAATTGACCCATACTGTTTTAGGTAATCAGCAACCTTTTCATCTACAGAGGTTTGAGACAGCCCACTAATGATGAGCGAGTTTGGTACTTTGAGATTCTCTGTCTCAACAATCTCCATTTTTAAAGTTTATCACTTAAAACCTCTATTTAACTCTGAAGTTTTACATTTTTGGCCAGAAAAAAAAAAACAATATGCAACAAAATACTGCAATTCAAATCAAAATGTTGATCTGTGACATCAAGGTACAGGTGACCTTCATGTATGATTGCAGTCTGTCCACAAAGCTCCTGGCTGGCTCGCCAAGGTATATCCCTGTGTAACCCACTCCTGTTTGATACACTGGTATATCTAGGTTAGTGAGGAGCTAAGGGAAATGACTGCAATAACATACAGGAAAGAACACAACAACAAAGTAGGTTGCAAACTGTATTTTTAGTAAAATAAACTTGCAGGTGTTAATTCACACACCATCAATAACAGATGAATGACAATGGAATAAAAATTGGCTAATAAAAGTCTGGTCTGTCAAAAAAAAAAGTCAATAAAGTCTGCGTGTACTGTGATCACTGTCACAGTAAAGTGTCCTTTGAATCCACTGTCTGAAGATTCACTAATATTCAAGTGTCCAGTGTTCTTATGAATGTTCCTGGGATATGAGTGAATGTATGTGAATATGTGTGACAGTCCTGGCGGCTGACACCACCCTACTACCAGGTGGAGTATTCGATGGATCGGTTCTGAGTTCCAAGCAGGATCTCACTGGGAGGCTCGCCATCAATTGGAATGGATCTCCTGAAGAAGCTCTCACTCCATCCCAGTGGCGATTGCTCTAAGACTGCAAGGGAAGCTCAGCTTCCCCTAAAATGTCACCAAAAAAAAAAAAAAAAAGTGGTGAAATATGTACTGCTGTGTGTACATTTCATTGACTAAATACGCGCTAGAAAGCCTTCATCTTTTGTTCAGAATCAGCTACTTATCACAGGTAACCGGCGCAACTTCCTTCTCATTCATTCCCGCAGCGCCACAGCGCTTTCCACAGTCGGACGCTCAGCTTCTGACTTCAGTGGGGAAGCGTAGAGCGGGTTGTTCCACTGCAGCGAAACCAGACGGTCATTGGATAAATGCTGGGCTTTGTCCCGCCCATCGGACGCTCAGCTTCTCTGGGGGTCTATGGGGCAGTGGGCTGGCCTGGAAGCTCAGCTTCTGCATGATGATTGGATGAGCTGTCTGAGGCGGAATCCTTTTTGATTGACAGCTAAATGAGCGAATCAGCGATCTTGAAGAATAAACATCCACCGGAGCATTTTCCAAGTTTTTCATTCCGTTGTTCTGAACTGATCCGGAGACTTTACCGATCCCCAGCGACTTTGTCACGATCACTCACACTCACAGGCGGTCACACTTCACAGTAGCCTGGCGCAGCAGCTCCAGCTGCTAGCATTAGCAAGCTGCACATCATGGCAGATAATATGAAAGTTGTTAGAGTTAAAGAGCAGGGCAGGTCAGCTCCTAAGATTGATTTAGTGCAAAAGGTGGGGAAAAGTAACAGGTCTTTTCAGGTGTCCTGAATAATAATAATAATATATAAATAAATAAACAAACACGTTTATGATGTAGGCCGGAAAAATGAGCTTCCCCTCCTTGAAAGACCAGCAGCCGCCACTGCTCCATCCATAAGACCTGACCGAGATCGACCGAGGAAAACAGGGACTTTCCCACTCCGGACCATCCCCAGATAGTTCACCTATCTTCTATATTGATCCACTGGAATGCATAAACTATGTTTTAACAACTATGAACATAACTTGCAAATTCTTTTCTCCTCTCTTTTTAATGCTCATTTCACTATAAGCACATCTCCTTTCTTCCACACACATCCGATCATGCAGGTAGGTCGTGATCTGTCAATCATGCCCAGCCAGAGGTGGAACTTGACCAACTCTGTGTTCTGACTGGCCCTCTCACTTTCTCAGCATAGAAATAGTACACCTAGATCAGCATATCTTCACTTTCTCATCATAGAAACAGTTCACCTAGATCAGCATATCTTTACTTTTAACCTGTTTTCTTTCACTGGGTTACATTAGCAGGAAAAAAAAAAGCAACTGGTGATGACTGCGTGGCGGCCGCTGGCCATCCTGGAGTACGGGCCGTTCTGTGATTCTCCAGAACACACAGATGGCCAGTCCGCCCCTGGAAAGCTGGCATGGTTCGTGTATGGCCCAGGACAGGATGGCTCTACAGGTGATTAAAACCAAGATCGAAGGAAAAATACCCTCCAGTTGAAAGGAGCAATCTTAAAATATCAAGCTAAACTTTAGAAAAAGTGTCCCACACTTGATCATACTTTTGTAAATGGTATCTGGTTTTGAAATCCCCCCAAAATCAGTCATGGATGAAAAGCCACAGGATCAAAGTCTCATTCAATAGGATTCATCCTCTAAGACAATAAATGTCTGAACCAATTGTTTTCAAGTAAAACCATTTTATACTAGTGGAAAGTGATTCATATTTGATTATGGATATATACACACCAAAGAATTTGCTGGAAACACATGAAAAATTTGACTCAGGTTCTGTAAATCATCTGAAAAGATTTAAATGTAAGGACTTGTACGCAAGAGTCTCTAAAACAACAATGCCAAATCTGATTTGCTTGCAGTAAAAGTGTGAATTACGTTAGTGATTAAATGATTGGTTGCCAGCTGTTATTTCTTCTTTTTCTACTTTTTTAGGGTATTTTCCCTGTTATGTAAGGGGATTCTGCTACGCCCTTTCCAACCTGGCAACTGATTGACAATGACTGGAAAATGGTGATCACTGAGAGAAGGTTCGGTGTGGCAAAAGTAGACAGAGCAGGCGTGTATCGTTGCACAGGTCCTGATGAAGTCTTCATAACGTATCAGGTAGTTTCAGTATGTTCTTTTCCTTCAACATTGCATACCACAACTGAAAAACATCCTGACCTTCCGTCAATGGTGGAGGAAGGAGACAGCAATTAGCTGCAACCTTACTCAAAAAGATTAACCTTCTTTGATGTATGGGCAGATAACAGAGTGCTTTGTACTGAAATATGTTTTCATTGTCATTTGACCCGCATTTTCATTCATATCGTGTAATAGTAGACAGTGACTGGAATTTGCTTAAACCTGGAGACGAGTTGCACCACACATGTTGGATTGAAACATTGTGTACAATTGCTTATAAGTTTTTTTTTCTAAGGGTAGATGAATGGCATGCTTGGTGTTGTGCAGGCATTACCACAGATCATTTTTTTCACTCTTCAATAATCTGTAACATAAGTCTACAGATTGACGGACTGATTGTCAGGTATGGCTATTAATCATGTAACACCCAAATATAGAAATGCAGAAATTAAAGAGTCTTTTTTTTAAAAAAATGTTTAAGTACGTTTTTAGAGAAATGTTGTACTATTGAAACATTGGACTTAGTTGGGAGCAGAATTTCTGTATTTGTACTCATGTTGTCTGAACAACAATTCAGAACAACTAAGTGTTCATTTGCAGGGTTGATTGCTTACTTAGCCCCATGAAGGTATATAACATTAATAATAATCACACATTAGTCATATTTTTATGAAGTCATTTATTAAAAAAAAAATTCCACAGGGTATAACTCTAGCTTTTTCTAGTAACTTCTTCATTCCTTTTTTTCTTTTGATGACTGACATTGGTAGTGAAAGTCCCAAAAACAGTTATTGTCCTCTGAAAAGCAAAGGCGAACATCATACTTCTGCATTGCGTGTTGGTGTATCCTTTATTGCAGTGTCTGCAGCGTCCTCTCCATGTCTTCACTGGAAAATGCGCAACTAAGTCCTTGCGTACATCGAATGGGAGGTGTGCACATCTCTTGGATGGTCTCGTCTGAGCATTCAGAGGGCTCCTTTTGCCTGAAGATGGACGTCCTCTCTTTGGAGTTTGGAGTGTTGTGTTCACCAGGATGAGAGAGGATGCTTGCTGTGCCTGAAACTGTCTCCTGTTCATTGTCTCTTTGCTAGACATCTTGAGAGCTTTACAGTCCTACTTGTAGAGGAGCCAGGCATTGACCACAGTGAGGATGTACCAGAAGATGTACATGTACCAGCGACAGGATTTGATGGGGAACTGCCTTTGTAGACATCGAATTCACACATCATGCCAGAGATTCCAGTTCTCACCCTAAATGTAAATGGTTTAGCCTATGCTCTCTACTTATCATGCTAAAAGAAATATGCATCCCAATCACCAGCCATATAGTCACACAATACTGCCTTGACATGACAATACTGCTTGTTAAGCTCTCTAATTATCATACTAAAAGGAAAACATGCATACCCCCACTTACATCCACACCCAACATTCAGGGACATTTTCATCTTTCCCAGAACTGAATTGTCTGTTGATCCGCTTTGTGGACAAAGTCATGAAATTTTAGGTCAGTCTGATCAAATTAACTACATTTTTAGAGATACAATTTTTAAATCAATCAAATTTGACCAGAACACAACACAAAGGTAGTATGTATACTGTCCATGTATAAAGAAAATACTCTGTTTCAGGCAGTGGTGTAGATGAGGGAATACAACCTGCCTGTGCCCACTGCAACAAGCCTGCTATTTTGACTACCACACTCACCCAGTGTTGTAGAATTGTAACAAATATATAACAAGCTCTAAATGAAATTTGATGAATCTATTCCACAATAACTACATATGTACATGTTCTAGACCAGGGGTCGGCAACCCAAAATGTTGAAAGAGCCATATTGGACCAAAAAAACAAAAAACAAATATGTCTGGAGCCGCAAAAAATTAAAAGCCTTAGCCTATACAAGCCTTATAATGAAGGCAACACATGCTGTATGTATCTATACTTCACTACTATCTACTATCAAAATGACGAAGTTGGCTACAAATACATAATGAGCCTTCATGATTAAATGTTTATTTTCCCTGCAGTGCATCCTGTAGAGAATGACGCACCACGTGACTATTCTGTTGTACGATGCCGCCTCAAGTTTAACTTCATTACAATATTAATGAATTATGTTTCATTGCTTTGATGAAATTAAAGAAATGCAATAAAGAAATCCGATTTTTGATGTAATTTTTATTTTGAGGATTCGAAAAAACAACAACAAAATGGAACGTGCATAACGTGCCCGTTATCTGGGCAACAAACAGAGTGCAATAAAACGCAGCCTGCATTTATAAAAATAAAACAGCAGCCTTTTGAAAAGGTAAAGTATATAAAATCAAATTAATACAGTTTAAGTTTGATTTCTGTGCAAATGCCAAGCAAGTCAGTGCAAGGGTAAAACGCAGCAGCATCCTCTTCTCCTTTGACACGCAACCAACGCAGCTATCCTCGGACCTGAGCAACAAAACACAATAATATCCCTAAGTGTCATTCCAAATATATACTGACAAAAATCCGAAATCACTCTATAAAAACAGCCACTTTGTTACTAAATATGTGCCTATGACAGGATTGTGTTCTTACCCGTTTAATGTGACTTCTGTTTTCGGACATCTCTGGTCAGCTTCTCAACATCGGGCATGTAAGATGTAACTTTAATCTTGACGCAGGACTGCAGGCTCTCATCTGTGAGGCGGGTGCGATATTTTGATTTGATGTAGTTCATGTTTGAGAATATCTGCTCACACAGGTATGTTGATCCAAAGATGGATAATACTCCAAATGCATATGCAGCCGTCGGTTTGTTTACAACAGCCACCTGCCTGGCATCCCGCCCTGCTGATAGAAACGTGTGTCGCAGGCTATGACGCAAATCTTCGTTGACGGAAATGTTGAAATTTAATATTTATTCTACACATTTTTACAGCATTGGAAAACGTTAAGAATGTTTGTGTCATGTTTGTCCTCCTACAGAAACCATATTAAAACAAAAAATATATTTCCCTCCCCCATCTTTTTCCATTTCCAAACATTTTTGAAAAAGCTCCAGGGAGCCACTAGGGCAGCGCTAAAGAGCCGCATGCGGCTCTAGAGCTGCAGGTTGCCGACCCCTGTTCTAGACATTGTAATAACAACAAAAATTGTAAAAGACATTTTACTTACTTGAATCTGATGAATCCAGTCCAATGAAATAAAGAGATGTTGTTCGAAGGAAACTTTGAGAGGTTGTGTGAGTTCATGGCCATTAGGCGGGACTTATAAACAAATGTACTATCCAATAGCAATGTGAGACTGAACAATAGGACCCAATGACTATGTAAATGTGGTAAAAAATTAGATAAAATATAACAGATTGTTTTTTAGGATGACTAAAGGTAATGTTGTAATTTTACAACAAGGGGTGTTACAGGTTAATGGTAGATATAAAGAGGGACAAAAGTAAATATGGAAACAAGTCTGCAGAAAGTGTCAGGCCCCATGTTCATGCAACTCAGAAAAAAGGCTACATTGAAGTGGGGGAACTATGTGGTTTCGGAGACAAAATTTTAATTCAGAATTTTGATATTTACAATATCAATGAGGTAATAGTATATTTTCTTCTGTTTTCTCAGAGGAAAATAAGGTGCCCAGAACACTGTTTAAAGCTAGAGAGGTGGCATGGTCTGCCAAAAGTAAAGCAGGGTGAAATTGTGTTGTCCTTTAAGGTCAGTTTGTTAATTCAGTCATGAAAATAAAAAAAAAAACTGTTTGATTGTTTAGTTTGTTAAGGCATAAAAAAAATCAGTCGATGAAGATCTTTCTCTTCTAAAAAACATGTATTCCCCAAAACTACATAGCGCACCTTTAACACTTGTATCGTCTCTTAAAACATATCCCAGAGTTCTTGGCTATCCAATTAAACACACCCAGAGCTGTATCTGCTCTCTTGTTACAGTAGCAGTTAATTAGGTTGGTCAGGAGGGAGCTTTATTGATCGTTTCAGTTAATTGACCATTTAACTGTCCAATCCCACAGGCCCATTTACTACTAGCTACTGTTTCAGGTAGTGTGGGCTTGTATGAGACATTGAGGCTATGCACAAAAACCGCAGGACCCACAATACACTTTCTGCAGATGCAACAGCCAGATACTTCCAGCTCTAATTATTTTTGCATATTTACATCACACTGGTGGAAGAACAAGCAGTTGGAGATACTTAATTAGTGTATGTTGGGGGGACTCTGCACATAATCAGGGCCTGGTAATGTGATACCCTGGTGTCTGCAGGGTAACTGTGAAGAAAAGGCAGGGCATGACACAGAGACAGCAAAGGGAGGGACACAGGGGCAGACAGTGGTAGATGACAGCTCCTCAGAAGCACACTATCCCCTATATTGGCATTGGAACAAAAAACTGAAACTGGAGCATGTGGTATGAAATCTGTACTATTATTTGTGATTAGTGAATTATTTAGTAGTCTGAAAGCCCCCTTACCTACAGTAAGATCTATTGCCAAGGGGCATAGTGAGTCATGTAAATGTAATACTGCCTATCCCCAGTGACAGAGACATCAGATATGTAGACAGTTATGAGGTCATGTGTAGAATGGTTCTCAAGTCAAGTCTCACCCCTCAGAAAGACACCAGGATTTTTTGAATTGTATTTTTTCATCATATATCATCATATGCGTCAACGTTTTGTGTTTAAGGGGCAATTTGTAAGATATGTACATAATTTAATAATTCGTTTTTCAAAAAGTTTTAAAAATGAACTAACATTTTCACCAGAATGTGAAGAAGCAAATCTGTTGATATTATATCAAAGTTGTCAATGAATTGTGTTGCAGAGACTAACCTGAACTTCTCCTGTCTCATCAGTAGCCCTTTTTATACAGAGACGCCGCGTTATCTCCGCAGCGGAGGTTCGCCAATTCTCTGCCTTTGATTGTTCACACAGAACCAAGCAGCTCTGGCATAAAGACACACCAGTGTGTCAATTTATAGCAGTCACTGCGGATCCAAAAGAGGTGTGATGTTGTCGTCTGTGCCGCCTTTTTATAATCGTATGGATGCTGTTATAATGTAATGTGATTGAGATCCTGACCCACCATGCATCCTGGAAAGTGACAAAGTTAAGTTTTTCACTCTAAATTACATAATGACATAATCGCCATCAGTAAACAGGATGCTCTCTGACCGTCGCGGTGATTTTTTTCAAGAGAGTAACTACACAGAATGGGTTTAATAAATAGAAATTTGTGCTGGAAATGTCAGAAAGACATAGGCACTTTCTTACACTACATCTGAGAATGCCCAGTTATACAGCCCAGATATAGGAGGACAATTCTGGAATATATGAGCAACTGGTTGGGAAGGACTTTACCAAGACTGTGTTTACTAGGGGACAGAACCCGAATAAACAACATTTTCGATGGAGAATTTTCAGTGATCATGGTAAGCACCACAGTGGCCACTAGGATAATACTTAGGCACTGGAAAATGCCCAGATCTCCTGAACTAAAAGAATGGGCAAATATGATGATGAGAACAGCTTCTTATTGAGTGAAGGGACCAACAGAAAAGCGCCAATGTGGGATCTTTTCCTGACTCATATCACACTGGCTGATAAACCTGCTTCATGAACACTGCCACATGTTGTTTCATGTTTTTCTTAGCTATGTTTATGCTAACATGTCCTTTGCACTTCTGTTTTGTATTTATTCACCTGACCATGTTTCTTTTCCTCAATGAACCACTGATGCTATGTATGTGGTAAGTAACAAGGTCTGTCTCATAAAGTGAATTGTTGTACTGTCATACACCAAAGACAAATACAATAAAAAATTGAATTACAAAAAAAGGGAGTAACTACAACAACACAACAGTGAAAGCAGACAAACACTTTTACTGGGGACAGATGCTGTTTTGTGGGCAGAAATGTGACGAAGGGTTGGTAGGACAGACAGGATGACAGACACTTCTCCACATATAACTGCAGTATTTTTTCCTCATAAGTTGCCAAAGACACTTCCAGTTACAACACTACTGTTGTTTGGTCATGTAATGTTGCTTTGTGGTACATTTCTCTTTATTTTGTTGAGTGAATGATTTGTTTAGTTATCACTGTCACAGTCTGCTACCCAGTGATTTTCCACTCACCTCTCCTCTGTTCCTGCCTGCCAGTCAGCCAGCCACACTCACCTCATCGGCTGACTCACATCACCTAGACTCTCAGCTGCAGCTCATCGGCAATCAGCCAGTTTATCCTCCTGACTACCAGTAGTTCAAATTTGTCCTCTCTAGAGGACATTTGTAAAACTGAATCCTGAAACCTAAATCTCCCACCCACTGCATACTACTGAATTAACTCCTTTTGCAAAACAAAAGTGATGGACAGTTATGTGGATGTTAAACTCATTCTTATGTTGACTTTTTGGTATTTTCTTTAGGACCACCTGGTTGCCCTGTGGACACATGATATCTTAAAAGCACAACAAAGCAAAACAAAACAAAACAAAAGTGATGATGGACAGTTATGTGGATGTTAAACCCATTCTTATGTTGACTTTTTGGTGTTTTCTTTGGGACCAACGAGGAGCGTGCTCTGGGCAGAACTATTTCTCAACCAAAGAAAGCATTCAGGTCCGTTTCACAAGTGAGGCAGAGACAGCATTTCTGGTTACAAAAATATTTATTAGTTAAATTTAAGATAGACCTTAAGAAATCATTCACTAGGGCAAAAAGGGGAGTCAATTAGGGCTGAGAGTTACGGGGCAGATGGGTCCAAAACAAAGGGGATCCCAGGAACACCACACGTGAAGTAAATGAAAGTGCAACAAAATCAACTCAAAAGTGCTAACACAAGAGGGACACTGCCACCGGGCCACCAATACGCCACCCTAGGCTCAGCACCTGAATGGGGGTAAGTCAGAGGACAGCAGGTAAGAAACAAAAGAAAGTAAATGCAACTTATCACAACACCATAAGAAATCAAGAAATGTAATATAAGAAATCTCTAATAATTAACACAATAGCAAATCAAATAGAATTAACAAAATCTACATAATCACTAATGAAATTTACCTGCAACCCACAAAGACCAAAATAACCATAGAGCCAACATAAGTCAAAATTGCAGGTTGCAGTGAATCAATTATTACAAAAGAAAAATAAAGAAAATGCCATAAAGAGCAACTAATCACGAAGACAAGAAATAAACTACACACGCACACACACACACCACACACAACACACTTTAAGAGCTGACAATACACAGCGATATGGCGTCGCCAAGCAACAATTCAGCCATGGCAACGCTGGAACTAGATCTGAACGAAGGAGCAGAAGCTAGTGCTTAGCCAGCTGTAGTGAGCAGCTGGGAGCCAGGCAGACAGCGTTAGAGCACCGCGACAGGGTGTGCAAAATAAAAGTCTGGAGGCGCAGCAGTGTGAAGCCAACCAATAAGACAAAATAGCAAAGCAGCAAAGCAGAGAGGCAAAGCAGCAGTAACTTCCTGCAGACAGGTTAGCGGTTGCTGTGCCGCTACACAGGTGTCTTTACCCGGTCAGGCGATCCTGGTCAGCACGGCATGGAGCGGAGCGATTGGCTACATGAGGGCAACCAGCAGCGGACAGCGGGCGGCACACAGCGAACGGTGAGCAGCGTGCGGCCAGCAGCAACACCCAAGGGAGCCTCTGCCACCAAGCGAAAGAGGAAGTGGAGGGCGCCAGGAAGTGACGTGACCCAGGCTCTGTCAAGCAAGAGGACAACCAGGTGCCTTCTGCCTGCCTTTTATAAGGTGCTCTCCCACAGCAATTGGCTGGGAAGAGCCACGCAGCTGAAACCCACCATACACAACTTCATACAGGCACCTGAAAACTCACCTGGATAGGTCAGGCACATTAGCGCATATGGACAGTTAGCTCAGCATCAGCTATGTAACATTCACTTAGCTTGCTACTAGATTTGTAACTGACTATTTGAATAGATGAGTGAATGTTAGTTTGCTTGTCGCACTTGTTTGCATTGAGTGGCGTTGACATGACGTAAAAAAAAAGGTTGGGTAACGTTAATCATCTACGTTCCGCTGCCACCATCTACTGGTTAACGTTAACCGTAGAAAAATACATAGTTATACTGTCGGCTTACAGGGAGGTTACAGGTTAATTGTTGACCTCGTAACGTTAATGTTACAGTTTTACCAGGTGAGTTCTGGTTCAGGAGTCTAATGGCCTGAGGAAATAGCAATACTTTCCTGTTACCCTGAGTTAGTCTATGTCAACCCTCTCTATAATCAGAAATAAAAGATTGATATATAACCTGCAACATTAGTTTAGATCCAGTTCTTATCTCAGACACATGTTGTAGCTGCCAGCAGAGTCAGTTATACTATTTAAGTTCATTTAAATTAATGATAAATAATTTGTAATTAAAACACGAATAATTTAAGTTGAATAAGGGAATATATTTTGTGAACTATGAATATATTCTGTGTATTGTTTACAAAGCGGAACCAATGTTCGCCGGTATCAGCGGTGTCACGTTATTTTGTATTGACACACACACCTGCACCATGCTTGAGGTGAGCAGTGGTCAGATAAGTCCGGTATGAAAGAAGATGAAAGAAGAAGAATAAAGTGTCCTTAACTCCGTTTAGTTAAGAAGGCCAATGAGGTATGTTTATATATTATTATCGTTTATATTGTGCTTTGTAACTCGCTCTGTGTTACGAGAATTTAATTGTTTGTTTACGTTTGTTTTATTTAGTTCTTACGACATTGTGGACATTTCTCGACATTCCCTTGGCTGTTTGCCTGAGAAATAAATGCCTGTGCCATGAAGAACACCTTGTGTCATAATTGACTGAACGGGAGTTACAGTAAGAACTCAGCCTGTCCGACGTGAGGTGAGAAGACGACGTGTGCGCCCGCCGTGGACGGAGCTGCAAGAAAGTGACAACGCACGCCAGCACCGGAAAAATAAGACTGTGCGTGTACCGGTAACCCAAGCAAGCAGCAAGCAGAGTCCAAGAGCACTGTGTGATCAAGCTTACAACAAGTAATACATTTAAACAAGTTGAATGTTAAGAGGTATAGCTTATCAACTGCTTATAAGGGACTCTATAAGTGCTGAAGAGTGAGTTTTCTGGTGTTATGTCCTACGTGATAACAAGCAAGTAATTTCTGATTTCATCATATTTGTTTATTATTCAGTCATTTGAAGTGTTATTACATTTAAAGAGTCGTTCTTTGGTAATGCTATGGTTAAAAAACAAGTGATATAATTCATTGCAAGTGAAAACAAGTTAATTTGTATTGAAGGAACAATTTTGAAACATTAAGACACTGTAAAAAATTGTTGGTTAAAACTAAAGGTTAAAATGGGTTAGGTTAGTTGCAATTCACATTTTTATTGCAATTTGACAGCTATACTAACTAGTAGTCTTCAAGTTAAGCTAGCCAACCTAACTAGTTTCAGTTACATTTAAAATAAGTAACTAAACAAAAATACAAGCAAGGTCAACTCAAACAATTCTGAACATGGCTGTGTATCCTGGTAATGTTGAAGCTATGGAAGTACAACAGCAGTCTAAAAATCTTATTGAAGCAAATTTAAACACAAATTCATTACAAGAGAGTGAGGTTGGTGTTGAGAAACAAACTGCTGCACAAGAAGGACCAAGAAGAAGTCAGAGAAACCGGACACTGACTGAAAAGGGTCAAGAACTCCAAGACAACAAATCTAAAAGGCTTTTGAACAGTTTCACAACTGCTTACAAGAAATGGAAATCTCTTGTGAGGGAGGCTAAAGGGGCACGTGACGGATCCCTCCCCAGTGAGATACTGCAAGACCACATGACTAAAATCCACCATGCTTCAACAGATGTAAAACAAGCCTATGAAGACTTACGTCAACACAAGGCACCTGATGGAGAGACTCGCCGTCGAGTAGACACATGTGATGCTCTCACAAGAAAGATCTTGCAATGGGATCTGAGTGAAGAGACAGATAAGGGACAAGATTCTAATAATGATCAAGCACACTGGGTTGAGACTGACTCAGTGTTTTTATCTGCAGCATCCCAGAGATCTAATGTGGGCTCTCAAGGAGTTAAGTCAACAAAGAGTTCAAGCTTAAGCTCAAAACGTTCAAGTCTGTTCTCTGCAAAGGCACAAGAAGCTGCAGCGGAGTTAGCTGCAACTCAAGCCACTTTGGAAGTTTTACAAGAAATGGAACGTGAGAAACAAGAGCTTGAAACACTTGAAAATGAGAACAGACAGAGACTTGCATTACAAGAAGCTGAAAATGCTGCAAGGCAAAATGCTTTAGAGGAGAAGCGCATGCAGATAGAGCGCTTAAAGACAGTCAAAAAGATGAATGCTGCAAAAGCAAGACTGCAAGTCTATCAACAAGAAGTAGACTCAGACCAAGAAATATCAGATTTGCTCCACGACAGTGAGTCCAGGCAAGAGAACCCCAGATCTAAGACACGAAATCTCCAAGTGCATCATAAGACACAAACTGGTGCACATGTACAATCTGCTGTGTTAACACAAACTGCCACAAGGGAGCAGCCTGCTATTAACACCCAACAAGAGCATAGCATTACATCACTTGCCAGTGCAATAGCAGAGTCAATCAATGCAAGCCGTCTGCCTGTACCAGAGCCTTCTGTCTTCAGTGGAGACCCACTAAGGTATAAGGACTGGAAGATGTCTTTTCAAACTCTGATAGGCAGGAAGCACATTCCAGTGAATGAGAAGGTCTACTATCTCCGTAAGTATGTTGGTGGACCTGCAAGGAAAGCCATTGAGAGTTATTTTCTGATAGGAACGGATGCAGCTTACCATTCAGCATGGGATGTCCTGGAAGAAAGATATGGAAGCTCATTCATGATCGCTAAAGCTTTCAGAGATAAACTCACCTCATGGCCAAAGATAGGACCCAAGGATAGTGTGGAACTCAGAGAGTTCTCAGACTTTCTTCGAGGCTGTGAAGCAGCAATGTCTGAGATTAAAGGTCTCCAAGTCCTAAATGACTGTGGTGAAAACCAAAGGATACTTACCAAACTTCCTGATTGGTTGACAGCCAGATGGAACAGAAAGGTAATTGAGATTGAAGAGGAAGCTAAGACATTCCCTAGCTTCAGCCAGTTTGTTGAGTTTGTTGCAAAGGAAGCCAAGATAGCCTGTAGCCCTGTGACTTCTCTTCATGCTCTGAAGTCTAGTGATGTTGAAAAGGTGAAGACGTCAAAGACCCGAAGCGTTGGTGTAAAGGTGTTGGCAAGCAGCTCTGAAGAAAACCCAGATGTTAAAGGTTGTGTCTTTTGTGAGAAGTCAAACCATAGCATTCACACATGTCGAAGGTTCATGGACAAGTCAATTTCAGAGAGAGTCAAATTTGTACAAACAAATAAAATGTGTTTTGGATGTTTGAGAACAGGACACCTTTCAAAGAACTGTGAAAGGAGGAGTGTCTGCGACGCATGTAAAAGGAAGCATCCAACATGCCTACACGAAGATCGAGCTAAGGAGGACAGAAAGAAGGAACATCGGGATGACGAAAGAAAGGAGAGTATGAAACACTCAAAAGAGAAAGAAAGGTCAAAAGAAAGAACAGAGTCTAAACCAACTGATGCAACACTGAGTGAGGCAACTTCTCACCGGGTGGTACAAGATACGAAGAGCACTCATACTTCCTCGGTCATGCCAGTATGGTTATCCACAACAAGTAACCCAGACAATGAAGTTCTCTTATATGCACTTCTGGACAATCAAAGTGATACCACCTTTGTTTTGCAAGAAAAAGCTGAAACTCTGGATACACAAAAGGAGCCTGTACAATTGAAACTCTCAACTTTAGCATCCAGAAGTACAGTCATTCCAAGTCAGAAGCTAACTGGGTTGCAAGTTAGAGGCTTTTATTCATCAAAGAAAATCCCTCTCCCAGTAACTTACACAAGAGAGTTTATTCCTGTCAATCTAAGTCATATTCCTACACCTAAGACAGCAAGAGCATGGCCTCACCTAGAGCACCTTGCCGAAGAGATTGCGCCTTTAATTGAATGTGACGTTGGCCTGCTTATAGGTTACAATTGTTCTCAAGCCTTGCTGCCTAGAGAGGTTGTGGCTGGCAAAGACAATGAGCCATTTGCCCAAAAAACGGACCTTGGCTGGAGTATCGTTGGCTGTGTGAATCCCTGTGTCGACTATGGTGATGCGATTGGAAGTAGCCACACGGTGGTTGTGAGACAAGTGACGCCTTATCAGCAGTCGCCTGCTAGTCTGACCAGTGAAGTCCGGTACATATGTCGAACACAAGTAAAGGAAGTCATCACTCCACCAGATGTGATAAAGGCACTTGAGTCTGACTTCAATGAAAGAGGTGTAGAAGATGCTCACATCTCTCAAGAGGATCTCCGCTTCCTATCAGTAATGGAGGAAGGAATCAGAATCAATGCAGACGGTCACTGTGAAATGCCCTTGCCATTTAAAGAAGGCAGGCCTAATCTGCCAGACAATAGGAAATGTGCAGAGCATCGTCTGAAATGTTTGAGAAGAAGATTTGAGAAAGACAAACAATACCATAAGGACTACGTAGCCTTCATGAGTGAAACAATATCTCGTGGAGACGCTGAAAAGGTTTCAAAAGAAGATGTCAATAATAGCCCTGCTTGGTACATCCCGCACCATGGGGTGTACCACCCACAGAAACCAGGGAAGATAAGGGTCGTGTTCGACTGTTCAGCGAAGTTTGAAGGTGTATCATTGAACGACCATCTGCTTACTGGGCCAGAACTGACAAACAATTTGATTGGTGTTCTCTGCCGGTTTCGCAAGGGTCCTGTAGCAGTGATGTGCGACATTGAACGTATGTTCCATCAGTTTCATGTCAGAACAGAAGACCAGGACTATTTGAGATTCCTCTGGTGGGATGATGGAAACTTTCAAGCCCAACCATCAGTCTATCGTATGAGAGTGCACCTGTTTGGGGCCGCCTCATCGCCAGGCTGTGCAAACTACGGCCTCAAGCACATTGCAGCTCAAGGACAGGGTCGTTTCAGTGAAGCAAGCATCCGCTTTGTTGAAAGGAACTTTTATGTGGACGATGGCCTGACTAGTGTGTCATCAGACAATGAAGCTATACAGCTGATCAGAGAGGCCAGGCAGCTTTGCAGCGCTGGCAAGCTACGCATCCACAAGTTCATTTCCAATCGTCAGGAATTACTTGCATCACTTCCCAGAGAAGAGTGTGCGGAAACAGCAAGACATCAAGACTTAGCCTTGAATGAGCCACTGATCGAGAGAGCCCTAGGTGTTAAGTGGTGCATTTCTTCAGATCAGTTTCTCTTCAGAGTAGTTGTGAATGAACGCCCGCTTTCTAGAAGAGGTGTCTTGTCAACGGTAGCGTCTGTTTACGACCCACTGGGCTTCGTAGCGCCTTTCATTCTTGTCGGGAAGCAAATACTCCAACAGATGTGCCGAGAGAAAACCGGATGGGATGAACCACTATCTGATGATCTTCGGTCACAGTGGGAATCTTGGTTGTTGGATTTACATAATCTAGCGGATATTAAGATTCAACGATGTTACTTTCCAGCAAGCTTCGGTGAAGTCCAAAGACACGAACTCCATCATTTCTCGGATGCGAGTGTCACCGGGTATGGAGCATGCACTTACCTGAGAGCAGTTAATGCAACAGGACAAATCCACTGTTCGCTGGTCATGGGTAAGGCCAGAGTGGCCCCCACGAAAGTCACTACAGTACCAAGACTCGAGCTTTCAGCAGCTGTTGTTGCTGTTCGCACCAGCGACTTGCTAAGAAAAGAGTTGGAGCTAGAAGGAGCCCAGGAAATCTTCTGGACGGACTCAAGAGTCGTCCTTGGATATGTCAGCAATGAGGCCAGAAGATTCCATGTATTCGTGGCAAATCACATTCAGCGGATCAAGGAAAGTACTGATTCAAGTCAATGGAGATATGTGGCCTCTGAAGAAAATCCTGCGGACCACGCATCAAGGGGTCTTAAGGCGAAAGAGCTTATTGCTTCTAACTGGTTTACGGGTCCAAGCTTTCTTTGGTGTGACGAGCTTCCCAGCGGAGATATTAAGGTGGGAGAAATTGCAGTTGAAGACCCAGAAGTGCGCAACACTTTTGTACACAAAACCTTAACAACAGAAGATTCGCTGCTTGATCGCTTCCTTAAATTCTCCAGCTGGACAAGGTTAGTCCAAGCCATTGCCAGGCTTGTGCGGTGGGTCAAAGAGCTTAAAGGTTTGGTATCCAGAACCAATAAAGCCACAAGTCTCGAAGAGAGAAAGGAGGCAGAACTTACCATCCTTGGCATTGTCCAACGGGCAACCTTCTCAGAGGAAATCCAAAATCTTCAATCCAAGGAGGAGATCACAGCTAAGGATAAGACCAGCAAGTTGCACCGATTGAATCCTTTCTTGGATGAACGGGGCATCCTCAGAGTGGGAGGTCGACTTGAGCATGCTGCTATACATCCTCACATCAAACATCCAGCAGTCTTGCCAAAGACTAGTCACATATCGACCTTACTGATCAAGCACTATCATCAACAAGTGCACCACCAAGGGCGTGGCATAACAATGAATGCACTACGATCAAACGGCATCTGGATAATTGGATGTAATCATGCTGTGTCGTCCTACATTTACAAATGTGTCAACTGTAGAAAATTCAGACGCTCTACAGAAGAACAGAAAATGTCAGACTTACCTCGTGAACGCATGGAAACAACTCCACCCTTTACTTATTGTGGGATGGATTGTTTTGGTCCATTCTATGTCAAGGAGGGAAGGAGGGAGCTGAAACGCTACGGATTGCTGTTCACTTGTATGTGTTCTCGTGCTGTGCACATTGAACTACTTGATGACATGACGACTGACGCCTTTATTAATGCACTTCGGACCTTCATCGCTGTACGTGGAAATGTGCGACAACTTCGATCCGACCAAGGAACCAATTTTATTGGTGCGAAACGTGAGTTCCTGGAAGCTGTGAAGGAGATGAACCAAGAGTGCTTCAAGCAACTGGGTTGCGAGTTTGTCATGAATCCTCCATCTGCCAGTCATATGGGGGGAGCCTGGGAAAGGCAAATCAGGACAATACGAAGTGTGTTGACATCCATTCTGGATCAGTCATCCCAAAGACTTGACAGTTCGTCTTTGAGAACTTATCTGTATGAAGTCATGGCAATCATAAATAGCAGACCTTTAACAGCACATTTACTCAATGATCCAACTGGGCCGCAGCCTCTCACGCCCAATCACATCCTGACGATGAAGTCTTCCATAATCCTGCCACCACCGGGAGAGTTTGTGAAAGAAGACCTTTATCTTCGCAAAAGATGGCGCAGAGTGCAACATTTGGCCAATGAGTTTTGGTCTAGGTGGAAAAAAGAGTACCTGTTAAACCTGCAACAGAGACAAAAATGGTACAAGACACATCGAAATGCAAGAGTCGACGATGTAGTGATTGTTCAAGATGACATTGCACCACGAAATGAGTGGAAACTGGCTAAGGTCACTGAAGTGTACCCTGGTGAAGATGGATGTGTGAGGAAGCTGCAATTGCTTATCAGTGATTCAGCTTTAGATGACCAAGGAAAGCGACTCAACAAGCCAGTCTACCTAGTTAGGCCAATCCACAAGACAGTCACCCTGCTTGAAGCTGAGTAATGCAGCCTTGTTGTCTCACTACCTTTCCTCACACCAAATATCATAACCATTATCTGAATTATTTGAATTCTTATCATTCTTCAGTTCATTAGAGAAATCACCAGTGATTTGGTGGGAGTGTAGCTGCCAGCAGAGTCTATTCTAGTCTAGAGTATATTCTGTGTATTGTTTACAAAGCGGAACCAATGTTCGCCGGTATCAGCGGTGTCACGTTATTTTGTATTGACACACACACCTGCACCATGCTTGAGGTGAGCAGCGGTCAGATAAGTCCGGTATGAAAGAAGATGAAAGAAGAAGAATAAAGTGTCCTTAACTCCGTTTAGTTAAGAAGGCCAATGAGGTATGTTTATATATTATTATCGTTTATATTGTGCTTTGTAACTCGCTCTGTGTTACGAGAATTTAATTGTTTGTTTACGTTTGTTTTATTTAGTTCTTACGACATTGTGGACATTTCTCGACATTCCCTTGGCTGTTTGCCTGAGAAATAAATGCCTGTGCCATGAAGAACACCTTGTGTCATAATTGACTGAACGGGAGTTACACATGTGGTTCCGGATGTGTTTTGCTACACATAAAAATGTTAGCTATATCATCCAGATCTTATTACTATAATTAACAGCCTAATTTTCCATGTTGTTCATCTACAGGTTTTCTGAATTCAACAGAGCGAAAAAAGTGGCCAGTGGCAGTGCAGAGAGACAGAGCAGCCTCGACTCTTTCTTAACAAAACCAGGTGTGCAGATATACAGCCAGGGCCATCCCAGGCAGAAGGCCATTACTGAATCCATAATACAGGATCTCATCATTTCATGTAATCTGCCTCTGTCTTTGATTAACAAGCCATATTGCATTGCAATAGCCTGTTTAAAGTCATCATATAAGAAACAACTAATCAGTACTGATACTGTATGCTAATCGATAAAGGAGTGATAATAATACAGTAAATGCTTTGAATTTCTTATAGCCGTGCAATATTCTTAGTAGACCGGATAGCAGCAGCCCAGCTGGCACTAGACGTCAATTAGACATTATAGAGACGTCTAATTGAGACGCCTCCGAGGTTGAATAGACGTTAGTATTTAGTTGAAAATGAAAATCGGGTTGACGTCTGAACTTATCATTGGTCTGACGTTGGATATCAGCTATGCAGGCTATCTTAAGTCAAATCAACGTTGCTGATAGATGTTGTCCAGACATTAGAATTTTGTCATCAAAAAGGTCATTATTCAACGTCAAAGTTGTGTGAGTACAAGACGTCTGACACACGTTGGGTTTTGGTTGCCAGACACCACAACATAAAAACAACAAAATATTAATGTCATTTCATGTCAATATTCCTATGTAGAAAGATGTTAAAAGTAGATGTCAGTGGACGTTGGGTTTTGGTCACCTGACGTCATGACTTGAATCCAATCAAAGACCAACGTCTATTGACGTCCGGTGCCAGCTGGGAGATGACAGAAGGCTCATTACAACCAGACTTTTATTTTTTAGAGACTTGAGACTTGACTTGGACTCGCGACCAAAGACTTAAGACTTGACCCCACAAAGACTTGAGACTTGACTTGGACTTGTGACCAAAGACTTCAGACTTGACTTGGACTTGTGACCAAAGACTTCAGACTTGACTTGGACTTGCAAAAAAAGACTTGTGAACATCTCTGGAATAAGAATAAATATAATGGCAAACATGGTTTCAGTTTTCTTGAATTGATTTTTGGTCAAAACTCATTTATGGCAATTTGGAGCGTTTCTCAGCAAGAGAAGCGTCTTTTTGCACTGTGAAGTACCCCTGTGAGAAGTGCAGACTCCTCTTCATGTTCTATACTTTGTCAGCCACATATACACACATATGCACGTGCGGTAAGTGAACAGTCACCCCCCGTTGTTCTCACATTCCCACCTCAGTTAGCGGCCATGAGAGCATAGGAAGCTGAACTGGCATAAGCATAATTAGTGTATAGCACCATTTTGTAATACTGGTAAATTAAAGTTGAATGAGCTTTATATGAGTCTGTGCTCGACCATTTATACCCGTGTGAGCGATAAACACAACCATGACAAAACTTTCACTCCTACTTTCATTCTAATTTTAAAATTGTCTACCTTTTCATCAGTTTTCACACACCACACCATGTTGTGCCTTATTATTTTAGGTTAATGATTTGTTGGCTGAATAGAGCCCACAAACTTTCATCAATATGGTGGTGAAAAGATGTCATATATTTTAATTATGGAAGTGTGATGTCTTGCTCTTGGGAGGAGAGGTTCAATTAATCCATGCATCATTCTCTTTTATGGATAGACATGCAGAGGTACCATGGTTGGAGGTTGCTGTTATGTACAGATATATTCCCTATTGCTTAGCTGCTTGTGGGTGGTTACAAACCATTTTATATACCTATCTCTTAATTCATTGACTATTTAATGCATTGTGTCAGAAGGAGTGAACATCTGGGAATTTTTCAGCTGCATGATAATGGTACACATGCTGTCACAGTTAGGAGTTGGTTGTATAGGGCCCAAATGCAAAACACCAAGGGGGGGGGGGGGGGGCAGGATAGGGAACAAAAGGCAAAAACCAAGAAGTGCAAAAAGGCCAATGCAAACAAAAAACTAGCTCAAGCACGAATCAAAAACACAGTACAAACCAGTTATGATGAGAGCTAAGCAAAAAACATAAAGCCAGGAACAAAAAACAGAAAACATACCAAAGGGACACACTAAAAGACACTGAAACTAACACAGTAGGGGGAACGGGAAGAACACAGGGGAACACAGGACAAACTGACAAAGCACACACACTATATACACACACAAGGGCTGGGACACAGGTGGATGCAGAAAGAGGGCGGGAAAGAAACAATGGCAGGATGTGAAAAGCAAAACTCGACACAAGAGGGCAAAACTTTAATAATATATATATATATATATATATATATATATATATAGCGAATTACCAACCCCAGGTCGAGTCAAGTGTGCGGGCTACACCACCTTGTGGTGGATGTTACCAGTTGCCCTTTTAGAGAAAATCTTACACTGTATGTTTTAACAGTCTGGTTGAAGCTTTTTCTCCAGGCAGTGATGGAAGTTAAACCATATGCTAAGACAATAATATATAATTATTGATGTATTAAATGATAAGTTCACCCTAAAATGAAAATTCAGTAATTAACTGTGGATTCACTTCATGTTGTGTTCAAAATTATGTGACAGATAATTAAACCTTTGTCATTAAACACACACAGAGAATAATAAACTATGTATCTATTAATTAATGTAAACCAATAATTAATTACTTATTAGTATATGTGTATATATATATATATATATATATATATATATATATATATATATATATATATATATATATATATGAAGGAGAGAGGAGGACAGAAGAAGGAGGAGAAAGAAACCAAAAAGAGGAAGAAGAAGGACAGACATTGTCAGGAAAAAGAAGGAGAACATCAAGTTAAAGAAGAAGAGAGGATGAGGAGAGAATAAGTCTGGACAAAAAGGTGACATACAGGACAGAGGCAGAGGTTCTATGCGATCTTCAGAGTACACAAATCTACCTTGACTGGCTCATTACCAGGAGGGCAGAAATCATCCGAGCCCGAGCAGCAGTCATGCTGATGGGGAGGATGGGCGCTTCATTCCACTTTATGATACGGAAATCATCTTGATACTTTTACATAAGGTTTCATAGAAGTTTGCAGTGCGTTACTGAAGTCTTTCTTCCAAAGTCAGTGCCGACTGAATGACTTTCGAGCTCTGATGGAATGGAGACGGATGGAATATGTGTTGGAAATGGCAAATTCCTGGCAAGACTTCATTGCCTCCACCATGGCTATTGTTTACAGTGGTGCTCCGACCGCTCGCCGAATGTGGGTCAGAAAGAAAGCTCACAGTTTTTGGGTAACAATAGAACATTTTAAAGATGATCAGTGGAAGGCTCACTTTTGCATGTCACGGACAGCATTTGATTATTTGGCCGAACTCCTTGCCCCAGGTATAACACAGCAAACAATGGTTAGGAATTATTTATTTTATTACTGAATAATCTGTGGATTTCCAGTTCCCATACAAACCTTGTTTATAAAACTGAGAGGCCATATATTCTGTTTTATGAATATTTTATTTAGAAAAACTAAACAATGGTTTATGGTCCATGGTTTTATTACAAAAACTTACAGTACCTCCGAAGTTCCCTTAGTTACTCACTCCTACAGGATTTTATTGACAAGTTCCTGCAATGCGGCTGTCCCCCATGTACTCCTCCACCGTGGACTTTTATGAACTGCTTTAAATTTCTTCCTGTGTTTCTGTTATTAATGCATGATCTTAATGGTATGCCCTTCCATTTTTACCACTGCCAACACAGAGGAGTACCGTTTGTAAAAACATCATAAATATAAAAACATTAATAAAAACTACATACTTACCTTTAAAAAACATTAAATTCTTTGAATAAATAACGGAATTATACAATTGGAAAATGGGAAAGGGACAAATTAAGTGAAAAGAAAAAGGACACAAGAAAACAGTAAAGCTTAAGGGATACAAATTAGAAGGGTATAAAAGGAGATGCGCAGAACAGGAAGCTCGTAGTTGCTTCAACCATGACAGGAGAAACATCCCAGTCAGCCAATCAAAAAACAGCCAGCTTGTTTTTTTCAAGTGCGCCTTGGCCTGAGAAAGACAACAGGTCGAAACGTCACCCTTTGGCACACACTTTTTTCATTTATACTATTAAAAACAATTCATTTTTTTTGTTTTACAAACAAACAATTTTATTTAATTCCTTTATTTCATAGTTTACATTAAGTTGTTCAAAAACACACAGATAAATACATTTTCATTTCATAGCCATTTAATAAATAACAATTACACATTTCAATAATAATAAATAACAGGCCTAGGTTACATAAATACACCACCAAAAAAGGAACAATGTATGGGGGTTGGACGGAGGTGTGCTACAGCGGGAGGCGCCAGCGGCTCAGTTCCCCTACCCTAGCCCTTGCTCCAACCTTTACCTAAACCCCAACCCAAACCTAACCTTCACGCCTTGATCCATCTAGGATGCCTAAACCTAACCTAGATGTCTCAGCCTAACCTGGATGCTTGACCCTAAACTACCTTAGAAGCTTAATTCTAACCCTTGACGCTGACACCTAACCAGGATTCTTAATCCTAACCCTAAATTCTATTTTGGATTCCTAAACCTAACCTTAATGCCTAATCCCAACCTTAACCCAACCATGATGCCTGATCATACCTGAGACCTGAAAACCAGTCCTCTCTTGGGCTGATCGTGTCGAGGCGGTGTGTGTAGGCTGATAAGGAGCTTTTTGGGAGCTTGAGGGAATGGCGTCGTGCACAGGTAGCGAGGCAGGCGCTACAGTTGCTGGCTCTGACGATCCCCATTCAAACAATAAGCTTGGTTTTTGTCTTAAAAACAATGCTATACAAAGGACAATGATCGCTGATTTGATTCAGGCATTCATAGCCATAAGTTGTATTGTTACCCTCCTGATTTTATCTATACGTTGTTGTTGGGCAACGACAAACCTACAGCTTCAGAAAGAAAGCAATGTTTTTACCTGTGATCCCGGGAGTCAGTTCATCTCCTACTTCACGATACTGAACTACAGAAAAAGCGACTGCTCCTATAAAGTGGCTCCGATCCACGGAGAGAGAAAGGCAATCTAAACAGCTAAAGTGATCAGTCAGCTACCTCGTTATCATACTCCTGCTGGCTGGCCAAAACCCTGGGCCTAACTCCAGCTGCAATGGTGACCCACAGTGCGCTACTACATTCATCAGACAAGGTACTGTTGATCCTACGGGTAACTTTGAGTTGCCCCAGCGAAGTGACAATTATCCACCGTCTTCGAAACTGTCTGTCACACCGACAAATGTGATTGGAGTGCTATGTCCACCGTGTGTCGTAAAATTCCCATTCACAAACAGCGCAACTTTCTGGTTCTTCAAACAACCAACCATGCGAAATTTCTATGGGACCCGCACGCAAAGCCCAAGGGACTATTCGGGGGGCATTTAAACATCCGAAGCGTCGCTTCAAAAACGGATCAACTCGAAAAACTGCTCATGGACTCAAATCTCGATTTTCTCTGTTTATCAGAATCATGGCTGACGGACACATCACCTGACACAGCGTATATTGTACCTGGTTATAATATTTTTAGAAAAGATAGAAAGACTGGCAGAGGAGGTGGGCTATTGATGTATGTCAAAGACCACATTAACTGCAAGGAAATTGAGCTGAACTGTATAGATATGGAATGTATGGCAGTACGAATGATCCTATCTACCAACATGTCCTTTACTGTTATTTGTTTGTACAGACCACCTTCATCAAATTGTAATTTTTATGAATATCTGATGAACACCTTGAAAGAATTTGACAGAAACAATGAACTAATTCTGCGTCATTGAGAAAAATTCAAATTCCTAACCTCCTAACCCAGAAAACGAAAGGCTAAACCCTCCAATTTTGACTTCATTTGATTCACTTACCTAGGCCTTAATATCACCCTCACTGTTGACCAAATAATACCAGCTAATATATATCAGCTAATATCAGCCCCTCTCAGATGCAGTTATTCAGCGTATCAATATGTGGTCTAAATTACCCATATCCTTGACTGGACACCTCAGTGTTGTAAAAATGATGATACCAAATCTCATTTTGTATTTCTGGCCAGTGCAAATTAGAGCTGGTATGTTTTACTTTGTTTTACTTGGAATGGAATCCCTGTCAATATCAGTCCCTTAAAATTTGTAAATGCACTCAGCAGATCCAAGCTTCAAATTCTGGTCTATCGGAGGTATAGCTAAAGTAGCTGACCTTTATAATAGGAACAATTTAATGCCATTTGGAAAACTTAAAACCGTAATATGAAATTCCTGCAAAGCACTTCTTTAAATATCTTCAGCTCTGCACTTTCATTATTTCCAGGCAACACGATAGTTTAAAGCTTCCCCCTCTATCTTCTCTAAAAAACATCACTTTAAAACATATAGAAGCCAAGGAACATGTGTCTCTAATATCATCCTGAGACCCAGGAAAAAAAAAGTTTTTTAATTACTATCTTTTTTACATAAATTTAGTGTTGGAGTGGTAAAAACACGTATTGCAAAGATCGCATCCAGTAAATTACAACACCAAATACAAAACAAATAGCAAAGGTAGATTTATCTTTTTGTAACCATTTCACCTGAACCTTTTGTAATTTCGTTATTAGACGTTAGACACTTGATGGTATCTGATAGATCTACACCGATCAGGTGTCACATTCTGACCAGTGACAGGTGAAGTGAATAACACTGATTATCTCTTCATCGTGACACCTGTTAGTGGGTGGGATATTTTAGGCAGCAAGTGAACATGTTGTCCTCAAAGTTGATGTGTTAGAAGCAGGAAAAATGGGCAAGCATAAGGAGTTTGACAAGGGCCAAATTGTGATGGCTAGACGACTCATCACACCACAGCACACCTTCAGGGGTCTCGTGGAGTCCATGCCTCGATGGGTCAGGGCTGTTTTGGCAGCAAAAGGGGGACCAACACAATATTAGGCAGGTGGTCATAATGTTATGCCTGATCGGTATATGTCTGAATCTCACTGAATGATTCTATTAAGAATCCTCTCTGCCTCTGTCGACTGAAAAAATGTGAAACAAACATAAGTACAAAGTCCTGACGTCCAGCACAGAGGACATTTATAAATGAACTGTTTTTCAAATGAAAATAAAAAAGCTCAGCTCTGAAAACTCACTCAAATATTCCTGAGATGTTTACTTACTTAAAACAATTGAAAAATAACATTATTTTTTTTTTCAATTATGAATATCATGCTTACCTTTCTATTTTCCATAAATGTGCTTTCTGGGACAGCAGCCATTATGAAAAGACATGCACAAGCAAGTTGGCAAGGCCAAACCCCTCACATGTGGTGTCATTTTAAAGCTCCAGTTGTCCTCTTTAAGGAACAGCAGGACTTAATAGAGTGACATGTATAGTATGAGAGATGTTAGCAAAAATGTAATGTCCACTACAGTGGACAAAAATGAATTGCTGGGTCTCAGGAGGACACCCAGCAATTGTGATGACTGTGATAACAATGTTTGTGAGCAAGGGCACATAATCTTCAAAAAGGATTCTGCAGGCTTGGAGAACAGATTTGAAAGAGAATGGAGCAAAGGAAGAATGGTCAGAGCCTTGCTCTTTAGCTCAAGTGCAAACAGTAAACACACACTCCAAATTACTATGATGTAAATGGTTGGCACCACTGCGCCGCTTTAACCCCAAATCCCTGACACATGCATTAAATGTAATCACCAGAAGGGGTCTCTGTTTCATTGTATGTGGGAGTGTCCTCGAATAATCCTTTTTTGGAAAAAGGTGCTGAACCTGATTCGTCTGACTATTGGCAAAGAGGTGCCTCTTAATCCTAAACTTTGTATTCTAAATATTTACCCAGATCATTCTGTAACCTCACATAATGTAAGGCTGCCTGCGTATATTTTGCCTTTAAAGGCCGGCACACACCGGCTCAGACGTCGGACGTCTGAAGCGTTAGGAGAGAGTCGGACGAGTTCGGGAGCTGCTCTGTTCGGTGTGTGACTTTTTACCTTTTTAAGAATAAGTTGTTTTACATTGGAACACAATGACATACAAAATGTTGGACCGAATAATGAAATGACCTGACTGCTAATAGGGCTGTGCTTCCTTAGTTTATTTTATTTTACATTAACCTTTTATTTCTATTCTATTTTTCATTTACCCTTACTTGTGGTGTGGGTTCAAATCTCACCTCTCCCAGATGACTTTTGGCCAGCTTTTAGAGAGCAATAAGGGTTTATTTCGCCTGTCAGTTGCAATTCAGGTTTCTTGCCCTCTGTTTGAAGTTTTATTTATTTCACAAAGGGACAAAGTATATTGATGAACATTTAAAAAAAAAATAAAAATGTAAATATACAGGATTATAGCCAAAGGCTAATTTCCATCCTTAGTCCCTGACAGGTAGATGGTCTGTCTGGTGGACACACTGGCCTCAGAGCTGCTGCAAGACCCAGTTTCAGATATTATGCACGGTATAAATGGTGGGATTCATTTAACTCCAAATAGGCCTATGTTTCAGGTTCTGTTAACTTTGTGGCTTTAACAGACCCAAGTTACCCAACAGATAGGCCTCAAGAAATATGTCAGACACATACATGAAATATTTCTATATGATGATAGTGCAGCCATAAAAACATTAAATCTTGAGTTTGATTACTTCACTTAGTGTCACAGCATATATTGACCAGGTCTAGAGAATGATCCACTGTGCACTGCACCACAATACAACAAGTAGAGATGACATGTATTTTATATTTTTTGTACCTGTTGACTGTTGTAGTGGCCGGATATTACTGTAGTGCTATAGCCATCTCCAGTATCAGTGAGGAAAAATAAAGAAGAACCCAGCACACACACAGCTGAAACATATTCACAGACAATTTATTTTTCATTGAAATTATTTCACATCATAGTTGTTATTTTCCTGTTGAAGATCTTTTGTATTTTTATTACAACAGCCACAGAGCAGCAGCAGCAGCAATAATAATAATAACCCAGCAGGAGAAGCAGATCAATGCGGAGAAAGACTGAAAAATAGAGTGAAACATGGTGGGCGCCCCTTTTCCAGCTGCCAAAAAAGATTTTACTACAAGGAATTATGGGATATAGAGTTGTTTTTTTCTTCAGTCTGTCAGATTTCTCTGGCTGTGCCATATCTGACCCCGTCTCTTCCATAACAACTTTTAAGACTCGAGCACAGCTGTACAGGATTTGGACATGGTAGAAACTCTTAACAGTTCGTGTAGAATAAAAAAACATCAGAGATCAGAGACGAGAAGGAGGAATCAGGATGGGAATGGAAAGCAACAAAGCACAGTGAGCTCCACAGGATAGGGAGACATGACGGAACAGAAGAGACGTCTCAGTTCAACCATTGCATGTACTACAGTAATACAAAAACCTTACACTGTAACCTCAACATGCTGGCACCCAGGCTGGGCATGTGGCAGCTCATAATGGCCTAAGAACTGTGGGATGAGTTCAGTGACAGGATTTCCTCAAGACTGTCCACTTCTTTAAAGGAATAGTTAGACGTTTTGAGAAATATGATTATTTGCTTACATGCAGGGTTACATGAGTAGATTGATACCAGTCCCATGGCTGTACGTTGTATGAAGCTACAGTCAGTTAGCTTAGCTTAGCATAAAGACAGGGAAACACGTGGGAAATAGCAAGCCCAGCTCTGTCCAAAGCTAACAAAATCTACCTGCCAGCACCTGTAACTAAAAAAACAAACAAAACCACATTGTGGTTTCAGGAGTTCTATGTGCTGGAATATAGGACTGTGTTTTAGGAGTCATTCTGCAGGAAAGTAAGTTTGCATTTTTGCACTTCCCTTGCCTCTAAGCTAGTGGGATTTTGCTGTTGTCAGTTGTCCATGCCGCTCTCAATTCCTTGACTGGGCGCAGTGCTTTTCTGAAATAAAAGAGATATAAAATGGACATAGCCAGGCCACTTTCCCCAAGTTTCCAATCTTTATGCTCAACTAAGCTAACTGACTAGCTTCTTATTATATGCATGGACATGGCATTGATGTCAATCTTTTCATCCTCCTTTCATCCAAAAAGCAAGTACACCTTTGTTCCAACATGTCCAACTATTCCTTTCAAACATTCAGACAACATATTTGGGATAAAACAAATCTACAGTAATGTTACACTGACTTAACAGTTACTAATGTGTTAAACCCCCAACTTTATTCTAACTTGATAATGGCCAGTCAGTGTGGTTCACCTCTGATATGATTATCTGGCAGGATTAGAACAAAAATCAGGGGGAACAAGATATTTGAACATTTTTTGATATGATAATGGTCAAACTTAAACTCAACAGGCAGCTTCAGTCCAAAAGTACCAGTATTGGTATTGGCTTTTTAGAAAATGAATATTAATCAAACGCTAACTGCCTTGACCATTAGGATCTGTCAAGGCTTAACAACCACTCAAACAGTTAGACTGAATCGCTCCATTTCAGTCCTTAACCTCAGTGAATAGTGATCAGACCCTTTATCATATTTCAAACCTTTTATAAAACAAAATTATAAAATAAAAATATCGGATGATACAGCAACATGTACATGCAAAAAAACCCATAATAAACGAAACCACAAGAACACAGGAAACACATGTCTGATTAAAGTGATCAAATCAAAGAAGCTGAAAACTTAGAAGATATTATGAAAACATAATTGTTAGATTACAGTGCACTTTGTGTGAAAAAACAACCACACACACATTAAGATGAAGGCAACACCAGCCTGCCAATGAAAGGAGGCCAAGAAAATGAAAACGAAAGGGGATTTAAAAATGGTTCAAAGAGAGGAAGGGAAGAGACGACTATATACACTCGTATATACATCATACAGGCTATGAAAGAGAGCACAAGGTCCTAAAGCCAGACCCAAAGATGGCCGTACACAAACCGAGTCTACAGGCCAAACAGAAATCTGTCATGGCACCCAATAAATAGGAAACAAATGATCTCATAGCGGACGGCATCCTGTCCTCTGCTGCAGCTTCTGCCTTGATTCAACAAACATCCGGAGCACTCTGGAGGTCGACACAAATAAATAAAATGGATGGATGCAGTCAGAGCTAGGCTGACTGGAAAAAGGGTTGAAACCTGACTCGTCTTCTCGTGTTCTAGGGTCACTGACAGAAGACAAATCAACATAAAGAGAGGAAAAAGAGATTCTGACAGACTTGCAGTGTGTCAGGGCAGTTACCACATCGTATGAAATGTTGCCACAATACAACAGCAACATTTAGAAGGAATGTAGATGGGCAAATATGGCTTAAATGTGCCTTTTTCCAATCTTTTGTCCCTTATAGCCCATTGGGATGGAATATGTACATCAACTTTATCACCATCCGTTGATGAGAATCTCCAGACAGCCTAAAAATATCACCCATGTATTATGACGGAATATAAATACAGCAAAAGTTCAAAACAGGTGGTGTGACAGATAAAAGATAACAATAGGCAACTCATCAACAGCTCCACTAGAGGCACTGCGACTCTCCACCCTGACCTCAACAGGTCAGCGGCGGTGTCTCCACAGACAGGTCATGACAGGTTCCACTCGAAACCCTGATCAGCACTGAAACCACACTCATGTTGGCCTGATGACACACGTGCACAAAACAAAAACTACATTTGATGAAGATGTTTGGCAAGTGTCCTTTCTTCTTTTCAAAACAGTCTCAAACAGAGCCAAGAAATAGCAGAGGATATGAAAATATACAACTCTCAGCTGGTGATGAGTCTTGTTTACAGGTCCACTTTACAGGCCTACATTACCACCATGGCATGGTTCAGAGAGATCCATGTACAGGCACCCTCTTGTTGGCTTCTTGTGTTACATGTTGCAAAAAAAAGACAACTGGGCCTGTGTACTTCATTACTATCCGGACAAAATCCAGGAGAGGCAGAGTAAAGGAGGTTTGAAAGACACAACTTATAAATATTAGGCAGTCCCAGACCACCCAGCTACTGCTACACAACTGCCCTATTAAATAGTAATGGGAGATCATCAGTATATACACTGAGGACAAAAGAAAAAAGAACAAATCGCAATTGTAAAACACAATTGGCATTTAAGTTTGCCGCAGAGCTCCTGAAATGGTTCTGAAATGTCATCACTGTGGGTTATGTTCATATATAGAATTATATAGAAACACACACAACATATGAAAGCACAGATGTCTGGAAAAATATGTTCATTCAAGTTGATAAAAACCTTTTTCTTTTTTGTGTGTAAATGAGGAGTAGGCACAGTCTTGCAACTCTGCTTTTCTCTGAGGTAGCACCTCATTTTCCCAATGAAATACTTGAAAAGACAAATTTGAACCTGACAACTGGAGCCAAAGATCGCGAGAGTGAGGACTGCATGATTAACAGTTCAACACATCTGTTTGGAGAGCAACATTGTGGATCAGACTGGAGACGAACTGGAATGTGAGCTGCTGTATCCAGCCTTCTTCGTATGGATGGCAGGAGAGAGAAAAGGAGAGGAGGGCACTGAGGAGGGAGGGTCGATTCAGGTTGATCTCATGACATGGACGCACGGCTGCAGAGCTGGAGTTAGACTGAATATGAAAACTGAGAGACCACATCTGAAAGACAGGGCAAAGGACAAAGACGGAGAGAAAAGTGTCTCTTATGTCACAATATAGCAGGTCCTCCTCTGATCGTGTCAGTAAGAACAAGGTCCTTGAAACATGGGTGACAGCAGTAAGGGGAGCGGCAAGGTCCATAATGATTTCTCATTTAGAAAAAAGGTAATCCTGATGCTGACTAGACAGTTCCTTCCTGGTGATGGCATCACTACAGGGGTGGGCGATGATGTGTGAAGCTGATGAAGGCTCCTCCTCTGGTTACATCAGGTGATCCTCACGCTGGGATGATGTCAGAGCCTAATGATGGCGGCGATGGAGACGACATCACCACACAATTTTCATGGTGTGTATCTGAGCCTGTGTGCAGTGTGTGAGTATGTTTCTGTGTGTGTCCTGTTATGTATGGGGTTGTGTGAGCATGGCTAATCACCAGGCCTCTGTGTACCGGACATCCACGTCTTTCAGGTTGGGCAGTTTGGCCTGCAGAGACACAGACAGATGGACACGGCCTCAACACCTTCAAACATACTCACTGTCAACAACATATTGTTCCAATAAAAATACTGATGAGTGCATCTTGAAGTAGACTGTCAATCATTCTTTCATCATTCTTCTAATGTGGAAATTTTACATTTCTATAATACTCCGGGTGATATGCAAAAAAAAATCGTTCACTTTTTCATTAAAGCATGAAAGTTGGTACAGCTCTACAGTCTGAGGCCCTGAACATTTTCACATGTGGATCCATCGCACAGACACCTCATGGCAGACATTTTAATTTCCACCATAACTGAATTAGGAATTATGACAATACATATGTGATTTCAGCCTGATTTTAAAAGCTAAAGTAGGCCTTCTAATAAATCTATCTGCTGAGGACGCTATCTCACAGCCAATCTGTAGCCTATAGGCCTAGCATTTATGTAAAATCATTTCATGGTAATGTCAGCGTTATTTTCCCTGATTAAAAGATGAAATGCTGTTTAAACTGCTGTGCTGTGTCCTACTTTCAGTCCATTAATTAATGTATGACAGTGTAAAAAGCCTCCCAATCATTACTGATGTGTGCTGTTGATTTGCAGTTTACTAAAGCTAATAATTTTCTTTGTGAGACGATATTTTTGTGACACAAAAGAACATAAATACACATCAGAGGTGCATTAAAGTGCTGCATAAACTGCGGTTATGCCTTAATGATGCAGAATGACAATCACCAAAACTGCTGAATCAATGTGTTACCTAACCCTAACCTGTCTGTATGACTTAATGTTCACTCCTCTTGGCTCATTTGTAAAAGGTCACTGTGAACAGGAACCGGACCAGAACTAAACTGCAACAAAGCTTAAGTTTCTTTCCTTGGTCCAGAAAACTGTCCCCCTAAAATACTCTGGTTTACATTCACAGTTAATTAGAATAAACCAACTGGAAATGTAACATTTCTTTCTCTCTAATGAGTAACAAATGACACAGATTGTACTTTTCTGGAATTAAGTATTAGTGAATTAGACCCATGAAGGGTTGTAGGTCTTTGATAAACAGACAGAAAGGAACTGCTGTGCTTTTCTACAAACTCAAGATTAAGTGAGAATATTGAGCCCATGTTTTCTTACACATGTAAATGAATTTGACAATATAAACTTAAATACAAATTAGAAAATGTAGAAATGTATATTGCATCATTTTTAAAGGTGCACTTTGGAAAATATGGCCAGATTTCGAACACAGATCAAAAACTATATGGGTGCATCTCACCAAGGTAACTGACAAAGCTCCACCTGCCTAATATCCTGAGCTGTGGTGAGCTACAGTTAGCTAATTAGCTCATGGCTCATTTAGTTCAGATGGTGTATGGTTGTACTTAGTCCTTTTAGTGAGGAGAACAGGTGTATTTCCATTTCATTGACATTTTATGAAAAAGATAATATACATTTCAATATCTCTTTCTATATTATACTGTGCAAATAAACCATTTGCATTAGACATGAGTTGTCAGGTCGTATTACCTTGAGGTCCTCATATGTGTCAGCTGTGAGCTTGGTGCTGTTCATATTCAGACTGCACAAACTTTTCATAGCTAGAAAAGACAAACAGTTATTATCAGCCACAATTTATTGTTCACATGTTAACTCCGAGCATGTCCTTATATTCTGGATTATTTTGTTATTGTAACATTTCTAGTCATTCTTTGCACTGTTTTCTATACAATACAGCCACATGGTTCAATGTGTGTGTGTTTTCTTACAGCTGAGAGCCAGCAGACCAGCATCAGTGACAGGAGTCTCACAAAGGTTCAAAACCTGAAGACAGGCCAGATGCTCGGATAGCAATCTCAACCCTGCGTCCCCAAACTGAAGGAAGACAGAAGAGATAAAGAGGGGACATACATAAGACATCAAATCATTACTGATTACTAGTGTGTGTGTGTGTGTGTGTGTGTGCGTGTGTGTGTGTGTGTGTGTGTGTGTGTGTGTGTGTGCGTGTGTGTGTGTTAATAGTTGTTTTTGCTGTGTGTTCACCTGTGTGGACCAGAGGTTGAGCTGTTTGAGTGAAGGCAGCTTGATGAGCTGCTCGGCACAGGCACTGGTGACGTTGGTGAAGGCCAGGCTCAGGTTTTCCAAGTTCCCAAAAGAACCTGAACTCAACAGGCGGGCCAGGTCCGCATCCTAAACAATGTTGAGGAAAAAAATCATAGAGCCTTTGAAAAATAAGAGCAAGTACTTTCAATGCACTGACATTGACCAGGTTAAACAGGTAACCAGAACAGGTTCAAACTCTTTTGTGTGCAGCAGTGAAGAATCAGTAGAAGCTCACCGTGGACTTGGAGGGTAGAGTCAGCCGGGTGGGGCCTCCTTTCCTTTGCTGTGAAGACAGACAGAAAAAAAAAGATGGCGTCTGAGCTGAGGGCCTTGCAGGAACCTTGTCAGACAGTAGATGGTGTGTGTGAGCAGGTTTGCACACATGCTGCATTCATATCATATTGAGGAGATGGGACATGAATACTGTTCACCAAATTAAAAAAATATAATCAACCATTTTTTAATGGTGTTATTCACATTATGTATCTTTGTAGGAGTTTCCTGCCAGAGGATATCTGCAATGCACCAGTGATGAAACGTAACAATGCACATTTACTCAAGTACTGTTCTTCTTTAAGACAATTTTGACTTACTTGTACTTTCCTTCAGTATTTCCATTTTCTTGTACTTTGTACTCACACTCCACTACAATTTGGAGGCAAATATTGTCCTTTATTCTCCACTACACTATTTGATAAATGTATTTACTGGTTACTTTGCAGATTGCTGCAAAAGAACCAAAGAAGCAAATTTTTTATTTAAAAAAAAATTAGCAATCGTACAAAACAAACTGATTCCATAATCAAGAAAATACTGAATATGGGATCAGACAGTCAGTTGACGCAAAGTATACAATAAATACAACTATATGTATCATTTACTTTTACTTGTACTTTTGATACTTTCATTCATTCATTTATCAGATGCTTCAAGATTTTGACTCAGGTACTATCTGAATGGGTGACATTCATTCAAGTTATATTTTAACACAACATTTTTTACAACACTTGCACTGCACAGACAAAACCAGACAAAAGTAACCCTTTATCTAAGCACGAAGTGCAGACTAGCTGGTTGGCTATTGCAAGTTTTGCACAGTGCCTGATTTTGTAAGCAGTGCCCCGAAATCAAAATGAATCTGAGTAGTCTAGAACAAAAACTAACTATATTGGACACACTGGATAGGATACATTCCATACTTAACAGGATGTATGAGCTCTCTTTGTTTAAGGTGAAGTGTGCACAAAGTGAACAGTGGACCACCTCCACATATAAATGAAAAGCTCAGTTGTGCAGACAGAGTCAAGCAGCTATGACTCAGTGTGTGAAGTATCCAGACTGAGCTAAGAGGGCAGGTTACTGCTACTGCTTTGGGGTCTCATTTATAAAACTCTGCGGGGAATCCAAACTAAATGTCTGCCTACATACAGATGAGGAAATGCATGTACGGCAAAAAATATTCTCCTGGCATAATATCCTGGCATACGCACAACAATGTGCAGGTTCCTTTTATAAATCACAAATCAACTTGGAAATGTGCACGCATGGAACTGCCTAACCCTAACCCTAACCCCAACCCTAACCCCAACCGCTGCATACACCGCCCTCTCTAGACACACATTCAACCATAAATGGTCAATGCAGAGTGCCTCATGAATGTTATTGCGTGGAAATGAGCTGCTGGATGATGGTTCTTCGCAGTGAATCATGGCCACAACGAGAGAAAGACAAAGAAAATACATATTTCTGGCACAGAGAACGAGGTGTTTGTTGGTGAGATGGAGGTTACAAAGAACATACCGTATATGTTCATTCACTTTGTCCTCTAGTAGTGTGAGGACAGTGACCGTCTGTGCAGTCCATGCAGCGTTAACTACAAGTGGCACTGCAGTTTTATGATTACAGCGATCGGACTGACTGTTCTACTTGCCAAAATGATCGTGAGGATCAGTGCTATCCCCGACCCTCGGATATCATCACTTCACTTCAAGTGGAAGTCTGATACGTGAACACTATTTATTGAATTATTTATTTAAGTTTAGTTAAGGTGAACGTGGGCTGCATCATCACATGTCACTGACTTTATCTCCACATGTTGTTAATTCACAAAATCCATATGTGCTGGTTGTGTGAGTGTGTGTGTGTGTGTGTGTGTGTGTGCGCGTGCGTATGTGGCAGCCATGGCACTGTTGTTTAAATTTGGAGATCAAACAGTCGGGCCTGCTCTGCTGCAGTCTTTGGGCTGGAATGAGACAGTGAGACAACACTGAGGACATGTGACTTCAGATTTGAGTTAGCTGATATCTTTTACATTTAAAAGGTATTTATGGAATAGTTATGTTATACTACAAAGCTCGTTTGAATGTTTATGATAGCGTGGATCTATAATTAATGTTTGATATGAAGGGAAGTCAATTGTGAGATGTATTATTATGCACAGAATTATGGCTCTCACGTTTTAATAAGGGTTATTGTTACCATTTGTGTCGCCAAGTGCCCTTGTCTCCAACATGGTTGTATGCATGGGTGACAGTTTACTTACAGGTGCTCACATTCTCCCGTCAAGTTCCTTTTTATAGTTCACAACTTTTGCATGGAATGTGCCGCACGCTTCTTTCAGGCCCCATTTTCTGTGTACGCAATGTTCATAAATGAGACCCCTGGTCTTTACTTGCATTTTAGACCCAGACGAGCTCCATTCCTTTACACACTCCAGCACTGAGGTTTACTGAGAGGTGTGTGAAAATGAAGAAATATACAGTTTGTGTTTGCTTGCTCGATGAGACTACAAGAGATGTGAAGGATGCTGGTACAAATTGATGGACTACAGCAGTGGATGAAGCTAAATGAGCACATGATAAAAAAGCAGTCGAGTGGAGGTGACAGGTAGAGAAAATGGATCTCCAGTGGATAAGGTTGATCCATGGAACAGTAAAGTATAACAACCTCAGACATAACCTTCATAAAGAGAGTTATACTACTACTAGTAAAGAGGTTGTTGTACTTTACTAGGCTTCATTTTATTATATTTTAAATATGTGAAGCGAGGCAGCCATACATCAGTGCATCCCTAGTCTCCTCTTCATCTAGGCCCAACCATAGAATAGACGATGGAGCTGTTCATACATGAAACATAATTCTCCTAAATTAATCTTGTGTCCTCCATTTGTTTATATTAACAGCTGCCCAGGTATATCTGCCGACCAATTACAGTTTTTTTTACTCTTATTCTTCTCTCTGTCCATATGCAATTTACTAGTGGCCAATCTGCCGCCGGTCTATCCCTCCTACTGACAATTTCACACGCTCTGCAGGGAAGCCGAGCGAGAACGAGATAAAGAGAGAATTCTTTACCGTCGGCCTTCTTCTACAGTCCTTTCTTAAATGCTTGTCAGTGGTTTGTGCCGTGTCATCTGGTCCCATGTTGGTTTTGTTCAGTTTGAATAGGCTCTCTCATTAACAACGAACACGCGCCTCACCTGCTGTTATGATAAAGGTGAGTTTTTTGGGCGACCTTATGAAACATACTGCTGATGGAGACAGTTTACAGAGCAGACACATGCTGGGAGAGAGCAGCAGGGAGGGGAGGCCGTCAGAGCAGCACCATGGAGGCTAACTCTTCAAGGCGTTCTGAAGAAAGACTGTTGATTGTCTTCTCTCAGGTTGTCAAATACAGTCCCATCGGGCGGCTGTAGGGAGGAGGAGCAGGTCGTCTAGTAAGCGGAAGGTTGTTGGTTTGAGTCCCATGGCTCCCCCAGCTGTATGGCAAAGTATCTTTGAGCAAGATACGGGCCTCCAATTTGCTACTGATCAGCAGGTTCACACCTTGCATGGCAGCCTCCGCCATCAGTGTATGAATCTGTGTGTGAATGCGTGAATGTGACTGTGTGTGAAGTGTTGTAGGGCACTTTGAGCGGTGAGTAGACTGGAAAAGCTGGATTGACCCCTCTCCCACCCCTTGCCACAGTCACATGGTCATTCTGTGGGAAACACTGGTGCATGCCTACTGCTGAACCTCTGGGGCCGATTACAGCTGCTGTCAGAATTGTGGATTGACAAGTGAGTCACATGCGTCACTAAGGACACAAGAATTTGTATGTAATGAAACTGGTGACTTGATTTTCCTGCAGAGGCCTCACTCCACTGAGCTGCAGCCAACAGAAATGTGGGATGAGTTGGACAAGATGTTCTGATTTCAGATCTACAAGAACTGCAGGCTGCTGAAGAGAACAGCACTGTGTTAACTTCAGGCCTCAGTGTACCTTATAATGTGTGTGTGTGTGTGTGTGTGTTTGCAGTAACTCACAAGTTCTTTGAGCTCTCTCTGTCGGTCGCAGAGCTGCTCGTACATCCGCAGGCCCACCTGGGTGCTCTCCAGGGTGGAGATGATCTGCAGCTGGGTGTCTTTGTTCTCGATGATGTTGTACTCGAGCATGAGACACAGGATCTGGACACACATGGAAACACATGCACACTGTAAAGGGTAAAGGTGCACTGCACAGATCTGACATGTGACGCAGCTCAGCCTGAGGAAATATCTGTGCAATGTTGTTTTGTAGCTTTGTCAACCAAATAAGCCTTGTGATGTCAAGGTGATGTCATCAGGGTTAACTGGGCTTGAGCTTGGATAAAATTAAGAAGCAAATATACACATATATATATTAATTAAAACTGCAAGCAGCAATGAACAGGCCCTCAAGGTTCATTTTCATTCTGAACCTTTTAAAATGAAAATGTGTCAAAATGAAAAAACATTCTTTTTTTTGACGCACGATTAACGCACGCACGTTCTGACTCTCCCCTGCTCCGTAGTTTGTGAAATCAGAAAGCAGTGCAGCAGTAACATCGTGGATGGCAGCAGAAACAAGCCTCCTTGAGCAGATATAGATAAAGAAATGGATCGTTTGAATAGCAAGTTGAGCTTCAAAGCCCTGCCAGATGGTTCCCTCCACAAGAACACAGTTATTTGCATTTACTGTCGATGTGAACTGAGTTACCACCGGCGCTAGATACGGAGACGCCTGGACAGCTCTACATGAGACAAACCTTCAACAGCGATAGCTTAATGTGTGGCTACAGTTTGCAGGCGATTAACATTGTTTAATTAACTTTTACAAGTGTACAGTTGGACACTACATTGTGTTAGTATTACAGTCAGAGCCCATCTGGTGTTGCTTGTTGGGCTTGAGTTTGTCATGTTATGCTTTCAACATGTTTGTTGAGCACACAGTACCTTTGAGGTTATTCTGGAGAATATTCTGGACAGTGGAATTTGGATTGTTTTAATAATAATAAACTACATTTGCAAACGTGTGATTAAGTTGCGATTAATCGCAAGTTAACTATGTTATCCATTGACAGCCCTAGAATAAATACAGTTATTTATTGAAGAATTAATAGACACATAAGCATGGACATACCTCCACCATGGTCTGGTTACCACGCAGGGCCAGCAGCATGCAGGGCCCCAGCTTGTTTTCAGCCAGAGAGAGCAGGAACTTCTTGGTCTTATAGCAGGAGCCCATCAGGATATGAACCTGGGGAGAAGAATGGGAGGGGTCAGCTGTTAGCAACCACAACCACAAATATATAGTTCAGGTTGGCTGTATGTGTGTGTGTGTGTGTGTGTGTGTGTGTGTGTGTGCGTGTGTGTGTGTGTGTACATACACTCACCATACTGGCAAAAAGCTCGCCATCATCATCACAGGCCACACCTCCTGGACTGTACAGCTGAAACCAGCCGTCTTTACCTGAACGTACACTCAGCAGGCAGGAATGGACCTGTAACACAAACACCCGCGTGATCATTTCTGGGCCGTATCAAGAAACATCTCACCCAAAACCCCTTCTTTCAGCTCTAGAGCTGCTTCAAAGGTGAAACATTGGAAAACATGCACAAACACACACTCACCTCCTGCCTGGGGTCCTCCGCAAACCTCTGAATAACATACTTCAGTTCCCTATTTAGACAGAGAAACATTGAGACACAAGTGTCAGACTGTTTTTTAAACTAGAATGACTCAATCTGTTTATGATGTCAGAGTTACTTACTTTGTGAATTTGGCATGTGCAAGGGCCCTGGAGAGAGGGAGGATGAGAGAAATGTGAAACATTACAGACCAAAATACTTACGAGCTGAGAAAATATGACAAAGCAAACATTTTCTGTTGGGAAAGATTCATTTAATGCATACTTGTCTGGTAAGGTGGCTAAGACTTGATGTTTACAATGGTCACAATCATATTTGGAGGTCAGTTTTACATATGTTGGCTGTGCTACCTATCGCAGTGATGCTGAGCTGATGACACAGCAGCACAATGTTACTTTATAATGGTGGATCCAGTCAACATGCAGCGTCAGGGGGAGTGCAGAGCTCATTATGACATTTTCAGCACATGTGCACATGATATGAGCATGTGCAGTTCCAGGGATTGTTTGTTACTTTAGATGATATTTTAATGATCCCTGTGGGGAATCATTACAATTATGTTTTAGCAGCTGTGAGAGGTTAACTGTGGTGACAGTTACTATAAATCACATCAGAGAAATAGAGTTACATTCTGACCTGACAAAATCCTGGTAAATGAAATAATCTTGATTTAATGACATTATGTTTTTTAAGGTTGTACTGATACATTAAAGGTGAACCTGCAAATTAGTAGATCATCATTTAACACGTGAACATATGTAGCTAAACCTGCCAATTTTGGCATCTATAGAATTGTAAAATACAGTTCTGGGAGTTTACTCAAAGTTCATCTAGAAAAAACATGTTTATAATGATGATGAATGATAATGATGGGTGGGTTAAGATGACAGTGAGCTGCATGTAGGCAGGAGTTGTCATGTAGTTTGCCAGGTGTTGGAAAGGAAGAAGAATACATAGAAAGTTCCCAATATCTGCTTCTTCTGCATCAAACTTCATCATTTGTTCCTAAACTTTGCATACTGAAATGTCATAGGAGTGCAATGCCCGAGCAGTGGACTGCTTTTCCTGGTGTCTACATTACCCACAATGCAAATTAACCACTGAGTGACATCACCGGAGGCTATTCATCAGATTAAATGCAGCTTTCTCTGGAGCCACAAAAGGCTTTATAGTACTTATTTCCCATGTGCAGTGGTACTCCCCAGCACCTGTAAATACACTAACATCAGTGGGTACCTTTTAATACACAGATATACACATTCAGCTGCATGGCACATCTAATTCATGACATTTCAAAAAATAATAATGAATCATAATTTTATGAATCAAGGGAATAGTCTGAATAGTTTGAAAAAATAACTTACTCGATGTCTTGCCAAGACTTGGATTACAAGATTGATGGTACTGTTATGTCTGTATGGTAAATATGATGCTGCAGTCAGCAGCCAGTTAAATTAGCTTAGCATAGCATAAAGGAGGCTGAAAACAGCAGCCTGGCTCTGTAAGGTCACAAATGAACACACGATATGACCAGAGGAAATCCATAGAACACGAGGGTGCAAAAACACAATTTGCTTTTCTACTTGAATTATGCGTTGGACTTTTTCATGCCTGGAAGCAGTAAGTTCCTGGAGTGTCCGCTCGTTGTGGAGAAACTTCTTCCAGCCAAAAAATAGTCTGGCAAATAATCCCCCGATTAAACCTCAATGTGAGTTTATATACTTCAGTTTAAATGTGGATGAAGACAATATAGTGCATGAACCAGTCAGCTTTAGAGGTGGTGAATCTAATGACATGTTTTTTGCACGTGAGTGCATGAACTCATCTGAGCACATCACTGTCAGCGTGAGCACTGATGTGACTCATTATATCCTTAGTTACAGTGTGCTGGGGAGAATTGTTCCCTTTCCTAATGACGCCTGCAGCCATCTACCAGGTAACAGTGGCGCAGGTGAGCAACAGGTGCGTCAACACTAATGAAGCTCTAGGTCAGCCACCAATTACAAATACAGCTTGGGGTTGCTTATAGCCAATTAAAGAAGCTCTCTGGAGAGTGAAAAGCCAGCCCTCCAGTTTAGGACACCCAGGAGGCATGGTGAGAGAGCCCATCCACGTCAGCAGCCAGGCCCCACCAGGACCCTGCTGGAGACATGCATACCCCCCCAGAGACGGTGATGTGAGAAAGTGGAAGAAGGAAGGTAGGAGCCAGGAGGGCAGGCGGTGCAGGGCGGTGCAGGGCGGTGCTGTGCAGCACTGGGCCCACACCGGTGATTACACTGTGATTACAGTTATGGCTGCACTGGTGTTTTTGAATTCCATTCTACTTTTCTCTGAAACACAGTTAGACTGTGCTACAACAACTACTGCTCGTACTACTTACACAGTTTAAACCACTGATATTACAACTTCTTATTATAGCAGAGTCACTGACATACTTCAGATGCCCCTCTATCAAATGTAAGAAATCTTGTGAGTTACTTTATTTCATTTTCTTAGCACTATTTAGTTTCTTGTACTTGTGTAAATGTGTACCTGCAGTGATATAGTAGGCTGGGCTGTGCGGTGCAGAAACACACCCCCAGTATCACATATGAAGGACTGAAGCCACAGCTACTTTCAGCACACAGGCTGTGAAGACACTGTGTAACCCGATGAAACGATTGCATTTGATGATCACGGGAAAATTAAAAGTCAAGCTGAGGCGTCAACACTTGGGTAACTTTCTAAGGCCAAGTCCACATGTACACAGGTAGATATGAAAACAGGCTTTTAAAACAAAAACTGTCTTTGTCCAGGCGAGTGATCTCACAAATGATCTCCGTCCACACTAATACAGTGGAAAACGTCACATGACCGTTCACATTCACTGGACGTGCGTGTGCTGCTGTAAACAGGAAGACTGTACACTCTGGTTGGTTGCTTAGTTGCAGAAAATACGATGAATGATTTTTACTTTTACTTACTCCTTACCTACTCACTTTTACTTTCTACATGTATATATGTTACAGGTACCAGGGCTTGTACCAATGAGGCAATTCTTCCTGGAAATGGGACAACAATAATGAGGCAGTGAAACATGACTGCTCTTTACAGATTCCTCCTGGAAAACTCTATTTTTATTAAAATACTGTAAACAGCTTATTTTTGTCTCTCTTTTCCGTCTATGTATTTCAGTTGCCATTTGTGTCCCTACAAATATAGACAATATAACATCCATTCCATCAATATACAAACTCACATACTCCACAAAGTGACCTGTGTGTTTGCTTCATGATTTCCAAAAAGCCCTGTTTCTGTCCCAGGGAAGGTTGTTTCACTAACAACACCTATATAGTATAATTCTGATTACTTAAATATTGATCTTTTATGGTATGAGACACCTTATCTACAACATTTCAGGGAGAAATGTTACCAAAAAAAAAAAAGTATGCTACACAATATATATGTGTAAACAACCACATATAAAAATATTATTTTTATTTCTTTTTAATAATTCTTTTTCGAGAATATTAATTTATTAAAGTTTTGTCATTATAAGTCCCTTGCGTGACAGAATACTAGATACATGAATAAAAGGCCTACAGTATGAGCTGAGGCATGTGTGTGTGAGTACTCACTCTTTAGGGAAGGGGATGGGCTGCAGCAGGCTGGCCAGAGCAGGTCTCCAGTCATCATAGTCCGACCTGACAGAGACAGACGGACACAAAAGGTCAAGTAAAAAAGGCAGAGACAATGTAAAGACAAGGGTGAAGTGTGGATGAGGGGGCTGAGGCACAAAACGACTGACCAGTAGAGTTGAAATATGAGCAGTGTTGCGATGACGCAGACCTGCAGAAACTAGAGCTGCATCGAATTACTGTGAGTTAAGTAACACTGTCCTTGTACAAACGATACAAACGCATAGATACTATCACTTTTCCGACAGAAGGACACACACACACACCCACACACACACACAAACACACACACAGACACACCCTGCTCCACTTTCACACTGTGTAATCAGCACTGACACTTATACATTCATTCATTCAGGGCTGTTTAACCCATTTACACTGATCAGCTCTTCAGGCAGACACACATCTCACATAATGTCACCTTTACTAACTAGGACACTTCCTGGGTTGTTGACATGTAACTTCTACAATATGAAATTGGTTTGAAGTTATATAAGTTTAAAGTAGCTTCATCAAGACACAGGAGTTGTTAATAGGCCTCATACATCCTCGTACAGGGGACTGGCCACGATTAGGTTTGTTTGTCACTGGCCATGTGGACAGTTAAAAGCTTGACACGGAGGTAGATTTGACAGAAGTGAGCTGAAGATGCAGTAATTATTTCTGCGTTACCTCTTCACTGTGAGCAAAATAGCATAGAATACATATCCAAGACACCAAGCTTAAAGAGCTTATACTTTTCCCAGGATGGGGTTGCCATATTAATTGACCTAGATATGAAGCATCGATAGCACATAATAATATAACTAATTATTAAAGATACTCCTCCTCTACACCCCTCTCCTCCTTCTCCTCTCCTCAGCAGCAGTGGTCACATTTCAGCAGTGGAGGAATGCTGCTAAAGTTAAAACTGATGCTAATCTAACTCACCTACTCAATGAAAACAAAACATTGGACTGTTACATTCATACTGAGTAGCAGTGACAGATTTCTGTGTAAACTCACAGCATCTTGAGGATGAGAGCGAAGCAGCCCAGCACTCGGTCGGCCTGAGCTGGCAGCTGGATGGACAGAGTGTTGACAGCCGGGCTGACCAGCAGACAGTCGATGAGGTTTGGTTCGCTGTCACCCCCTGATGGCCCGCCCTTCCGTCTGGCGTTGGCTGAGTTGTTGTTTCGCTCGAGCTCCACCAGGATCTCACTGGAGTTAACGACAGATGGAGGAGGGGAAAGGGGCAGGGAAGGCGTTGGGGAGGAAATGGGAATGGACAGGGCAGGGTTTGTGGGTACGGGAGGGGGTGGCTGAGGAGGACTGGGGTTGCCGGAGAGGGGGAGGAGGGTGGCAGGAGGCGTGGGAGGCTCAGGGCGCAGTAGGCGGAGTGGCATTGGGGGTTTGCGATCGTTCTGCTGCTGGCAGCCGTTTCTGATCTCCTTTAGGCTGGGAGAGTTGTCCCGACTGCAGGGAGAGGAAAAGTGATAGGAGCAAATAAGAAGCAATACTCGGTTGAGGGACAGTAAAAGAAAAGTTCAGCCAAAAACAACACTTCCCCATGCCAATGGAAAGTCGGATAAAGTCTGGTAGTCCACAAAACCTTTCTGGAACTTCACGGCAAAACAGTGTTGCAGTATTCTCCCATACAACTGAAGTGGAAGCAGTCTTGTAAAAAAAAAGAAAAAAAAGCTTGTCCAGCATAATCCAAGTCTCCGGAAGCCCTGAGATTGATAAAGCTGTATTTATATTTTTTTCTAAAGCCAAAGTCGTCACTGTAGCTGCTAAGCTAACAGCATTAGCACATACACCCTGTCTGAAGTGGGCACGTGAGCTTGATTGCACAGAGAGGGTGTAAACTCCTTTTCAAATCAATTTTCTTTTTGGGTTGTTTTTTAACATTTTAGATGTCTCCATCTCCTTCAGTTGTTTTGGAGAATGCTGCACTGTTCTGCTGTGAAGCTTCAAAAATGGTTTGCTGACTCTGAAACTTCACCACTGGCATGAAGGTGAGTAGATAATGAATGAATGTTCATTCTTTGGTGAACTGTTCCATCAAGTGTCAAATGTCCATTAAAGACTAAGCAAGAGGCTTAAAAATAACAAAGTGCAATTACAGCTGGGAGATAAAGAGAGGTGAGCTACAGAGCCACCAGAGATGGCTACCAGAGTGATGGTTCCCTGTGCGCTGTGTGCTTGAGTTTCGGAAAACTTAGCTAACAATTTACCTCCCTGGGGCAAAGGAAGCTAAGGAGATGACGCTAATTAGTTAAGATAGCCTAAGTCACACATCTGCAGTCAACAAAAAAACCCTATGGAACACACTAGACACAAATAAGATTCAATGTAAATCACTGGAATGAGGCCAATTAGAAATATTTTCTTTCAGCTATGGAAAAGTGCTTTATGTTTTTGAATTTGTTTTCTCTATTGTACCATGACATGACAAAAAAATGGAATCCCAGATGTTGTGCAAAAATTCTATCTTTCAACAACGTTCAATTTCGGGTTGGCACACAGTGGATTACAAATGTTCTTCATTCCCATGAATTTCTATGTTTGAAGATGAGATTGAATTAAATACATACCACATTTAATAATTATGCCAAGACTAAATATAAAGTTCATAGCAGCACATTTTGTAAAATAACTATTGAAGACTAAGGTGTGTCTTGTCACCTGTAAAGCTGTGTATAGTCCAAAGAATGAGGAGGTCACTTATCAGCCGAGACAAACCACTAGAACAACCAGGCCTTATATGCAGCATCAGGGAAACATGATCATGTCATGTTTTGAATGATTTTCTATTTAATGTTTGATTGTTGATGTATTGTTATTGTACTGTAGAGGCATTTGTTTTGTACATGAGCATGTTGGGACATTGCTTATTAGTTTAGGCTATAAATGGAACAATGTGGTCTGATGACATTATGGTATCTGACCTGCATCCTGGTAACATCTCCAGTTTACTGTTTGTACTGTTTCCTTCATATTAATATGAATAATATATATTATTCATATTAATGATCAGTGAACCAATGGACTGAGGTAAACAAAAGACTGAGCCTTCTGCCACACCAGCTGAGAAAACAAGTAATGGATAACAGGAATTTTCAACCTTAACAGTGGCAAAGCTTTTCTCTCACACCAGTAAATGACACCACATGTTTTCTAATACTACATTAGACAAGCAGAAAAGCAATACAATGTGTTTGAGGCATTATGACAGTTATCATAAATGATATGGTTCTAGGGCAAACTTAGAAACCAAAGACTAAATTGTGCAGAAGTGTGCGCTTCTAACTCTTAATAATTAACAATTCAGGAATGTTAATTTTCACTCAGTTGCCAGTTTATTCTCAGGTACAGCTCGCTTAAACTATTGCAATCTAATGTGACAGCCATTGAACCAACTCTAAGTCTAAACCACTGAACATTAAAACCTTCAGGAGTGAAAGTAATGGGATTGTGACTGGGTGTATATCTCTCTTTATAACAGGGGTGTTACAAAGAATATAAAGTATCAGATGGTATGGATTAGGGGATTATGGCTGCAACAATTTGCTCATTTCTGATTAAAATGGAAAAAAATCCACAACATGTGATTTCAGCACTTGACTTACAGAACCTACAATTGTAAGGTCTACATGAGAACATCAACACTGTCTGTAAATAAACTACAATGCAGTGAGCTACCTCTGGTGTGAAGTCAACATCAAATCAGCCTTTACTCATGTTTCATGTTGGTTAGGCTATTTTTGTCAGGATGTGCGTACATTGTCATTAAACGTGTAAAATGTAAGAAATGGCCAGAATTTGAAGGCCACTCCAAAACTACAGTGGACAGCATTAACTCTGACTGCTAATCACTGTACTGTTTGCTGAGTTAACGGGAGTCTGCTGGGCCCACAACCTCAGACAACACGGAGACTCACTGCAGGCAACATGGCTCAGCTAGCCACACACCACACTGAGACTGAACATAGCTCCAGCTCCTCATTCCGTATAAGAGAGACACTTGAATTTGGAGGGTGTATGGTTTTATTTTTCTATTTAATATGGAAAATTTTTTCCTTTCTGCACATCCAGGATGGACCCGCGCTAGCTGGCTAATTTCAGGAGGCATCTGTGCAACACAGTACATAGACATCTACAAGTGAACACTGCTGTTTCTTCACACTCTGTTGATAATGTTAGTTCATTTTTTCGAAACTTTTTTTTTTTTTTTTTTTTTTTTATTCTGGCCATATCGTTCAAATTGGCCCTTTAAGTGATGTAGAGTGCACTCAGGTAGCCTTTTTATGGCCCAAAGGTAGTTGTACCTTGCCTAGCCTTCCACGTTGCTGACCTTCAGGCCCGACAGATCTGAGCTGCTCAAACTACAGCAGTCAGATAAACAAGATGTCCTGAGATGTCTAAACTGACAGGATCAGAAAGAATTTACAAACTCAGTCTTGGTTGGAAAAAAGATGACAATCTACCATCTGTGTGTGTCCATCCATGAACAGAACACTGACCTGTTGATGAACTCCTCATAACAGGAATAAATGGCAGCGAGACACACTGCCACCAGGTTTGGCAGGACCCGTGGGTGAGGGCACTGCCCTGTTGGCCCGTGCATGCTGCAACACACAGAGGTCCGGATTGGATGCCATGGAAACCATTAACGTAAATCCAAGTTTTAAAATATTCATATTCTAATATATACTTGATCATCTATATATAGACATATACATAATATAATCAGACAGGGCATTGCAATTTTTCTCACATGCTACTGTGCATTAACCTGTTACGCCCCGGTGGATTTTTACTCAGACCCAGTGACATATATACCCATATACCTACACATCTGAACAAATATTTCAAGTGTTCCAATACCTTAATCATTCAAACAGACCTTGTCGTTGCAGAGATACACTCTGTTAATTATGGACATGTAATTTTCAAGCAGAAACCCAGTAGAGGCTAGTTCTTAACAACTTAAGGTCTGTTAACAATGCATAGCATCAGTTCTACCCAGACACTGTTTAAGGCAGGTGCTGGACCAATAGGGGATTAAGATACAAAAAACTTTTTTTTAAAAAACTGTGCACACTGTAGCTCTTTGAATGCAATGTATTTATTACTAACTACTTATAATGAATAAATACAAATCAATTAGTGTATTTGCATTAAAGTTTCTTACCTGTGGACAAACTTTTTGACGACCTCCATCCCAGCATTCAGTTCGTTGAGAGCCAAGATGTACTCCTGAGTGAAGAGACGCAGTCGAGGACACTTTCCAAAATCCTGCCAAAGAAAGGTACAAAAACAAACACAGTGTTAAAAAATTTATTAACTAAATGAAAGTGCAAAGTGCAAAAACAGAAAAAACTGAACCTGAGGATTATGTGTATATAAGTACCACAACTTTTTTTGGAAAGAACTTTTATAAAAACAGAGCATCTTATATATAATACCTAAACCCAACTGTTAATCCACCATATGACATTTAATTAACATTTGGATTCTGCTTGTGTATTCATTACAAACATATTTATTCAGTTTTACCTTGAATATACTAAGGGATTATTAACCATAATAAGGCATTGTTCTCACTGTATATCTGGTAGCTGCAAAAAGCATAGTGTTAATTAGTGCTTAGTTCACTGCTGATAAATGCAAAGTAAAGTAGGTATCAATCTTTATAAACCAACAGAAAAGCTGAGTAAAGGTTTAACAGTGACACAATGGGTAAGTTAGTTAAAGTCATTATCTGTATGTTGGATGTTCTCATTAATGACAACACTTACACTGATGTTAGGTTGGTAACCTTGTTAACCTGTCGGGCCACAGACTAAATGAAACTATGAGATGTCACGTTAAGGTAAATATAAAAGACACTAGACAAAGCAGCACACTACATGAAATAAGCACTGCAGAGACTTCAGAAAGGCATAAAACCATATTTTAACATACATGTTTAAACATATATGTTTAAAATGGTAAGTTGTCTTCCAGGAAGTGACTGTTGTTGGCAGCTTCACATCACGGTGGTTTGCTCTCAAGGGGCCTTCCTACCTATTCAATAACTCCTATTACTAAAGACCTTAATTTAACAGAAGCATTTTCACATAAATGACCAAAATCAGTTTATGCATGTAATTAATAGGCATCAAAAGAGGACTGGGCAGTGTAAAACCACTACTAAATGAGAACTGACGTGTCCTTCTCCTGAGAGCTCTGGGCAGCTCCTGAACAGAGTAGTTCTCACCATGTTATGTTTGAGGATTCTCTGGACCACAGGAGTGAACACTTCAATCACGACCATCGACCGCGGCCGCTCCCGACAGTGCTGCAACACACAGGAATGACAAGAAGCACTTTAAATGCTTCAATCTGTTTAGCTTTATTACAGAAGCTGCAGGTTTGTTGTTGTTCCAGTTTGAGAAGCAAGGGACCTCACCTTACAGAAGAACTCACACAGGTCAGGTGGTGGGTGGTTGTTTTCCAGAAGAGGAGCAATGGCCTGAACACACACACACACACACACACACACACACACACACACAGAGAGAGAGATAGATGAATATTTCCATATCCTATCTCTTATTTACCCTGGCTGGGAGCCAGCAGTACAGATCAGGGCTGTCAGGTGCAGCAGCCTTGTAAAAACAGCCCACAGGTGAGCTACACAAACATCAAGACCTCTCTCAGCATCAAACTCTTCTGTTCTGCCCAGATACCACCATATGGGCATCGACAGCAACAATCGAAAACACACAAAAACACAAGTGTAACATGAACAAACACATGATGAGAATCAATATTTTTCTTCAGTTTAGAGATCGAAACAACAAGAGGTTGGACTCGAGCGTGTTAATTATTAACTTGAGCCTGACATCAGATATCAGTTTGTCGTGACAGTGAACTTCATACTCACCACAATGATGTTCTCATGATCCTGAGTGCTGAGATTAGAGTTCTGTGGGGAAGAAGAGCAGTAAAGAACATCACAGGAGTATGTGTGTATGTACAATCCAATATCCTCACAAGCAAAGAATAAAGGGGAACTCTATTAGGGATTATACATTAGGATTTAGGGTTTATAGTCAAATTAGGATTGGTGTCACGTTTAGGTATGAGCTGGGACTAGTTTAAGGTGTGGTTATTACACTATATGGCACTGTGTCATTACAGAGTTGCGATGTCAAGACTATCCAAACAGCTTTCCTGGAAAATTTGCCTTGGAGGATATGACAGCAACATCAGAGAAAACAGACAAATCCCAACATGACAACGAGAGATATTAGTCAGATCATGCAGGTATGGAGCAACTGGGCCAAGTGTGAGTGTGCCCCTATTTCGTTTTTTTTTCTTCCTCATTTCTTACTTCATGGATCCTCTGAGGAATAAAAAATACAGAAGTGGCTTAACAAGTAAAGTAACAAGCAAATGTTTGCTTCATAATAATGCTTAATAAAGCACTTTTGTTTAAACTTCAACTCAGCGACTGCTTTGTTTTGGATTTCGGATTGCGCGTCATCTACCCCGCTCATAGTGGCTTCTACTATCACAAAAAGGCCACTATAAGCTTTACTCACAATAATGCAAAGCTTTTATAGTGAAATCTTATGATGATATGACTATACTTTTCACCTTCTTGTTACTTTTTACTCGTAGAAGACCCTTACATTAGCTGATCTGTCAGTGTAGTTTAGAGTATCCGTCCATCAAACACTACTGGCCACAGGCTACGGACATTCATGGCTCACAAAGATAGAGTCTTAAAGGAAGAGTTTGGGATTTGGGGAAATATAAGCTTATTTACTTTAATGCAGAGAGTTAGTTGAAAGATAAAACTGTGTGATAAACTTGAAGCTCAAACCAGCAGCTGGTTAGCTTAGCTGGTTAGCTTAGCTTAGCACAAAGACGTGAAGCAAAAAACACTTGCATGACTTGGTTTGTTTGAAATAAATACAACCTGACCAATCAGCACTGCTAATCATTATAGTTCTGAAAGTGATATCCTGTATGAAAAATCTGCACATGTAAAGTATATAATAATATAATGTAGTATAATTTATCTTCTGATTAGTAGTGGAGTAGAAGTAGTATGAAGCCCTAATGTAAGTGTTCAATATCAAATGAATATAACCATATTTAATATAATTGTAAATTAATTAATTAATTAAAGCAAGTCCAGTTGCTTACCATGACCTGGATGACTAGTGAGTAGTGTAATAAGTTATTTTCCACAACTGAAGTATATTTTTCTTGCTATTGTAATCATTTAAAAAGTAAATAAAAGAAGAAAAACAATTAAGATTAGCTTTAGCTACAAATCTAATAAAAGACGAGTGTGTGCATGGGGCTACCTCGGCCAGCAGGGTGGAGATGATGTGCAGTGGAGCCTGGTGGATGGACTCATCCTGCAGTGGTGAAGTAAGAGCCATATCCACCAGCGCTCTAATCTCCTTCAGCACCACGTCCCAGCGACTTGGGTTGTTCAGGACCTTACGGTACTTGTAGATCTTTTTCTGTTGGAAACATGCTACAATGTGACTACACAGCAAGCATTTCAAATATTATTTCATTTTCTGTAGCTGCTGACTGCATTGTTCTGTGAAACCAGCACATCAACACATCTGATACAAAGAATGATTAGTCTTTCATGTCACTACCCCTCAAATGCTTGTTGGTTTGGCCCGGGGGATTTTACTTCAAAATGGTGCAGTGAAAACACACAAACAGGAAATGAGCTGTGTTAAGCCTACATAACATGGTCCCTTTGTGTATATGGACAGTGCTTTCTGTGTGACAGCTTTTGGTTACTGTCTGAGAAACAGTGTGTAGTGTGTAGGAAATAAAAAAAAACAATTAAAACTATAGGAAGTAACTGTGAGCTCCACCGTTCTGAACTACCTCAGGCATACTTCCTTGTATAGCTTTATTTAGCTCAGTGAGCACACCATGGCTCTTGTACTGACAGATTTAGAGGGCTGATCCTCAATAAAGTTGCGAGGGGGTTAAAGGCCTCAACATGATGCTTTAATGACGCAGATGAAACAAATAGTTAAAGACAGTAACCTTACCTTCCACTGCAGGGAGTGAAACCACTGGTCCCTTAGGTAGCTGTTTGCAGCCTGTAGCAACACACACACACACACACACATAATACAGAGAGACACAAACAATTAGTTAAATGTGATCTCAGGTAATAGAAAGCAAACCCACAGACAAGGAATTCACAACAAAATTGTGGCATCTGTGTAAAGGGTTCACAATAAGTCAACAAGTTGTGCGGCCATTTTTTCAGTCTGTATAAATGCAATATATTTTTTAAGACCTAATCAATTTTTCAAGACCCTTTTCAACCCTTCACATTTACAGGTCTGACTCACAAAAGTGTGACCTAAATTAATATTTCTGCTTTAATTTTGCTTTGTATTACATTAACTATTCATTTATTTTCCCCTTTAATTTATTAATTAATTAATTTAAAAATGTATTTATTTATTTTGTCCTTTCCCATGCAACATTTACATCTTCTATATTATTTAATGCCTACTTTTATTTTATTCATTTGTTTGGTGCATTTAAATGATTATTAATCAATTTATTGAGACATTTATTCATGTATTATTTCAGTGCTTTCAGTCCTCCATACAAAACCTCATCAACTTCATCTGGACTGTGTGGGTGTGGTTTGAAATAATGTGACTGACAGTAAACACAGTGCATGGCAACACCAGCAAACAGCCACAAAAGTGTCTTCACATTTAAATTCAAATGTTGCTGATTGGTCTGATTGGTGTACAGTAGATGTGTCATACTCAATGTGTATCATATTCACAGCTGGGCCCTGCCTGCCTCAAACCAGTGAGAAGAGCATAGAAAAAATCAAAAACACACAGAAAATCTCTAATGTGAAACCAAAACTGTTCTAACTTTGGCAGAACATGTTGTGTTCATGTAGGATCCTGTTTGCTCATAGTATCATATTTAGAGCAGTGTGAATGCAGGAAGATAACCTACATGCAGCCAATCTGACCACACACATTTCATTAATTTGCTTCAACACATAACATCTGACAGTCATGTCATTGCCTTATGACTCTCTGATAACAGCAACCAACATTTTAACTTAGAACCAGTGTATATGATCATGTTATCACTGACTGACATCTATTGTTTACTGAAGTTTCTCACTCCTCGGCTCAGACAAATGTTTACATCAAGTCACTTCTAGAGGCATTCTGTGTACTGTCTGTGACAGAACGTTTGTTAAAGTTAACAGTATGCATTCTATTGGAGGGTAATGTTTGCTGTTCATCAACTGTTAAATCAATAATATTAATACGATATGTGAACTGAGAGACACTTAAACAAGATGAGATTCACACATTGGAGTAGAGGAAAGAATCAGGTGAAATAATTCATTGTTGCCTTTTAAAACTGAACCTATGACTTCCTTGACTCTACAGATATAACACATCATCAACTGAAATGACAAAACTGCAGAGTGACTTGGAAGTTGAACTTTGGCTTCACAACAAAGAAACAGGACCAAAGGATGTAACCAGTCCTCCCATCTGCTCCCTGTGTATCTGCACCTTTTCCTACCTGTCCCAATGTTTGTAGCAGTAAAAAAAATTGATTGCTAGCAAACTGGTGTTTAATGACTTCAAGGTCAGAGCCGTCGAGGTGCATGTTATAGATGGTTTGTAGGAACAGTGTGTTCAGTTCTGTATGTACTTTTCAGTGAGATAAAGGATACACTAGCTAGAGAAGTTGTTGAGTGACAGCTTTTTCAAGAATTTATTATAAGCTATTATAATCAGAGCTAAGTAGCACTGATCATTAAACTACTTGCTAAGTGATAAATTGTTCTCGTATGTGTATATGTTATGTTTTCATATGCCATCAACCTACCAGGGACAGCTGTCATGGTCTGGGGTAGTGGTTGTGTTATTTTACGTGTCTGTGCTTATGTTGTGTTTTTGTTTGTTTGTTTTATCCAATCAACCTGCCAGGTGCTGCAGCTGAAAATGAACCTGTATGATTACATTTGGAACATTTACATGAAAGACTATGGTGTTCATGTTAACAAATGTGTATTGTCCCTTCTTTAAATAAATTCATATAAACCAGGTCACAGTTTCAATGTTTGAAAACAGTGAGATTGTGTTAGATAAAACTGAGATGATAGCTGATAACCTAGCTGCAGAGTGCTCTTCAAAGATGCAAGACTGTCTAAATTGTTTCTCAGAAGCCAATATAGACTATGGAATTGTGTCAAAAAGAATACATTCATGATCAGAGAGTAAGTCAGTCATGTGTAATTCATTTAGGGACAGGCCATGCATGAAAACCAGATCAAGTGTGCGCCCACGGTTATGTGTGGGACCAGAAACATGTTGCACGAGGATAAATGATACAGCAATGCTAAAAAGGTCAGTGGCAAGTGAATCAGATGGATTATTAGTTTATGAAAGCTAAAATCACCCATCATAATGATCTTGTCAAACTTCAGTAAAACAGAGGAAGGCAGCTAAGAGAATTCATTCACAAAAATTGTACACGGTCTAGGAGGTCTGAGATAACCATGCAACACACTGGTACTTCACACTCAAAAGATAGCAGATCAAAAATAGGAAGAAAAAAACAGCAGAAAATGGGACTCGGCTGAGATGGCACTTCTAAACTAGAATTGCATTGCCCCCACCAACGCCTGTCAGAGCGCTAAGGAAGTTGTAATTAGGTGGGCAAAGCTCCACCAGTAGATGCATTCCAGACATATCCCATACTGTCTGACTGTTAATCATAGGTATGATTTTATACACTGATTATTACTAGGAAGCAGAGGATACAGACAGTCAGGGACATCCAGTACAGAGAAACCCTGCTCATGGAGATCTAGACAACAGGATAATTCTTCCTCAGATCCAGGATGAGACAACAGATGGGTTATTTATACACTGAGGTATAAGCAGATTAAGATAAAGACATACATAATATGATTGCCTGGTCTTTTATGATATCTATTTGAAGGTAAGCAATGCCACTTTTAATATTTATTTAGAAAATCAATGTCTACGTGAAACAAAGAATTGTATCTGATTGTATCGAACTATACGGAGTTGTACCGAATCGGTCCATAATACAAAGTATGATCCCTGAATTGTATCGTAGCCCATGTATCTAGATACAAATCGGATCTTCTTATTAGAGAGAGATGCACACCCCTACAAACAAGCTATTATTTTATGTGTGACCCCTATCACCCACTGCATGACCATTTACATTAACTGGGTGTGCTAGTGGATAGCTAGCTGTCACTACAACATTCTAGAGATGTTCCGATTCCAATACCAGTATCAGAAATGCCGCTGCACGCCAAAAATGCAGGTATTTGTATTGGCGAGTCTCTGAACCGATCCGATACCACACAATTTAGAAATGGGAACCTGCTACATCCCAGTTAGCTCTGTAAGCTCCGCTTAACATTACACACCGGGAATCAGTTTGTCTTAGCGGCTCTAAAAGCCAAAAAGGAAGTTTCGCTGTGCTGCCCTGAAAACTGTGCTGCACTGAGTTTTCAGGTTGACTTACTGTCTTGATCTCGAAACCTTTACCCTCCTCAGTTTTCCATGACAGTGAAATCATTTTCAAATTTTCAAAGGTTCATTCCATAGCCAGAAATCCATGTCTTGGGGTGTGGATGGAAACCAGCCGATATTTTCCTTTGAGCCACAAACTAAATTGCCCTGGCAGTGGTCCAAACAGCTGGCAGCAGGCATTGGCACTGTTGACCCCCATAATGGATTGAATTGTGTATCAGAGGCAATTGGGCTAATGGGTAACAGTACCTAATGTGCTCACTCAATGGCTCTGGTTAATATGGATAGGACATTGTTTCAGGAATTCAGAGTCTCTCGGAGCTCAGAAAGTACATGGTGTAAGGTGTTCAGTACAGGTTCCAGGACTGTACTGAGTCTGATTTATTACTCTCGCACTTTTTTGATCGTAATAGTATCACAAACCAAATCCACCACAAATCTACTACTTAAAATAGATACCCACAGGGAGTAATCAGGACCCAAGTTCCCACTATCGGGATAGCTTTAAAATAGCATTCTGATCAATTATCATAGGCCACTGACCAAACAGTGGTCAGTTATCAGGCAGTCCTCTGCTTTGTCCCCAGATATTCAATCTGTTTATACAAATGGGTTTTGTGATACATGATAGTGGATACAATGACCTTGCGAAAGTTTATACTTTAATGACCTGTTGCCCCAGAATTAATTCCAGATTACACTGGCAGTTTCAGGCAGAGATCATGTGTTTGTATTGTTTTTGTTGCACTGCTGATTTACCCAGGACTCAGCATGACACAATAATTATTTTAATTAGTAACCCCAAACATGCATGACGTGATTTTTTTTTTATTAACAATGAATGAGATGCCCTGTGTAATGTGAAAGAGCTGCTAATGGCACCAAACACACAAAATGAACACCCAACTCTTTAGCATGCAGTTGCAGCCATTTTCGGAATAATAAGTTGAATATTACCAGTATATTATTAAACAGCAGAGAAGAAGACAAATGACTAGCTTGCAAAGAAAGTTGAACAATTAACAACAATTTTTAGGGGTTGGTAGCTGGTGCTGACTGTATACCTGTTTTTTGGTGTTCCTCTGCTACCTTGGGCCAAAAATGTACCTGGTTGTATGTGGTTTATGTTCTAAACTAGTTACTAAAAGGGTCGAACCAGCCCTAAACTTTACTCAGTGTACAAAGGACTCTGCAGTTAGGCTAAAAGCACAGGTGTATTTAATCGAGTAGCTGAGCTAATTAGTTTTTTCACTTTGCCTCTCATGAGATCAAGGCTAAAAACTTTAAGCTGCTATTAACTAAAATGCTTTGGTTTTTCAACTGTATATTTATCTAACAACTCTAATCTTATGGGATACTACTGTGGCAGAAATAAAGGCTAACATTGTTTGCTTACATGTTAGCCAAAATAGCTTTATGTTGCTGAATGTCTATCTGTTGGCTTGTTTTTATATTTTCTGCCACCCAGGGCCAAAAATGTAGGCCTGTGTGGTTTGATATGGTTTACACTAGCAACTGAAAGTTTCAGACGATGATCTATATTACTTTACTATAAAGGACAGTGCAGGTAGGCTTAAAACACAGGTCAATTTAATCAAGTTACGTTAGCTGAGCTCATTAACAACTTTCTTACCAGGAGACTGCATTTAAGTAAACACAGGCTTCTTTATTTTTACTAAAGTCTCAGGCTTGGACTGTTCTTTTTGGATGTCTGCATTGGGATTTATAAATAGCCAACCCAAACCATAGAGATGGATATCACGATTTGGCTTATACTACCTTTGACAATATAAACTGAGTTTGACGGTTGACTACTAGAATTGATACATTCCTTTGCTTGGTATATGTTTAAAAAATCTGTCTACAAAATCTTTGTTTTACAAAATAGTGTCGAACAGAATGGCCACAGGGAACTTGTGTTTAACCTGTTAAGCCCGAGCGGAGCCCAACTTGGTAACATATAAATGAAAAATATAGTTTGGTACCTGAGAAATTTTAATTGGCACAGATGGTGCCAAAATGTGTAAAAATGATACATTTGGAGATTCTGCCAGAGTACTCTGTACTAAAACTTCTCTAATTTTGCTCTGAATAACTTTATTAGCATAAAAGGCAGAGGTAATGTTGAGATATTCTACTATGGTTTGCTAGAGATTTGGAGCTTGTTGTGTGTCCACTTCTTTTACTGATTTCACATACTGATTTCCCTCGTTTGATCCATGAACTTTACAAGCAAAATAACCACATGATAGGTTGGTCGATATCACAGCACAACAACACAACCACAACAATATTGCAGCATTTTTGTATCGCACGAAATTCTGTTTATCGTTACATCCCTACTGATTACTTGAAGGACCGTAATATAAAGTGTACTAAACAAGCAGAAAACAGACTGTTGACACATGCATTACCTGCAGCAGGACAGTGCCACCAGGGAAGCTGAGCTGGACACAGTACTTCGGAGCATTGTCCCATGAAAGGAGCTGCAGGTCCTCTATGGAGCTGTAGGACAATGAAGACTCCATGTAGCCAGTGGGCTGGAGAGGAGAGAGAAAGCGAAAAAGATATTAGTCTGCCACTATCTAACATTTACAGTACGTATTGTAAATTTAAACAGAGCCAGAGGAGTAAAAGGTATTCATTTTACTGGCAGTCGGCTGGAAAGACAAAAAGAAACATATCCTAAGCTAACCTGCCCTGGGTAAACACAAGGCCACACAAAACCTCCAAACACTGCATGGCCAATGCTGTTATACAGCACACAGAGTAGCTTTATCAGCTGTGGGGACATTTGACGTAGTTCCAAGTGAACAGTCATTGAATGCTGAAACAAGTGGAAAATCAATTTAGCAAAAGCATTAATCACACAAACATACAAACATCACCTACAAAGACATTGTTCATTAGGCTTTAAGTCAACACACACACACACACACACACACACACACACACACACACACACACACGCAAACAACCTAGTGTGATACAGAGCTCTGATCCCAGCCTCACCACTGTGAGAGCTGAAAGCAGATGCAACAGAGTGACACGCCACAACCTATTTGCTAGTCTCAAAATGATTACAGAAATGCTGACAAATTACCACAAGTTTCCGGACTTAGGAACAGAGGAGTCTTTAGAGAGAAAAAAAGAACCTAAACAGATAAAAATAACGAGGCTGACTGAAAGCCACAAGGAAACCGAGCTTGTATATCTTCCCCCCCAGGAGAAGTTTGAAGAGAAATGTTTAATGCCACAGTATGTCTATAATAAGACGCGTCCGTCCGTAATACAGTAAATGGCAGTAAATGAATCACCAGTTAATTTCCCAGACATGAGCGTCATTACATGACTTAGTACTGATTATTGTTGTTGGGAGACCAACTGTATATATCCACACAAATCAGCCCTGCAGCTGTCATCTGCAGGGGCTTGTGCACCCAATCAGAGAGCAATGCTCTCTGGCATGTATCAGCATCATTTCTTCTCTTACGTTTCATTTTTCTGAGGCCATTTATATATTTAGAAAACTTGAGATACTCAGAGTGTTCTGAGAATGCTCTGGTGGATATTTTCTCTATCTATCTCTTTTACTTTACCTCTAAGTATTATTTATGTCCTTTTTATGTCTTTTTTGATAGGACAGCTCAGAGATGACAGGAAACAGGATGGAGGGGTAACATGCAGCAAAGGGCTACAGGTCGGACTCGAACCCCGGAGGACAAGGCCTCTGCACATGGGACGCCCGCTCTGCCAGCTGGGCTAATGGGCACCCCATCTATCTAACTGTAATAGAAGAGAAAAGTCAACTTTCTGCATCTGAGTGAATGTAGAATGTTTCAGCTGGGTGTGGCCATCAAGTCCTCACAGACCACGGCAATGTAGTCACAATCTTATTTCAGAAAATGATTGTCTCACATACTTTCTATTCTATTCTATTCTATTCTAATAGAATAGAATAGAATTTGAAGTGTGATTTACTGGTCTCGAGTGTGTCACCAAGTGACAGATAAAGACAACAGCAGAGATAATAGAAAAAGTGTAAACAGCTCCATTTTATGGGTCTAGAAAATCCATCCCAAATTACCACAATTATTATCTCAAAGTTTAAGGAAAATGTACCTTACCCTTATTTAATAGTAACATGCTGTTATTTTCCAATAAGCATTGGATAAATAGTTGCTAATGTCTTTAATACATGTCCAGGAAACCTCTAGCTGGTTTTTGCTTAATTTCTGCTGATCATGACTTTTATTTTCTGTCTAACTTCCCCTCGGCAGGCCACTAAATTGAAGTGAATTGTTGCAGATTCATTTCCAGCTAGTTTATGCCTAACTTCTGCAAGTCAGTGTAGCATGTTTAATAACCATTTACAGTCTCACCAATTAAATAGAAACTAGTTAGAAAATTAAAATGAGAACAACAACACAGACGTAATGCACAAAGTAGTTGGAAGTTTCCTGGAAAGATTTTAAAGATTTTACCAGCTATTTATTAACTGCTTATTGTTATACAGCAGATAAATCGTAATTGGGGTAATTTTCAATAAATGTTGAGGTAATTATTGTGGTTATTTCAAAGAAACTGAAAATCTGTGAAATGCATTGTAAAATGAATCGTTACCTAAACAAACCAATAGCATAAATCAGGGGATCTCCAAGAGATTTCATTTAAAAGAGAGTAAGACCAAAACTGTTGTTTCTGATGGGGACTGGATGGGACACACCAGGCTTCCATCAAATAAAAAGTTAAGAACAAGTTAAAAACAAAAAAGTGAATTAAGTGTCATTGACTTGTCTTGGAAATGGTTGATTCATGATGAAACTGGCGAAGAATATTAAGTTGAGTGTGCTCTGTCTGATTTAGCCATTTTAAGCAAAGCAATCTACAGTACATCCTTAATATTCAGTGTTCAGTTTGTACTCTTAAACCAGGCATTGCATGTGTTTGCTTTTAAAGTAATTATGTACAAATAATTTGGGGAAATACTCTTTTTATTTGTCTTGCTAAGAGTTAGAGAAGATGATGATTCGTTTAGGAAAAGACTGGAAACATGGAGGAAAGGTTGGCTTGTGTATGTCCAAAGTAAAAAAAAAAAAAAAAAGAAAGAAAAAGAAAGAAAGAAATCCTACCAGCACCTTTAAAGCTAACTAATAAACACACTGTGTGTTGTTGTATGGTCTCTTTGCAGCCTGTATAGCTAATAGGAACATTCTGGCCACAGAGCTTTAAGCAAAAAGGGAACTACAATTTGCAGGGACTTTTGAGACAGTCCCTGACTTCTGCTCATTAGTTTCCCATCTTGACAAGTTGATGTTATTTAGAGGTTACTGAGGTAAGAGGTTAACTTACAGCTACCTCCTGTATCCACAGCAATCACTGAATTCCTTTGGATACAGAAGAAAAAGTCTGTCAAGTTGTGAAGTTCTGACAACAGCAGTTTGTCTGCAGCAGTGCTTTTCAAACGTTTGTGTCCAAGGCAAACCGAAGGACAGGCCACCTGTATTCATATTGGTGCAAAATAGAAACAATCTGCAGCATGTGTTATCCAATCACACTGCACATGTTGTTTTTAGTTTTTTTTTCAGGGGTTTTTAAGGTGTTTATTAGGGTATAGATCCTGCCTCAAGCTACAGTCAGTGTTTCAGTAAACAGTCCTCCGCTGCCTCCCTTCTTCTTCTGCTGCTGCTGCTGCTGTCAGACAGATAAACAGCCTGTCTCTGGCCTCCTCCTCAGCCACAGTCACGGCTCTGCTCAACACAAACACATCTGAGTAGTTACGTGGAACGCCTGCTTTCGCCCGAGCGTCTCTCTGCAGTGTAGTCGAGCAGACAGGTGGTTCTCTGTATTTGCCTCCATCTCACTCTCTATAGAGCAAACAGGCAACCCAACCATCCCGCCCTCCCCCGACCAACAAACACACCATTCCTTTATTTACACCTCCCTCTGCTGCTGATTGAGCAAGCTGGCTTTTCTGTCTCACCCCCTCCTCACACACAAAACCCCTATTGTGAAATTGCACACTTACAGGATTTTCATTACAGACGACGTCCACGGCAAATATTGGGTCTGGGCGTGATGTCTCATTTCCTTGGAAGAGTAAACGTCAGCCCCTGTCTCTGTCCATCTGTCTGTCTGTCTGTCTTTCTGTCTGCGTGTGTGCTGTTTTCGAACATGTTTTTTTGCTCAAGTTGGATGTAAACACCACACTCACACGACAAAACTGCCAAATAGCGAAATATGCAATTATGTGCTGAAGGAGATGAATAATGTTTTCAGGCAGAGGCAGAGCAGAATGGAGACAAACAGAAGGAGCTTCAATTTTCTGATAACCAGCCGAGGTTACCATAGATACCCCATCCTGCACAAGCGCATGCAGTGATTGCCTGCCTCCCTTTACCCTACTCTCTCTCTCCCCCTCATTCTCTCATCATCTAGGACTCTGTCTGTCCTTCATTCATTCTGTTTTCAAATTGACTGTTTTCCTGCTCATGGTTGTCTCTTTTTTTCTCATTCTGTCTCTTTCTGTTCTGCTCTCCATCATGGAGGTGGGTTAGAGAAGGCTACAGCTCCTCTTGTCTCCTCTCCTCACTACTGTGTTGCCATAGAAACAAGAGGATGGAGATGTATGTTGTGTTTTTTTCTGTCTCCAGAAGCGGACAGGGGGCAATGTTGGAAGGGAAAATGACAGAAAGGAGGGCGGGTAAAAGAAAGACAGATGGAAAGAAAGCACAAGCTATGCACTGTATTTTCAAAATATGCAAAACACCAACTCTGATCGCAACACGAGGGGGACATGAACAACTCTGTCTCACTGCTGGGCGACAACCTTCTGTCAAGTGTCACCTTTGTAGAGTTGAGATTTGTTTCAGGGTTTCATCCTTCAACTGACCTCAAAGCATAACATTTGTTACTGTAATATTTCCCCCCATAGTGAAGGATCAGTATGTTTGTATGACTTATACCATTTACTGCAAATTGTGTTTACTATCAGGTCATTAAAAACGATCTCTTAAAGTGCAAAGGTGTCTAAATGTGTATTTTTGGATCTTTCAGGCAGCCATTAGCCTGTATACATTTCACTACAGAGGGTAAGTAAGCAAACGTGAGGACCTAAACAAGGCACGCTCTTTGTCCCTGCAGGTTCCCTTTTTATCTGTACAGATAAGAATGCAAACCAGTGGTAAGACTGTAGGGTGTGAAAGCATACAATGTTTTTAAAAACCCTCTAGCAAACAACCCTGATATAGTAGTACTGTAGTCCTTTGAATACTACAGAACATAATGTTGAAATGTTAAAAGATGAGACTGCGGGTGTCAAACATGTTTGTAGTCAGCAAATGCCAGGATAAGACCTAGTCTATCAACAGACACATCTTCTCCCTCTGTGCCACAGAGCTCCACAGTGCCAACAGCATTAAAACTAAAGCAGTGAGCCTCACGGTGGTTACATGTTCCTTCATTACCGTGAACACACTGTTCACTGTTGGTTGTTTATTTTGACTCAACCCAGCAGCACTATCCTGCTGCCAGAAATACGCACTACAGCACAATACATGTGGATTAGTTCAGCACTGAACATTTGGACAATTTCCTCACATTTTCTAAAAACTCCAATGCCTAGCTGTTTTAGAAAAGTGCTGACCTTTATCTTTTATCATTTTCTTCTTTTTTGTTTATATTTTGACAGTTTGTTTCGTACGTCTTTAGTCGAAAAAAAAAAACAGGGAAGACTCAAGTCAAATATAGAAAATATAGAAAAAGAACAGCCTTCTCCTTTAACCTTCAGGTGAGCTGTTGGAAGGAGTGCCTGCAGGTGGAAGGTTGAGTTGAGTCACTGCCTATCAGCTCCTGATACGTTCTGCTCACTGAGCACTGCAGGGCAGGGAGAACTTTCTAATTGGGCCTTTGATGACTCAAAGCAGGAAACACATGAGATGAAGACAGAGACAGAAGAAAGAGGATGTAGAGTAAGGCCATGGAGGAAGACTGGGGAGTGAAACAGCTGACTGAATCAGTCTGAGCTGTAGAGGAAGCAGCAGGTTTGGAGGAAACACCTATCAGGTGTTTAGCTCCTGCTGACTGCGTCAGTGCACTGAAGAGGTCAAGCAGACACTTTAAAGATCAGTTCACTACAAACATACCTGGAACAACAGACTCTGTAGTAGTGCTAGCATTTTGAGACTGGACTGCAGTTTATTATTTCTCCTTTAATATTGAGACTGGCTTGTATCGAACACCTAACTGAGAAATTTCAAAGGTCCACCCTATCTTCCTTTTCTCATCCACCCCATATTCTTCACTATCAATTTTTCCCTTCCCTCTTCTTCTTTTACTGTTGTACCGCTACTCTGCCTCATTGATTTCCCTCTTTCCTTCTGTACTTTTTCCTTCCTTATCTGGTCCCTCCTTTCCTTCTTTCTCAACCACTTCTTGCCATTCTTGTCTCCTCATCATCTCTTCCCTGTTTTCCTTCTCACCTCTTCTCTTTCTCCCTTTCTTCACACTGTCCTCTCTTCCTTCTCTTCTTTCCCTCACTATCTCATTTCTCTCCTGTACATTTATCCTCCTACCCTCCTCTTCACCCTCTATTCCTCCTTTCACCCTTCCTTTGATGTCTCCATGTCTTCTTTTTCTTCTCTTTCTCTTATTTTCCCCTTTCATTCCTGTCTCACCATTCATGCCTTTCCTTCTCCCTTCAAATTCTAACTCCATATAATCCTTCTATCCTGGTCTGCTTTTACTCCACATCCCTTCTTCTATCGTCCTCTCACTCACTTCTTTTACTCCCCTGCTACCTCTTTCCCTGGCCTATTTCTTACTCTTTAACTTCTGTTCTCCAAACTTTTTTTTAACCTTTATTTCCCTTCCCTTCTAAACTTTCTTGGTCTTGGTAACATCCAACGTTGCTGTTTATCCTAATAATAAAAAAAAAATAACTGTATTCTAAAAAAAAAGAACTCTGGCTGTGATAAAGTAGCAAAGTTACAAATCATAACATATCTGTATCCGTAAGCTGTGACACAGTGAGATGTTTAACAAGACAAGATGTAAGAACATCAAGCAAGACGAAGACATCGTGGCCACTGATTAAAGTTTGGTTCGCAGGAAGTCTCCGTGGTCTTTTGCAGTCACTCTGTTTGCACCACACAGAGCGACAACAACCCCCTGCTGATGGCAGATAGCAGTCAATAAGAGAGCGTCTGAGTGCATATTTCTTCCTGTTCTTATCATTAAGCAAGCGTTATCATTTCAGATCCTCTGTTTCATATTTACCAATAATCACACAACAGCAGTTCCAAAAGGACATTTAGCAGTGACCCAGAGGTTATGTGATCTTTTTGTTCAAAGACCTTTGCTGTGGCCAACAGATTGATCACACACAAACAGAAAAATGTCTGTTCAGGGTATTAGCCACACCATTGAATTTGTCTGTGAGGTTGCCGGGCATTAAGGAGTCAGTTCCCTGAACCAGAAGCTGCTCTACTTCTCGCTTTTAAAAGGAACAACAAAACTGCTGCCCGTAAACTTGGAGGACAAAAACACAGCTGAGCTGCATCATTGTCAGCTTGCGTGTAGGCCTGCACAGAGTAGAGGAGAGAGAGCACTTCTGTTGAGTTAGCTGTTTGGTGACGCTGCTTTGTGGTTTGACGCTGTTGCTTTCTGTGAAAACACAGTTACAAGAAACATCTAGAGCCAAACATTCCTATGTCTAAGTCTTGACTCCCTCAATACAAGAAATTAATGACAGCTTCTACAAATTACAGCCATGTCTGTTATCAAGAAGTAAGACTGCATGACACTGCATGTCCAAAAACACAATGATGCAATACAGTCCTATGAGACCCTACCTCAGGACTACAAAAGGGTTAGCTGGTTATACGATCGACAGTTTCACAATTGTTCAATTGTTTCATCTATTGTTCAGGGAAGAATTTGCTGTTTTGTGCTTCGATAATGTAATAATTTGTTGCTTGTTGGGGATTTTAATTTAGGGACTTGTTGGGCACATGTTGAGGTGAGCCGAACTAGCCTTAACATGGTTACATTCCTACAAAGGAAAAGGTAAGAGCTTGTTTCGGCTGGTATCATTAACAACAAGCTAGTGTGTAGCATATAGGCTGCTAACTTGGAAGGCACTGTTTCCTACAGAGAAGGGGGATTATGAGATTGAATCATGGTAGTTGGCCATTGGCAGGCTTATATCAACAGTCTATGTCCGGTGAGTCAGTTGGTGGTGATAATGTGCCAAGAAATGCTGCCACACACACATTTTAAAGTTAATGTCAACACAGCTGTTAGTTTACAAAAAACCCTCCACAGTTTACAGACACAATGTTAGGAGACATCACCAAAAAATTACACTGAATGAAATGACCACACATTATATGAATCATATAGGGCCAGGGGCTCTGGAGTTTCCCAAATTGCTTGACTACCAATTTCTTATTTATTTGTTTACTTATTAGACTAAGTAGCAAACTCACTGCTTTTCCATCTCCCCGCTGAAACTACAGGGGCGGTTTGTCTATCGCCTCATGAGGTCAAAAATGGTCGAGGCTAGCTGATTAACGTCAGCAGATGTCTTTGACATATTGTCAACACTGTTGTTTCTTTACATTCTGTTGGGTATGTTAGTTAATTTGCTGAATGTTTTACAGGTGCAATATTTAATAATTTTCGTTGAACATCTACGTCTTGAACATCAAAACAATCTAAAATTATCAACATGATGTGAAAAAATATGAGTTTCAACATTACATCAGCAACAACAACCTGCCTGAAAAGGGCCCAGTGTAAAACAGAAACAATCGCAACAACGCAAACAACAGCAAAACAGTCAAACAGCGACCCCTGCAACAACCTCGGCAGTAAACCAAGATCACCCACTGGCAACAAAACCAACAGTACAGTAATTGCAGAAGCAACATCAGCTCAGCCCACCACTTACACAGCAAATGCGAGTGTTAGAGCTTAGATCCAAATATAACACTAGCCCAAACACAACTGTAAATCAGACTGAATCTGCATCTGCGGGTGTAATTATCAAGGAAGGACACAGTGGACAGTAAGCATACAAACTGTAGCAGCAGGTCAACAATCAGTGCTGTCATTTAAAATGTCAGTATGAAAAAAATTACAGCAGGTGTCAGGGTTACCCTACAATTTTTGTGCATTTGTATAAATTGTATTTGTCATGTCATGTATTCTGGTGAAAACAAACAGATGCATTTATACTTGTTACATATACATATTTATATCTGGCTATAGTTGCATGAGAAAAAGTAGGCCTGGATTTTACAATTTCATCCAGAGGAAGTGCCGCAGATCACATATGTGAATATAAATTAAAAAGCTGAAAATGTGTACATTGATTCAATGATTAATTTTTAATAGCTTAAATAGCTTCTTAAACAAAATGGTGGTGAGTTGAACAGCAAGGCACTAAAAGAAATGCTCTTCGAATTGAAATGTCCACAGAATGATGTTATGAATGCAATATCTCAACTTAAATGATGAAATACTTTTTTTTACTTCAAAACATTTAATTAATGAGTAATAGTTGTTAAAGAATTCAAGATTTTTATAGACCTAAATAATGGTTCAGTAGATGACCCCAGAATTTTATGGGATGCGATAAAGGGTTTCATAAGGAGTAATGCTACACTGTTCTGTTCCAATACACAGAAAGCCAAGCCATAACCTGGAAGCAAAATTCAGCAGGCTAGATTCTGCTTTGCAACTTAAATTCTCAGAACAAGCAGCTTTGGAGCGTGCATTGGTCCGAAAAGAAATTAACAACATCCTGAAACAAAAATCTGAATTTCAAATTCACAGGACAAGACAGCAATATTATTTCCATGGCGCTAGACCTAGCCATCTGCTTGCCATGAGGATTAGGACTAGTGAGTATTTCTCAGATATACCTGCCATCAAAGCTGTGGATGGTAACATCACCACTGATCCTAAAGAGATACATTACAGATACATACATACAACAAAACATTTCAAACCTTTTATTCTGACCTGTACCAATCAGAAGTCACTGCAGTCAAAACGAGATATGACTCATGGCTAAACCAAATGGACCTGCCCCAGCTCTCTAGTAGGGACTCAACCAAACTAGACAAATCGATCTCCTTAGAGGAGTTGAGAGGGGCAGTGCAGAGCATGCAGAGAGGTAAATCTCCAGGCATTGATGGGATCCCCTCAGAGTTTTATGTAGCTTTTTGGGAGGAGTCCTTTCCTTCTTCACATGATTAATTTCTCTATTGAAAATGGTGGATTCTCTAAGGATGTTAACGCTGCTCTGATTTCTTTACTTCTGAAAAAGGACAAGAGTCTCACTGACTGTTCTAGCTATCGCCCCCTTAGTCTTCTAAACTCTGACGTAAAGATCTTTGCAAAGCTCCTTGCACCCCGTCTTGAGCCTCACATGCCAGAAATAGTGAGCTGTGACCAAACAGGCTTTAGCATGGATGTTAACAGGTCGAACTCTCGCCTCTTTACTTCCAGTTTGTAGGTCCTCACGCCAGGGATGTCCATTGAGCCCTGCACTACTTGTCCTATCTCTTGAGCCTTTAGCCCAGGTTATTCGTCTCTCCAACATGGTCTCACCTGTATGTATTCATGATACACAACATCAGCTTTCATTATTTGCAGATGATGTGATGGTGTTTCTAGAAAATTCTGCCCCGTGTCTACCTCATCTCTTATCTATCTGTGAGGAGTATGGGGAGTTAGCAGGGTTTAAAATTAACTGGTCCAAGTCTTTGCTCCTGCACTTAAATGACAACGCCAAGAAATCCGTCATCCTCGTTAATGTACCCCTAGTTGGGCAGTTTAATATTTAGGAATTGAGATCTTCCCCACCTTAAACCAGATTGTAAAGCACAACTATTCAGTTGCTCTTACGAATGTTTTGAAGGATATGGACAGCTGGACCAGTTTTCCTATGTCTATTCAAGCCCGTATTTCTATCATAAAAATGAATATTTTGCCTAGGATATATTTTGTCAGTTCCATGATCCCTCCCTCTCCTCCATCTGATTATTGGACCGATCGTCAATCTGCGGTCTCTAAATTTGTATGGAAAAGAAAGCGGCCCCGTTTAAAGATGTCCATTCTTTAAAGACGGAGGGAAGACGGCGGCCTCTCTGTTCCCAATTTTAAACTCTACTGTTGGTCAATTGTTCTGAGGCCTCTGCTTACCTGGTGTAACCCATGCATCTCAGTTCCCTGGCATTCTTTAGAGAGCAGCATAGTAGAGCCTTGGTGTCTCCATGATGTGCTTTTTGTCAGCATCTCTAATAAACAGTGCCAACTACGCTTTGGCCCCATCATTTCTCAACTAATCACAACTTGGAGAATGGTTGAAGCACGCTGTAAGATCACATGCAATTGGCATACCTTCTCTCCAATATTCAATAACAGAGCTCTTCTGATAGGTGGGAGGCCTATATCAGCTCCACAGTGGGAACAAAGGGGAGTCCATTTTTTACAGGACACTTTTAATAATTATAGACTACTTTCTTTCTCTGTTATCAAGAATGCATTCAATCTGCCAGGTTCTTCTTTTTTCTTTTACTTATAGTTCTTACTTATCAGCGCTTAAGGCACATGGTGTCCCTTGGCAAAAGTGTTTACCCACTCACCCTGTCCGGAACTTGCTTACAGTCCAGACTAAGACTACGGGTATGGTGTCTTAGATCTACCAGTTTTTGGTTATCCCTGGCCGCTTCTCACTCCCTGTGGAGCGAGTCTGGGAGGGAGACTGCTGAGAACTAGACCAGGAATTTGATTGGCATGAGATGTGGTCTGACATTTCCCTAGTTTCACGTAATCCAGACCACCAGCAAATCCATTATAACTTTATACATAGGACATACCTCACTCCTGTCAGACTGCACCACATGAGGATTGCTAACAAACCTCTGTGTGCCTTATGTCCAATGGGGGCACAGGGCACATATCTTCATATGATATGGGACTGCCCTCCTGTCAGTTTATTCTGGAACAATATTGCATCCAAGCTATCCGCCTTAATTCATGTTACGGTGCCTGTAACTGTGAGACCATTGATTCTGAATGACCTGTCTATCCTTAAACTTTCTAAAATCCAAAAACATGCTATCTTTGCCGGGCTGACGGTTGCCAAGAAAATGATTGCAACTCGTTGGAAGCCACCACACTCGTTCCTCTCCTTTTTGGATGTGGCATACCTGGAACTCTTAACAGCTCGAATTAATGGCGCTTCTGAGAAAACTGTAGAAACCTGGCTCAGTATTATTGAATCTTTGAAAGCTATGCTGTAAACTAAAGCCTCAAGCCTTCCTACTTTAGCCAAAGTTGTTTAGTCCCTTTCATCATCTCTCTTTTTTTGTGTCCCTCTGTCTTTGTCATGTATGTCTGTGTATTGTGTCTTCTTGGTCCTCCATATATGTCCTGGTGGCTGTGTACTTTTGTCATGTTGTTCATTTTCTCCCCACCTTGTCTCTCTGGTTTGTTATTTGGACCTCCCATGCACATTTTATTTATTCATTTTATTTTTATTTTATTTTGTTTTGTTATTCTGTTTTTTGATTTGTTTTCTCCCTCTCCCTTTGTCATTGTATATCCTAGGGCACGTTCCTGTGTCTTAGGAATATTGTTTTTGTATGTGAAAAGACTACCATTTCATGGTATACTTTTGTATACTTATATACTTCTGTTTTGTATGATCTTAAATAAAAAAAACATTTGATCGCAAAAAAAAGAAAATTTTACTTTAAAATCAAATATATTTAATGATGACGAACAGTTTTGTATTAAACGTTTAATTGTATTTCATTTGCATCAAATTATATTGTGATTGAAAAGTAAGTGTTAATTGATCAATATTAGTTTTCAATTATTTTTCGTACCATCCACAGCTCATAAAACACAATATCAACCCATTAACACCACACTGAATACACAGTTGGGAAATAGGATGTTAGATAAGTAACTATTGTCTCTATTGTAGTCTGATTAAACAGAAAATTCATTGTGGCCCACTGAGCTCCCTCCCTCTCTCTGGTTGTACATCAGACCACCAGGTCACCCCGGGTGGTGTGGACACAAGAGGACAGCCATGAACAGGCCCTCGGCCGTGGGTCCCACTAATCTCCCTCCCTCCTTTCCAGTGGACTACCTGGGCCACAAAAATCTCTGTCAGCGTAAGTGACACGTTATCATGTCCTAACTGTATGTTCAGTGGCTGTGTGGTGTCAATGCGCTGGGCTTGTGTGTGTTTTTCTTGCGGTTGCTCAAAACAAACAGCCAGCGGTACAGCTAATGCTAACGGGCAGTGTAGCAGTGGCAGTACGTCTGTCTGCTCTACTGGGAAGGAAAGTGGGGGTGTCCACACTAGGGCTGCATGATATGGTCAAGAAGTGATACTGCGATTATTTTGACAGATATTGCATTGTTTCATTGTCATTGAAAAACTAGTACACTCATGATGATGAGGCATGTCTCCAAATCTCTGCCAAACCAACTTGTTTTATTACATCTGGAGCACAAGCTTTGTAGGCCAGATCATCTCTACAGCACTCCATTACTTCATTAAAGCAGTTTTGTGACACATTTTACCTATATAAAATATCTGTGATTTCGATTGTTTTGCGATTAATTGTGCAGCCCTAGTCCAAACTACTCATTTGAAAAAGTGGGTGGGTGGGACTTGGGTGCGACGCCCATGGTGTTGTGACACATGGCAGACGTGTGCACAAACGTCAGCCAGAGAACAGGCCTAAATATCTTTCTACTGCTCAGTTATTTACATAAAAAATGTCTTAGAGACGCATTGCTAGTTCTCAATATATAAAACTATATGTATAATTTATTGTTCACAGTCAAACAGTCAATCTGTACCTGCGCTGCTGGACAGGTATGTAATAAACTGGAGAGCAAGCGAGCTCACGCTACAGATGGAAGAAAGTGTCAGAGCAAGATGTTAAAACAGTGAAAAGAAAATAGTCGTAGTCATTATCTGCTCACCCCCATGCCAACGGAAAGTCGGGTGAAGTTTCATAGTCCACAAAACATTCCTGGAGCTCCACAGCTGAGCAGTGTTGCAGCATTCTTCAAACAAACTGAAGGAGGTGGGGAACACAACAGAAGAGTCTCCACACAGCTCATACAGCGTAACACAAGTCTAAAGAGTCCGAAGATCCTAAATTGACTTGAAAAGACGTTATTTGCACTCTTTTCTAGATGATGAAATCTTCACTGTAAAGCTAAAAGCATTACCGCGCAATCTGTCTGAACTGGGTGCACAAGCTTGACCATGCATCGACGGTGTCAATAAATCATTTCAATTCAATTGGGATTTCGGAGCTTCCGGATACTTGGATTGCACGAGACAAGCTGTATGGAGCCATCTGGTGTTTTAGTTTTTTTCTGTTGTTTGACCCATCTACTTCAGATGTCAGGGATAATGTTGCACTGCTGCTCTGCTCTGAAGCCCTCAGAGATGTTTCGTAGACTACAAACCTTCACCTTACTTTCTATCAGCATAAGGGTAGATAATGACTGAATTACATTTTTTGGGTCAACTTCTACGCTTAAAGTGCAGAGATATTGTGGAGTAATTCCAAAACTGTTCCACATTTTATTAGTGCAGACTGACAAAGGTAATCATGCAATTCAACAGTTCAGGCTTAGTTTGACTGACAGGTCTAGGAACTCTCTCACGTTTAAATGACCTCTTCACACTTTAAAGTAACAAAAATAGCACAACAGATGAAAACTTTTACTGCATTAGATACAACATAATGTCAGCTCAGGAATGTGGCTTACAGAAACAGAAACTTAACGAAGGTGTTTTTTTTTAAATGAGGGCCTGAATAAGCCAGTCTGACATTTAAAAGGAAGCTGCTCAAAGTTATGACACAGTTTCACATCTCATTGTGGTGTAGCCAGGCCACAGATGAATGACCCTCGGACGTCATTTCAAGTAGGCTGGACAAAACATAACTGACAGTTGTCTTTTTCAATCAGACATCAGATTGAGGCATTAACATCAGGCCTTCATTTGAAATAGACATATATTAGGCATTTAAAGAAGTTTAAACACCTTAATCTCTTAATAGTCAGGTTTACAGTTGAACCTTTGAACTGTGAACATGGTCACTGTAAATGATTAATATCAAACATGATGAAGGTTCTCAGTCATCCAGGTCATGGTAAACCCAGGTTCTGTATCGTAGGCAACTGGACTTGTTTCAGTTTCTACAGACTACAGACTAATATCAAAGCCTCCACCGAAGGCAATGACAGACTTTTAAGAGGAGACCAGTGTTGACTTCATGTGTCTTCATTTTATAGCATTTTACATTTATCACATATGATGAACTGTGGGTTCACATAATCAAGTTCTGGTTCCCAGAGGACACCAGGCTGCCTTTTGTTCATAACCCAACTCTTCCTTTAACCTGCTTTCTCTATATCCTTTTAACTGGTCTATCACCGACAGATATTGTATCCTCTGTCCACAACAGCTTGTCTGATTATCTGGGGAAATCATGAAAAAACTAAAAACATGACTTGAACTTTGACCCCCGTCTTAATGTAAAATGCTTGTTTCATGACCTTGTCATATATTGTTTGTGTATATGCCTGTTATTATCTTCTTTCTTAAATCTATCGCTTTTTTAAAGAAAACTGTTTTCTGGTCAAAAACAACAGCAGGAAGCAAAATTACTTGCATTTTATATGACTTCTCGTCATCCACTTCAGCTCTCATGCAGAACAGTCCACAGTTATTGCTACTGCTGAGGATGAAAAACTCCAAGTTGAACACACTGCAGTGTGTTTTCAACAGGAAAAACTCTTTTAAGCATATTCTGTGCTTTGTTTTGATGTCATTGGAATTTACATCTTCTGAATTGACTTTGAGGCCCATGTCACTTGCAAACGATTAAATGAGTACAAAAAAATCAAACTCATAAATCACTGATTTTGAATATAAATTCATAAATGTATTAATCAAGGAATAGTTTCATCAAATGTGGGCCAGGACCATAAAATGTGGAGGCCAAGGGCCCCTTTCTTACGTCTCTAGTTCAGCCCTGCTTGTTCGGACCACACCCATCTTCGGACTGGGCCTTCATTTTAGTCTCAACTACACATCTGTGAGGTTTTTGACTGTATGTTGCACGACTCAAAATCTCCTCTGTTTTAGTTAACCATACAATAGGTGTCACCAGGACCATATATTGCCTCTCTCTCTCTCTCTCTCTCTCTCTCTCTCTCTCTCTCTCTCTCTCTCTCTCTCTCTCTCTCTCTCTCTCTCTCTCTCTCTCTCTCTCTCTCTCTCTCTCTCTCTCTCTCTCTCTCTCTCTCTCTCTCTCTCTCTCTCTCTCTCTCTCTCTCTCTCTCTCTCTCTCTCAAACTGAAAACATTACTAGCCGATGCTGTTGCAGCTGCTAATCATGCAAACTATAAGGCAAAGTGTCACAGTGTGACATCAATGAACATTCAAATGCAAAGACCATTATAGGTGATGTAAATTAGAAGCGGGGTGTCAATACACACACAAGATAAAGTTTCTAAGTGACCAGCTTTAGAAGAGGTGGTGTGTGTCACTTGTCACTGCCCGCACTGAATATGGTTGCTATTGTGGTTAAAAACAAGCCCGAGCTTCCCTGAAAGACGTGACTAAAAACAGCCACACACAGAAAATGACCACTGCAGGCCTGCAGTCTCCATTCCAGGTCCAACTCCTTGCATACTCTCTTGTTTGGTTTCCTGCACTTTGAGGCAGAATGAGGTCCAATTCAAATCTAGTCTAAATATCATAAATCTATATGGCAGAAAGCGCTATCATCCCAAACTATAATTCAAAATCTACTGGCTGCAATGTTCAAACAAAACTGGTAGGATCAACTATTTGAATATGAACATGTATTACAGCTTGTCCACAGCCACAGCCTTTAAAGCTGTGTGTGTGTGTGTGTGCGTGCGTGTGTGTGTGCGTGTGTGTGTGTGTGCGTGCGTGTGTGCGTGCGTGTGTGTGCGTGTGTGTGTGTGTATGTGTGTGCGTGCGTGTGTGTGTGTGCGTGTGTGTGTGCGTGCGTGTGAGTGTGTGTGCGTGTGTGTGCGTGTGTGTGTGTGTGTGTGTGTGAGTTCACAGATTGTACTCACCACATGTTGTTTCTCTTCCTTTATTTTGTATTAAAACAATACCACCGACAGGGTCTGGCAGCTCACTCATGTTCTGCTGCTTCTGCTTTGAGAAGCAGCGTGACGTGCCATGTGATCAGCTGATCTGGATGTGTACTTTATTCACATCAGCATCTGGTTAAGCTTTACCAAAGACACACACTCTCTTCATTATTCTGAGGAGCTTTATCATATCCTGTTCCACTATGTCTGTCTCACACTGAAGATTCCACAGAATAAACTTTAGTTTATTTTTAAATGACAATCCAACTTACAGTTAACATTTCGACTTGCAGTTCAGGTCTGAATGTGGGTTTGATTTAGTACGTGTGGAGGATTAGGGCATGCTTGGTTAGGGTTGAGGCCTACTTAAAGGGAACATCCAACCTCATCAGGAAGCTGAGTTGTGTATGTATATGTGTATATATACACATGTCATGTTGGAACAGGAAGGGGCCATCCCCAAACTGTTCCCACAAAGTCGGGAGCATGGAATTGTCCAACATCGCTTGGTATGCTGAAGCATTCAGAGTTCCTTTCACTGAAACTAAGGGGCCAAGCCCAGCTCCTGAGAAACAACCCCACACCATAATCCCCCTCCACCAAACTTTACACTTGGCACAATGCAGTCAGACAAGTACCGTTCTCCTGGACACCACCAAACCCAGACTCATCCATCACATGGCCAGATGGAGAAGCGTGATTTGTCACTCCAGAGAACGCGTCTCCACTGCTCTAGAGTCCAGTGGTGGCGTGCTTTACACCACTGCACCCGACGCTTTGCATTGCACTTGCTGATGTATGGCTTGGATGCAGCTGCTCGGCCATGGGAACCCATTCCATGAAGCTCTCTACGCACTGTTCTTGAGCTAATCTGAAGGCCACATGAAGTTTGTAGCGATTGACTCTGCAGAAAGTTGGCTGAGTTGCTGTCGTTCCCAATTGCTTCCACTTTGTTATAACACCACTGACAGTTGACTGTGGAATATTTAGGAGTGAGGAAATTTCACGACTGGACTTGTTGCACAGGTGGCATCCTATCACAGCACCACGCTGGAAGTCACTGAGCTCCTGAGAGCGACCCATTCTTTCACAAATGTTTGTAGAAACAGACTGCATGCCTAGGTGCTTGCTTTTATACACCTGTGGCCAAGGAAGTGATTGGAACACCTGGTTTCAATTATTTGGATGGGTGAGTGGATACTTTTGGCAATATAGTGTATGTATATATACCTAAAATTGAAAATTGAGTAATAAAACACACTCTTGTTGATGTCCCATACTTGGTCCGGTATGACCAGCAGGCAATCTGCTTGCTTTACTCTCAGCTTCTGCTATTGTTAAGTTATATTGTAGCTTACATACTAGGGCTGCATGATATGGTTAAAATATAAATCCTATTGTGATTCTTTTGACAGATATTACAATTTCTATATGATTCGCAATTAGTGGGAGTGATCATTTTTGCATCCCAATTCTTTATTTTTTATCTAAAAAAAACCCCAGTTAGAATCACGATGCTGTGACATTCGTTGGGATGGGTACATCTGGAGACCAACACCTGTAGGCCAGGACATCACTGCAGCTCTGCACTACTTCATTATAATGGTGTTTGTCACACGTTTTATCTTTACAAAAAACTGAAGCTTCTTCTTGGATATTGCTCTTGACCATACTGTGATTTGATTATATTTGATAAATTGCGCAGCCTTATTATATACTCTGGTCTGATTGGGCAGTTTGGATGTTGCCACTATCCACACACATGACCAAGTCATTCACTGCCCCCCTGTATTTACCTGACATTTCCACTGGTTAAACGCTCCTTTACACAGCGGAGCAGAGTGGACGAGAGCGCTGTGCCGTCTTCTGTGGGAATTAAGCAAGTGCTTTTGCTTGTGGCTTTCATACATTGTAAAAATGAAACCTTCCACCTCCTACACACTCTTGGGGCGTGTCGCCAGCATGTGCATTGAGCTTCAGACATTTGTACTGATAACATGCATTTTTTCTGAATTTATAGAGCAGGGGTGCCTAAATCTTTTCCTCACAGAGGGCCAGAGCTGAAACTCTGTGGCTGACTACCAGCCAGAAGCAGACACCTATGTTACGTTGTTAAGATGCAAAATAGTACTATACAGAAGCCCTTAGAGGCAGGTGAGAAAAATACATTCTGATGATCCATTGTCTAAGTCTAATCTAAACAGGTTTTTTTCCTTCTGTGTTTATGAAATTAACCCTTTATGAAAATCTTTCCTTAAATTCATTTTTTCTCACTTTCCTGTCATCGCTTCCGTAGTACGTAGTCCGTAGAGTTCCCTTAACTGACTGACACAAAAGTGACACAGTGCTCGCTGTGTTCACATTATGAACAATAATAATAGCTGCATATTTAACAAGCACTTTAACTCACAAAAAATAAAACAGCCTGATAGTGATTCATATCAATGATCTTTTTAATTAATCCATCTTTTTTTTTTTTATTTGTGCTAGAAACAGCTGGCTGGCCATTCTTGTTACAGAGTCATCAGAGAAAGATTTGTCATTAAGAGCACAAAGCAGCCGAGGTGTCGTCTGTTCCCCTGTAGAGGAAGAAGCTGTGGGCTCCTGTTGTGTTGGCTAAACTGACAGCAACTGAACCTGCAACACTGTAGACAGACAAACCTGGAAACATCTTTCTTATTGTCCACTGTGTGCTTACACACACACACACACACACACACACACACACACACACACACACACACACACACACACACACACACACACACACACATACAACAGGTGCACTTCTATATACATGTTATGGCCTCTGTATTTGATTATTATTCTCTAACTTAACACCAAAAAGACTCAGTGGAACCAAAGCAAAGACGATCACACCAACCCTCAGAAAAAGTCCCATCATTAAAACAGATGGGTGATGTGATGTCACCAGAAGACACTCAGGTCCAACCGATTGATTTCTAAAAGGACCCAGTGTTGCGCCTTGCTACAAATAATGAGCCTTTCCTCTCATCTCAGGCCTTGTGCGAGCGAGGCGCAACACAGGAAGTGCTTGCTTGCACTAGCGCCCTTCTTACGTAAATATCATGTATGTTGGGTTTCTTTACAGACGAGGCAGGCAGGTCTGTACAGAGGAAAGAACACTGAGTCACAACTCTCGCTTGTTGCCCCGTGAGATTTCTCTCTAGCTTTGTACATTAAGGAAAACACACCAATTTATGGAGAATGAAGCATTGTCCAAAAAAATAGAAAGAATTTAACATTTAACACTGACACAATTTAATGTTCTAACTTCCAAACATGAGAAAAAATGAATTAGCAGGATTGAAGTTTTGGGGAAATGGAGATTGCTTTAACTTTTGCTGCAATTTTTGTTACTGAAACTAATCAAACCCTCTTAGCAGCCACACTCACTTTCACAAAGCTCTCTTCTCACAATCATCTCAATTATTTACAGTGTGTGGGGATGTCGTTGGAGACGCAGAGTCAACGCTCTTTGCCTCTTTGTTGGAAGTAGTCTCTCTGTGAGAAAGCAGAGCAAATGGGTCAGCATTGTTCTTCTGCCCACATAACCGCTCTGTTCAACACTGAGCACAACAACTCCTCTCAGGAAATGCACATTCATGCTTCACCCCGAACAAAACCCTCTTCCTCATATTTCAGCCTTTACAGAGCGAAGAATATGGGACATCGTCGACAAGCCAACTCGCAGACACATGATTGCTGTATAGAGGCCGTCACCATGTACACACACAAACACACACAAACACACAAGCTGAGAGAGTTTCTGGCTAAATCATCCACATGACAACAGACTTGTTCCACTAAGACAGCTTTATGAGTAATATACATATTTTCTACATTGCTAACAAAAAATGTGCCAAAAGCATTCAGCTGATGTCTTAAAATCACTTTGTCACCTTACAGAATAACAACGTTTGCGTTAGTCTCTGGGGTGTGCAGGGTAAGTTATGTCAGCCAGTCCCTTGCAGTGACTGCTGATGGTGGCTGCCATGCAAGCTGCACATCAGGAGCAGTTTGGGGCTCAGCATCTTGCCCAAGGACACTCTGACCTGCAGACCAGGGAAATCAAACCAGCAACCTTCCAATAACAAGACGCTGGCTCCACCCCTGAGCCACAGCCTCCCTTTACTGTAAGAATGTGAGATCCCTAGAAAGATACTGCTAGATACTTGAAAAGGACTATATGGTCAGCATGGTACCATGGGGCCTCAAAAGCACAATTAACAGAAAGTCTTTTAAGCTAGACTGTCATATAAACGGTAAGTATTTCAGAGCTGCAACAACTGTTTTCACTATCAATTAATCTACCAATTATTTCCAAGATTAATCATTCAAGTTCAAATTGCTTCTTTTATCCGAAGAACATTCCTAAATACAAAGACTCTCCATTTACTGTCAGAAAAGACTAAGAAAAGCAGCAAGTGTAACAATTTAAGAACATTTAAGAAGCTGAAACTGTTTGTTTGAAAAATGAATGATACAATCGATTATCAAAATAGCTGGCAGCTCATTTTCTTTTGATCAACTCACTGATCCATTTTCTAACTGCTACAGCTCTGAGTAACACTGAGTTTATTGTACCTGTCAAAACACAAGCAAAGACGTCAGTAATACAGAAGCAGAGGAGAAGCCATCCTGCACACTGCCGTGGGTATGTGCACTGTGCTAACTGGGTTAGCTGCTGAACGACAGTCCGTCACTGCCCAAGCCGCTCACTCAGTTTTTGGCAGAGGCTTTGTGCTATTGAGTTAGCTAGCTGGTAAACACCAGGCGTATGGGCTGTGTGCTGCATTACCTCCTGTCTCACATTTCAAAGGAAAACACCTCACATTATCATAATGAATTTAAACAATGAAAATGGCTGTTTTCAAATGGAAATGTATATGCCTGTGATTTCCAAAGATACTGGATTTTTTTCTCAGAGTATTCTATTTATTATTTGCTGTCGGGATGATAAGAGATTTTCTACAAATATAAGAAAATCATTTTCCTGGAATAACTAACCCTCCCTAACTTCAAAATGTCTGACAACAATTCCAATGATCCGACGCTAATCACATGTTTTGTGTTAAGTGAAAGACCCTTATGATACAAATGACATACGGTCTCAAGGGTGTACTGCCACACTGCTTTCTGGTTGGTGGTTAGTTTGAAAAATAGGTTTATATATATTCCCAGTAAAAAAATGCACCCGTCATTTTCTGAGTGACGAGAAATTCCTGGCAAGTGGCATTACAAGAACAGCACAGCACTGAGTGTTCAAGGCCAACGCATGCAAGACACTTTCCATGAATTCTGACTGAAGATATGTGGAAAGATGTTTTGCCTGATTTCTTCTCCCACAGAGCAGATTCCCAGCTGTTTACTGGCTGAAGTTCGAAGGCTGCCCATTTTTCACGCCGCAGCCACAATCAATAGAGACTCACTCATATGCAGTTTGCTCACAGCAAACCATTTCACCCCAAATCTGGGAAATGTGATCAAAGCAATCCAAAAAGCCACCAAACAGCTGCTAGCTAGTTCACTGGATGCTAAATGCAACTTTGATTTCTTACAAATATAATACAATAAAATATACCTGACCCACACATACCCCACCTGTCAAACTAATGTCTGCTGAAGTGTTAGCGTGGCTCTTCTTATCACTCGAACGAGAAGCCTTGTCTCTGCCACAAGTGACTCAACTGACCGAGTGTACTTTATGGCAATAAATGTACTTCCATATATTCAGATTTTTTTTCATTATTGGAATGAGTGTTTTTTGTTGAGGATTAAACAAATGAATAGAGTAATCCATTACTTTGGCTCTGATGCAATGATCTGTAAAGTAACTGGTAAACTAAATTATAATATAAATGTAGTGGAGTAAAAATGCAATGGTTGCCTCCAAAGTGGAGTGGAGTGGAAGTTTTAAGTGGGATGGATGTAAGTACAAGCCCCTCAGAATTGTACTTAAACACAAAAGTAAACATACTTTTATTTTATTTTACCTTTATTTTACCAGGATTATTTCCATTGAGATTAAGAGTCTCTTCTACAAGGTCCCGGCCAAGACAGCAGCATATAAAGGAACAAACAAACATCATAAAAATGTTTACATAAAGGAAACAAGCAACTGGCCTGAAATCAGCAAACTGCATCAAAACCATGACTTCACCAGTGTTAACTAACAGAGCATGTGCAGTAAGTGCTCAAATGGTCCTTAATCCCATTTTTATAATCTTCTATATTCTATAGGAGGTGAAAAAGCACCTGGTTAAAAGCACTTTGACCAAAGTCAATGCTGTTTAAGTTTTTGCACCTTCATCCATCACTGGTAGTTCAATCCAAATCCATATGACACGCTGCCAGTTTGTGCTCTTTCAGAGACGCTATTGTTAAGAATGTAAGAAAATTGTAATGAATAAACCTTGTCTATAAATCTGTAGCAACATGTAAAGTTCCTGGTATTAAAATGACACACCGCAACACTCGTTTGTTTGCAGCCTACCTAAATAAGCAGAGTTGGGGTCAATACTATAAATACAATAAAGTAATCCATTACACACTTCTCGTTTCATTTTTTTAAAGTAGTGCATAACTTTACTTATTCAGTCCCCATAGAAAGTCATCTGTCACACTACTTCACATTAGATTGCAGCATTCTCTGGATGCATTGTCACAGAATAAAATGTTAAAGCTTAGATATGCCCAGATATAAGCCCTATTCTAATACATACACAAAATATTTCTTTAATGCTCTTAAATGGCAGATGAGCTGCTTAACGGGCCAAACAAATGTACTTGAGTCACTAGCGTGCAAACCAATGGCCTTCTAGTCGAAGTATAGAGCAGCTTGTTTGACGTGCTCATCACTCAAGCAGTCATTAACCCTGACGAGGAAAGCCTCCCAAACCATTTGTCAGACAATCTCCACGCATCAAAAGGAAAGTCTGATGATTTGTCTCTATTTGCTCACTATGCAGGTAATCACAGAACTTACTTGATGCAAGTAACAACACAATCGTTTGATTTGTAAATGTAATGTGATTACTGAATTGAGGAATGCTAAATTACTTTGAATTGCAATTCCCCCAACAATGGTTAATAGCCTCAAACAGCATCCCAATAGCCATAAGCTAACCAGCAGGCTATATTACATGGAAGTGTGCTGATCTCATGTTGATGCCCAAAAGTCAACAGTAGCACAGAGCTTGTAATGCGTGTAAGCAAACAGGAACAACAAACATGAACTCAGCCATCAGCTTTTATCATTGTAGCCGTGTATGCTAACGATGAGGAAAGGCCTCCATTACATAATGCATAATGATCAAGTGTTATCTACCCAAACACTTTTCATGGAGTCATTGATTAATGAATACCTAATGACACAGCTAATGAATATAAGCAATCAACAAGTAATCAGTGCTGATGAGAAAAAATGAAAAGGCCAAACTAATCAGAGGGACAGATCAACCAACCATCAGTCACTTTACATGTTCAAAGATGTTCCATGAAAGGCCCAGATCCTTCCATTACTTGTAGAACTGTCTTTATTGTGATAAATGCTTCAGATCGACTGTGTGGTGACTTCAAAAATGCATCAATCCCCTTAAAACAAGCACATTGACCAAGTTCAGGTGTGTTTAGCCTGAGCTGCATCCACAAGTCTTTTCTGCAGTGATAAGAGTTTCCACAGCGCAGTAAACAACCGAGCAGCCTCCTGCAGCATGGCTGCGATAGGCAGACATCCAAAAGGCCTCTGACCAGGTGTGATGATAAAACAATGGGCCAGGCTTTATGGAAAATGTCAGATGTGTTGATAACAACAGAAGGGGAAATAAAGGCTTTTGTTATTTTGGCATTATCCTGCTTATTAACCGACTCTTACCACTGATTCCCCCTGACAGGACTGCTGTGCTGTCTGTGACTCCTCCTGGCTCGTGTGCTTGTAAACTTCATGTGTTTGAGTTAGTAGAGTATAGAAAATAGTGAGGATATTTTATGTTCAGGAAAAGAATAAATCCAGAGTTTCTGAAAACATATATCATTAGGTCTCTCAAACACACACTTCTCACACACCTTTTGATTTATCACTTCACCACTGGGAATTAAAATATCCTTGCATATTTCTATACAATCTCTAGAACAAATGTTGGCAATTTATATTTCTGCTGTGATTCATTTTCTTTCAATTGATGAATTCATTAATTGACTCGTCATTGCAGCTCTGATGTCTGGCTTAGCAACCATCTCGCCCAGCTTTCACGCCGCCGCCATCCCGTCCCACTTCTGGATGTGAATATGAGCATGAATTGTAGAAATGTCAATATGATACATATGAGGAGGAGTACAAGTTAGAGAACATATTAGTGGTTTACAGAAAAACAAAATGCCATATTTAGTTCTGGTGACAGGAGGAACATCTCTGATGACATCCTGCACACACCTGTTGGCGCCGAGCTGACTGGACTGAGAGCAGCAGAACATATAGATCCATATCAGCAACATGGAACAATGGCTTTCTGTATCCCTGAAGCTACAACGGCTTGTAAGGTTGTTATAAGACAAAAATACTAACATTATTGAAGATGGCACATTATTAGAGCCTCATCCTTTCTCTCCATTCTGCAGTCCTCCCATCACACTGTCAGGATGCTGAACAGAAGCTCAGAGTGTTATGGGGGTGCAGGCCCTCACATCGGCCTCTGACCCCCTGCTGATGGCTTTTATTTCCTGGGACTAAGATCTTTTGATGAATTATTCAAATCAATCCTCTGAAAGCATCCTGGGGACAATGACCCCGAAGAGACACACACAGAAGCCTACAACACACATCCACAGGTTTCACACACCGACACTTGAGGGGGCCGTGTGCGTCCCTGCACCCCGGGGTGAGAACCAGATGAGGTCACAGGTACAGTAAAGTGTTGCACGCGGAAGTGATGGAGAGCAGTGGATGTAGGCCGCAGCAACAGTGCTGCCGATATTCTGAAGAGCAGGGCCGCCGAGCCGAGCCGAGCCGAGCCGCGCTGCTGCTGTTAACTGCGTCAACAACAGACACACAGACAGACAGACAGACAGACAGACAGACAGTGCGTAATCTGTGTGCGCGACTGCTGCGTCCAGACACGAAAAGACAAACACCAAAGCTGCCTGTGGAATGTGAAACGCAGCACATTATGACACACACACACACACACACACACACACACACACACACACACACACACACGAAAGCAACTTACGGTGGCCGAGGTCAGGCTGCTTTCTGTGAGCGTGAGGTGGTGCGGCTCCCATCTCCGCAAGAATTTGGAGGTGAGGATCTTGCTGAGGAAGGTGCGGGGGTGTTTGACCACGCACACTTGGATGTCCCCCTCGTGGAGCAGCTTGTATCGCATCCCGCTGCTGCTGCAGTGGTGCAGGGTTCTCTTGCACGGCCCCGCGCCGAGCTTGGTGTTATTATTCCCCTCCGACATCTCCCCCAGCAGAGGCTTGTTCTCCTCGCACTGATAGAACTGGTTGTTGTGCAGCTCGTTGCCGCCGCCGCCGCCGCTGCCGCTGTTGAAATCCATGGTTCAATAATCCAGCAGTTTATTGGTTCCAAATGTTCCTCTCAGGCAGGGAGGGTGAACGCGTCGCGGCCGAACACCGATCCTACATGGATATCAAAAATACAAAAGGATAAGGTCGTTGGGATCGAGCTCGGGGGAGGGGGGGAGAGGGGGGGTACCTACCTACCGACCGCTTTAACAAGAGCTCAGTAGCTGGAGACACGGCGGAGACACGGCGGAGACAGGCGCACAAAGGCCACCGAACTGTCTTATGGCAGGATATCAAGACGGACTGAGGTTTTCATGACACAGTGCAGATAATCCACCATTTTCCTGCCCGTACAATGCCCCATGAATTGTCTCCGCGGTGCGCGTCTTGCCTCCCCCTTACCACCAGCGAGCTATTCAATATGTTAGGGCCATGGCCTTATCCATTCCGTCCGCCCCGGTACCGCCGAACACAGTAATCCACAGCCAGGAGCGCACGGGAGGACGGACAACACGACGGGAATATCCACAGGCGGCGAGTCTCGTCTCCTCCGTTCGGTTTTGTGGTCATTACAGGCTCCCTGGCACAGTTTCCTTTTATTCAGTCTTTTCCCCTATCTTGGTGTAAAGGAGCCAGCACTCTCCGGCAGCGCCGCGCCGATTGGTCCCTCCTCGTTCATGTGATACCGGACTGACGTCAATGGGGAGGCGAGCGGATGAGCCGTGTGTCTTTTGCGCTTGACTGTCTGCCGAGGGCGCACGCTCACCTCCGCCAACTCACCCCCCCCCCGCGCGCACGAAAAATGGAGGAGGGCGCAGGGAGTTCCAGTGAATCCACCACTTTTCCTTTCACTGGAAATGATGCAGTATCGACATCACAGATTAAATTGTGTCAGTAAGTGTTTAAGTGCATAAATGAAGCAACAGTACCACAGAAAATAAAAACCTCTCGACTTAGTGAAAGTCATGTATTCACATTTGGACTTCAGTAAAATCCCAAAGTTCTGCCATCAAAATATTTTTAAAGTACCAAAAGTAAAAGTACACATTATTTATAATAACGTATTATTATCTATTACATAACAATCCCTCTTAAATGTAGCAGAAGGGAGGTATAAAGCAGCACACAATGGAAATACTCAAGAAAACTTTTTAATCTGGATTTAAGTACAGTAGCTGCTTGAGTAAGCTCCCGCCACTAGTCCACATCCACATCATTTTTCCAGGGAAGGAGGACAGAGATGGTGATTGACAAGGCGCTGACACATCAACATGTGGGTTATATGGAAGGAAGAACCAGGACGTGATGTCACTCAGTTCAGTTTTAACACCCCACAGGCTGATATAAATCTGCAAGATATGAAAACAAACCGTGTTTCCTGGATTCTATTCTGAGTCATTTTTCCTTATAATTACAACATGGTCACTGTGGAAAGTACTTTTTCATTTGTCAATACAGTGCTCAGCGCCGGATACAATATGAAGTATTTAACTGTTCCCTCAAGACTAAAAAGCAGAATCATTCAGAATGTCATTTGTCCTTCAGGGCCATAGCTCAGATTCTAGAGTTACTCGTCTTATGTCTTCTACACTATTCAATTAGACTTATACTGTTAATTTGAAACTAAGACAGAGCCAGAATCTTAGTTTTCATTCAAAAAAAGAACTAACATTATCAACAGAATGTGAAGAAGCAACAGAGTTGACGTTATGTCAAATAGATGGGTGACATAGATCTCCCATGTGTTGTGTTGCAATGATATCTACGTGTTTAAGATATTCCAGCAGTACACACAGTTTTTTCCCATTGCTGATGCCCAGCTCCCTCTCGCTCCTCTCCTGCTGCATGGTTACAGTATATTCTCATCCCCCGAGTCTAAGTCCTGGTCAGAGCTGCTGTAAATCACCTCCATACTGTATCCCCTGTCTTCAAACTGACCTCCATTGGTTTGGAGGCTTTGTTGGAGGCAGTCCCAGTTTGGTATCAAACCATATTCAGGCTACAAAACCCGGTTAAGCTGAGACAAGTTGCCTGGTGACTCCCTCTGTGATCCAAGGTCCCAGTCCAGGCAAACCCTGGGGCCACTGGCTCCACAGCTAACTGTGCCAATAGCTAAAGAGCTAACTAGCTAATTGCCCTTAGCAAAGAGCAGCAGTTGATGGTTACTCTAGTGATATGCTGCCCTCTATATTTTTGGAGCTATCTTTGAATTCTGGCTATATTTTACAAATAACACCTTAAAAGCTAACCAATCATCATAGCTTTTGCCTAAATCTAGCCAAACTGAAACTTTTATGTCTATTTATATTGAATGAGCTTATAAAATACTCACTGAATGTTTTTCCATTACCTGTATGCAAGTGCACTGAGACGAAAACTGCTTCACATTCTGTCTGAACATACATTTAGGATGAACATTCCTCTTGCATCATCACATACCCAAAATTTCCACTTGTACATAATTCTAGCTAAATTAACCGTACAGATTCCTGTGAAAAAGCACGTTCATTCTCCCCAGACAATGAACCTCTTTTCATTTTGGACAGTCCATGAGTTTACCCCGTATGGTCCATATGGTGAGATGAACAGGTTTGAATACAACATGCAGTTTTTAATGATGCATAATTTGCAGTGGGTATTGGATGAACCACAGTGTCCACATGCATGACATACTGTATAATTCATGTTCCTCAGAGGAAGGACTCTAGTTATTCTATGATCTATTCTGTAGTACACCTTGAAGTTAAACGTGACACGTTAGCACTTCAAGAAGTAAGAATAACAGGAGCATCAACATGTTATTTATTCTCTCAGAATATTGATATTGTAGTGTGTAATGAATATTACAGCCTCTAGGGGCCATTAGCTGACTTTATCAGTCTCACTACTCCCAGTGATAAATCCCACCGTGTCAGGTTTGAAGTTGGAGTTACAGCCTTGCCACATGTAGGCAGTGATTTATCGTCTTTGTTATGTGTACTCCAGCTGGGCAAATGTTGAACAATCCAAGGCCCTGGAGTCAGAACCATCCCTAACCCTAACACTCATTATGAATCAGTCATTGCTCACGTTTCCATGTACTCAAAAACAAGTTCTCCTTCTATTCTTTCGGTCGTAATGGTCTCATACTCTCATCACTGGCTGATTAATAAGACTGCATCAGCAATTGAGCAGTTTTTTTCACCTTGTGTCTGTCTGTATCTGTATCTGTGTGTCATCATGGTACAATGCATCTTGGAAAAACCCCAGAAGCAGTTTTGAGTTCTTTGACAGGTGTGTGTATGTGTGTCTGTCCATCCGTCTGTCTGTGGATGGATTTTGTCACTGCAATTGTGCTGTCACAAAACTTTACAGGTGTGTAGTGAGATCAAAATGAAAGGCCAAGTTCAAAGGTGGGTGTGGTCTGGTGTCTAGTTCATTTATTGAGTATTATTTTTTGCTGTCATCATTTGAACAGCATCATTTGTAAGTCCTCTAGTCTGGTCAACAGAAAAAGTAAACTAGCTCTCAGTAGGGTGCATACCTCTGCCAAGGCCCAGCAGTCGGCTTTATTTCAATCAGGTCTAATCCAGTATCAAATTCTATAGCCCCGCACTCTTAATTTCAAAGCACCAATAACTTCCTAACCATGATTTAAGATGGTCAGATCTGCATCAAACTGTACTCACTCATAAATACCAGCCACCTAAATATGCCAGATTTTTTTCATCAAGATCCATGCATATGCATATTCCCTGAGAAACAAATGAAAATGTGGAAAGACACACCATCTCACAATATTAAAGAGAGTGAGAAAAGAATTCCTGGATCTTTCACTTTATCTAGATCAGCACAAAAAGTTAATGGGGTCTATTCTGGGCCGAGACACATCCTCCACCTAAGTTTGGAAGCAATCCGTTTAGTAGTTTTTGTGTAATCCTGCTGAAAAACCAACCAACTGAGAACCAACGAACAAACAATGGTGAAGACGTCTTTGGTGGAGGTAATGAAATAAAAAACATGTTTATAAAGAAAGTCAACCACAGGCAAAAGCGGTTGATGACCACTTTCACGTGTAATCTCCCTCTGGTGTAGTGTCGTCTCTGTTGTTTTTCTGAAGCATTCCAGCAACCACCTTAGGAGTCACACCTGATCATACGGCAAAAAATGTGCATCTACAAAAAAAAAATCTAGAAAAAATAGACAGTAAGAACATTTCTATCTGTACTGTCACTCTTGACTTTTCTAACAGTTCTCATGCGCATCAAACTCCAACAAAAACTGTCTTCTCTTACTCCCAAATGTCTAGTCAATCCAATTCAGCAACATATTTAGTCCAAAACACGGTTTCCTGATTAAATGGTGACAAAATGACAAAAAAACTGCTACGCTCTTTCAAGCTTTTATCCGTAAAAAGACTCATTTTACAGCAGACACCATTTTCCCTGTACACCAGAGATCCTGAGGTAGCAGACGTTTGATTGACTCATTTGATCAGATAAGAGCTTCTAAGCCCACCCTAGAGCCTAAAAAAGCCAATGAGTGATCATGTAGACATGTGAGTCACTCTCTCTTCCTTCTCCCCACTCCTGAGCCACTTACATGCCAGCCTCCGCATGATTGATGCATCATGTGTCAATGTGATTTCAAATCCAGTAATATATAGTTTATTACAGTTTTTAAAGCCATAAACTTGAAAATCGTGCAAGTTTATGTAATTTTAGATGTTTTGCTCTTTGCATGGGCTGTTTTCCAACCTCAGCACTCGTTTTTGACTATGTTATATGCATAACGTAAGTGTACATAAGGAAAAAAAGAACTATAATTAGTTTTTGCGCCTGTTATTCTCAGGAAGAGGTATTAAAGGGTCGTAAAATTGTAATTTTTTTTTAGGTGCCTGGTAATTTCTTCAGAAAAACAAACGTTAAAGGGATATTCCGGTGTAAATTTAATCCACGGTCTAACACACCGTGACACCGAGTAAGACTCCCCCTCGAGAGGTCAAGTTAGCTGACCGCTAGCTTAGCTAGTTTTAGCAACTTCAGAAAAGATCGCACGATAACAATACACTGCAGCTTATGTCTCCAACTAGAAACCGCCATCAAAAAGCCACAATTAATGGTGAGAACAGCAGCAAACTTCAGCAACAGTACATGTACAGTCCCAGCACACAGTACGAAGCATCAAACATCTGCTAGCTTTGCTGGATTTGTATTAAAAACACAGCACAACTCACCCTCTCCTCCAGCAGCCTGCCTGTGTTGGGAAGCCCTGACGAGTCGATTACCGAGTGCAGTAGTTACTTCTGTTCTTTTCCCTGTCAGCTCTAGATAATAAGAACTGAGCATTCCATGGAGTAATAATCAGACATTTTCATCCTTGAGCTGCGGAAATCTACTGCACTTGGTAATCGGTCGGCAAACTTGACCTCTCGAGGGGGAGTCTTACTCGGAGTCACGGTGTGTTACACCATGGATTAAATATACACCGGAATATCCCTTTAAGTGTCCATTTTCAGTGATATTGTTATTGAATTTGAACTTGGACCATGTCAGACTATATGATGATTGTGTTTTCCATCTAATAGGTGCAGGCGTCTGAGGGCATTAAAAAATGCAGGTGAGAAAAATAAATGAATTATTCGGTGTGTTCAAACTCCTATAGATTAAAATTAATAACTTGGGAAAAAGAAATCAGTGCATATCCATTCAAAAGAGCCCAAACCATGCCTGCACTGAATTTACTTTGTGCTAGACTGGGATAGGTGTTTTAGGATAATTTGACAGGTTTACTTAAGTTCAATTATCTATGAATTTAATTTATTGTTTATTTAATGATTCATGTTTTATTTATCTTATACTGAACGCTCTAGGGTTCCATAAAAAAGGACTGTTTGAGGTTAGCAAATGTCAGCTGGTTTCCAGCCCAGAAATGTACTGTCGCTTATATTTTACACATGAAGGGATGATAACATCTGTAAAATGCAGGTGAAAAAAAATCTGGCTTGACGACGTCACATCACTGTTCTGAAACTCACAAAGGAATGAGCCCAAGGGAACAAGGCTTTTAAAACGCTGGTGAGTCTGTATCCTACTGCTCTCTTAGAGCCAGCTGAGCCATGTTCAACTGCTGTTCACACAGAAATCTTCTCCATTTCAGCGTTCAAACTTCTAGTTGAATATTTGCTACTTCCGCCAAGATTTGCTTGACTGAGACTCGGAACAGAGGCTTCTCAGCGCCCTATCTCAAGGGTCTGACTCACAACAACAACCACCTCAGTATTACTTCTGAGGTTTCCACATGTTTCCACCGGGATGCCTTGCACTTCTCCTCAAGCCTTATTTTCCTTCTGTTCCACCCCCAGTCCCCCAACCGTTGAGTCTCTCCTGCTGCAACACCACCAGCACTCCAGCCAGCATTGTTCTGTAGATGGGTTACAACATGTCAGCAGGCTGTCTGCTGTTTTGACAACAGTCAATGAAAACCAAAGGGGGAAGAAATAAATGCAGTAAGAATGTAATGTGTCATACATCCAGACTGATGTATTGATTTGGCAATAATGGAAATGACTTGACATCTGAGGACATTCAAAATTAGTGCTGGAAATCCATAATAAACATTGTTAAATAGAAGTATTACATTTGTGAATTTAACATGTATGTCAGCATTTGAGCACAGTATCATTGGACCTGAAACAATTTAATGACATACTGTATTTTGTTACTGAACCGATCAATACAAAGCTGGTTGTCTGTGGGAAGGAAATACTTTTAAAGAGACACTTTAGTGAGATTCACAATGAAATAAGATTGAATGAAATCTTTTTACCTATTACAGGTTTGACTTCAGAGAAAAGAAACTATTGCAGATGGACACCCATGCTTTGCAGTTAACATTTGTTAATCTGCATCTGTTGTTTGTTGGGATTGTCAATTTCTCTGTCAAGGTCTCTTTGTCCTTGTATTAACAGGGAGCACGTTGGATTAAACCCTGTTTTTTAGTCAGGATCAGTTGTGTTGCCAGTTGTGTCACAGTGCAGTGTAAGCAGTGAATAAGATGAAGAATCTTTTGGGCAACATCACTTTCTTTCTGTCTTTTTAACTATTACCATTTCTGCAAACCACTGATATGTTCACATTTGTACGTGTACCTGCCTAAGCACAGTGGTGTCAAAATGGAAAATAGTTGATCATATCTGTGGTTTGCAGAAACGTACATTGCCAACAGTTATTCTGGTGTTTGGGTTGAGTATTAGTCAACATTTAAGCTGGTTATACCAAACCAAGTACAGTAAAGCATTATACATGCATTACACTGAGCAAGAGTGTGTTTTATTACTGTTTAATTTGTTTGAAGATAATTGTGTCATGCCTTCTTTCAAAAGTTACACAATTCTTGGCATGGAAAAGCCCCTTGAGCAAATTTTGGATTCTGATAAACTAATCATCTAAAACTATGACATATGTAGAGACTGAAAATATTACTTTCCTGAAAGGTCCAGTGAGAAACCTTCATAACATGACTGATTTCTGTACTGTGCCACACAATTGACTGATTCAACACATTTAATCTTCAGTTATCTCAATCAAGGGTGCAGCACTGATCAGTCTTAGCAACCATGCAGTATCTCACTGTAACCCTGATTATGTACCTGATTCTTAAGTGCCATGTCAGCAACCCCTCCCCCACCCCCCATCAGTCACAGGACCTTGTCCTGGGAGTGGTCACGAGAGCTGCTCACTTAAATTGAATTACCTCCATCCTGGTCCTGCTACGTAATCCTGTCAGTCCCTTGTCTAGACTTTTTCTGATCAACGCACACATGTATACTGCTGACACTGATAAACTCGGCTAGACACTCAATTTACACTAAACACATTTTTACCTTGATCCAATTTAGGAAGGACACATAAAGCATTGTCTGTTAATTTTGCACCTACATTCAAAGTAATCAGGAGATTTTTTCCATGGAACACAACCTACTGAAGAGAGCATTATTTAAACCCTTACCAAGGGAAACAAGAACATTGAGAGTTACCAAAGTACCGATCTGCTGAACTGAACAGAGGAAGCATTCTAGTCTTCCGAGTGGCAGAGTGAAATGACCGCTTCTAAACTGTAAGGTCAGTTTCACTTTGGTCCAATGATAAATAATATCTGATGCCACCAGATTTTTTCAAATTTCCACTTGTTCAAAAGAAGTATCAATATATAAACAGATAGCATAAATATTTAGAGAGCAAAGTTTATGCTTCACTTTTGCAGCACCATCTTCATGTTAGAGGTGTCATTTGGTGAAAGAGGAGAAAGTTGTATTGTTGAGGCAATGTAGTGCCAAAGGAAAAGGCTGTTTAACAGTAACATTGTTTTATTTAAATTGTATGTCTTTGGATATGGACAAACTTTGGATCTTAAGCCTCACTTCTGGTAGAAGTCCAAGAGAAGCAAAATCTTCAAATCTTCAATCCTAACATGGACCAAAGAAATCGAATTTTCTATATTTCTGCATAAATATGACCTAAAACAACATGAGATTTTCACACAAGTCCTAAAAGTAGATCAAGAGAACCCAATTAAACAAATGAGACAGGAATATTATACTTGTTATTTATGTATATTACATATCAGTGGGTAGCAAAAGTATGTGAACCTCTAGGATTGGCAGTTAATTTGAAGGTGAAATTCAAGTCAAGAGTTTTTAGTCAATGAGATGACAACCAGACAATCAGTGGGCACCCTGGTCTATTTAAAGAACAGGGATCTATCAAAGTCTGATCTCCACAACACGTTTGTGAAAGTGTATCATGGCACGAACAAAGGAGATTTCTGAGGACCTCAGAAAAAGAGTTGCTGATGCTCATCAGGCCAGAAAAGGTTACAAAATCAAGACTATTGTTACCTTCCCCAGGAGTGGTCGACCAACAAAGATCACTCCAAGAGCAGGATGCATAATCCTCGGCGAGGTAGCAAAGGACCGCAGGGTAACTTCTAAGCAACTAAAGGTCTCTCTCACATTGGCTAATATTAATGTTCATGAGTCCACCGTCAGGAGAACACTGAACAACAGTGGTGTGCATGGCAAGGTTGCAAGGAGAAAAAGAAAACATTGCTGCCCGTCTGCAGTTTACTAAAGATCACGTGGACAAGCCGGAAGGCTATTGGAAAAATGTTTTGTGGAATGATGAGACCAAAATAGAACTTTCTGGTGTAAATGAGAAGCTTTATGTTTGGAGAAAGGAAATCACTGCATTCCAGCATTAGAACTTTATCCCATCTGTGAAACATGGTGGTGGGAGTATCATGGTTTGGGCCTGTTTTGCTGCATCTGGGCCAGGACGGCTTGCCATCATTGATGAAACAATGAATTCTGAATTATACCGGCACATTCTTTTCTAAAGGAAAATGTCAGGACATCTGTCCGTGCACTGATTCTCAACAGAATGTGGGTCACGCAGCAAGACAACGACCCTGAGCACACAAGTCACTCTACCAAAGAATGGTTAAACTGCCCCCACAGATTATACTTCAGTGAAATAGTTGTGTGAAAAAAAAATAATTATTGGCATCTGCTATTTGGTTGCATACAAACAAAAATAAGAATAAATGGGATGAGAGATATTTTTTGACCACTTTGGTGTTTAATTCCTTTAACATAAATGAATGACACTCAACATGTTACAAAACTTCCGCAATCGTCAGTTACAAAAGCACAAACTGAAACAGGAGTTTCACTCCCCATCTTTCACAACATGACTTTGGTCAAAGTTAAGAGTATTTTCAGTTTAGACTGCTATTATTTTCCCTTATGGTGTGTTCCAGTGTGTCACAACACAGACAGTCATATGGTTCTAACATGTGAGAACAAGCTTTGTTTGGGATACAGAGCAGCTCGGAAATGGAGTATATTTACTGTAAATGATGAGACTATGGAATGTTAAGTGTCATTGCAAAAATAAGGAAGCACGATATTCTCAGTCGAGCCTGCGCAGACTGGTCTTGCTGCTTTGTAGAGCTCCAGGAAACACTTTTTTTAGCTGGTGTGTCATATGAGTGTGAAGATACTGTACAATACTGTTCTTTTTCTGACATGAATGTTTCAGGGGGTGGGACACTGTAGCAGCGGGGACCCTTTCATTTATCTAACATAATATCAAAAAACATCTCTTTTGATATATCTTTCTCAGCTGATCACCATTGAAAATCAAAGCCTGTTTTCCTGCTGTGTATAGAACATTACTGAAGTCAATAAACCATTTAAAGCAGAAAACACGTGCAACAGGGAACCTCTAACTGTTAAGAAGCTGACCTCAGCAGAAACTGATTTCTGGCACACTGTTGTTACTATTTATGAATTTGTGAGCATATGTGTGATACAGCCATCTTCACCGCAGTAAAGACAGTCGACAAATGATCTTTGGCGAGTTTACTGTAGTGACAAGGTAACAACTGTTACTGTTGAGAGTGAGGACTACACTCAGCTGGCGCTCCTCTGTCACTTTAGGATTTATACAATTCTGTGTTTTGAATTTTGGAGGTGTTTTTATTTGAATTCCCTCTGTTCAAAAATGTTCACATATTTTTAAAAAAAATGACTGGCTTACAAGATTATATAGGTGATATACTACACTGACTCCAACCGATTCTAATGCTACAGTTTTCTTAGTTTTCCACATGGAACACATCATTGCACAGTATTTGTTTAAAATGTACAGGGTTATCTTACATTTTTGTGTCACAGGATTACTTAGAATTTTAAGTGAGTTTGTATTAACGCTCCATGAGCTCCACTGAGTGTGCATCTACTTTGTTTGTGCTGCCCCTGAGCTGTGGACAGACAGCAGCAGCTGTAACTCACGCAGAACAAATGCCGTCAAGGGATGCCAAAACCGTACTGACTGGAAAGTCAGGTCAGAGGTCACGAAGGCAGCAACACATCCAGCAACTCAAGAGTGTCACCCGCAGCGACGTCTATTTCTGAGCAGGCTGGGCCCACACAGCTCAGTCAGAGAGAAACACTGACTCTAAGATTTCTTTCATCAACCTTTATCTTCTAATATCTAATTTCTACACTGTTGGTGATTAATTTGCTGCATCGCAGCAGAGCAAAGATTTACAGTGACAATCATGGCACTAAAGGACCTTACACACTATGTGATTTTGGGATGTCCAGGATGAAGCATTGTAGACTGATAGCCAATTTAGAGCTTTGGCAACCCAGGACAGTCAAAAAGTCCTCCAAATAAAACAACGATATATGTCATCCAGACCAACACGTACATGTATTTTGTGATGCCCCTATCAACAGGAGGGCATCATTTGTCAGTGCCTCTCAAAACTGTTTTCTAATCTGATGGTTAAGTTTAAGTTAAACATCTTGGTGAGGGTAAGGTAAAGATTATGCTTTATCTTAAAATGACTGCTTAGTTACGATGAGGAAACCTTTGCCACCATGACTACAATGAAAATCCTTTGGTGATATTGGGAAATGGCTAAAATAAAACATTGACTGTCGCCAGAAAACATACTCCTAAATCCTCCCATGTTAAAGTCTGACTTATGTATCCACACTAGCCTCTCCTCCTCCCTCCGTGGACTTTGTGGTTCAATTACAATGTCATACTACTTCCCCCCTCTCTTCTGATGGACAACAGAAATCGTTCCTACAGCTAGCAGGGGCCACTGTCACTTGATTGTGAATAAATTACTTTTTGGCAAGTCAAAAACACAAATTCCATTAGGACCACTTTATGCACAAAGCTACAACAACAGTGCCCACACCATGTCCACAGCTTGGTTTTGTTTTGCTGCATTTCAAAACTAGACAGTGGCACAGATGAATGGAATGAGTTAATGTGGGTTGACGTTTCACTGCTTTTGATTTTTTTCTACTTGAGTGGTAGCACTTGGATTCACCAGGCATTCATCACACAGTCTGACAGGTCCCAAAACTCTGCTGATACTGTACAGGCTGACACAGACTGCAACACGCAGACTTTACAGAGAGCGACGTGCACTGGACCCACAAGATCATCATTATAGTAAAGTGTGTAGGGCCCATTACTCAAAGTGGCTTGTTTTGTGGTTCCAATGCATTCTGGTCTATGCCGTGGTAAGTAGCAGGAGTGAAAGGTAGTTAGGTATTTGCTTTCAACACTGGATTTCTCCCAAAATGTAAATAACTAAAACAATTCCTACCCTCAACCCCTCTGCACCTGCTGCAAATATCAAATAATATTAAACACATTATCATTTTGCCTACATTTGGTTAGAGGGATGAACAATACAACACCAAACAACATAATAGATCCTAAAATGCAAACTGCAACACAACAATACTTTTAAAATGTGTAACATAATCCCTCGAGTGATAACATGGTAGGTCATTTGTCAAATGTTGCTTAAAGTTTAAATCCCTCACCAGGTTAACAGATCACCAGTAAACATTATAAATGAGGAACGTCCTTTAAAAAGAAAGAAAAAAGTAGGCCCAATCCAATCCCATGGTAAAGAGAATAAAATATTTATAATTATTAAAAAAAAGCCATAAAACCTATCATGTCAAAAACGTGTTTGGATGAGCTTTTGTCCCCTCAAGTCATACAGGAAAAGGGTCCCGTGTACGAAACCCAAGAACAGAGAGTCACAATCCTCAGCATCTACCGACTATAATACTTTAGTGTTCATAAAATCCCTTAACATAAACCTAGAGCAGGTAGAAAATACCAGTGTGCAAAAGTGGACTCAGACTCGGATTCGGAACATGCCCTGGCTCCACTGAAGGCGGAACAGTCGACAGTTGGCGATGCGCAGGGCGGCGCAGGCTGTTTTGGAGAGGTCGCTGGATAACATGGTCTTAGTGCGATGCCATGTCCCAGTACTGCGGCGGAACTCTCGGATGTAGTCAAAGCTTGTTCCTGTACACACAGAAAACAACAGTTTTTCACGTTCAAACACATACGTTCCTGTAACCCCACCTGAACTGTGTTGCTGTCTTACTGACCCGTGTCCAGGTCTCCCACCACATAAATGCTGGCTCCGATGGGCACAGCACCGTAAACAAAGGATGAGCTGGTCTGTATACACAGGTTCTGGTCATCCAGGAACATCCACCTGCAGCCACCATACCAACAGATATGGGTATCAACAAAAATGACAATTTTTCTGTAATCTTATTAACATTTAACAACAACATTTTCTTTCATTTATCCATCCATTCATCTTTTATACTAGATATTTAGTCAAAGTTTACGCTTGTTTTTAAACAAAATGCCTCAGAAGCAGCATTTCCACATACTGACCTCCTCATCTCATCATGGTAGAACTCAGACTTGCAGGTCATCATGTGTCTTTGATCGGGGTTGTCATTCTCTTGACTTCTAACTCCACCGAACACGTAGAGCTCCTGGCCAACTCCACACGCCACTGAACCAAACCTGACGAGGAACATTACAGGGCATGTAATATAGCAGCTATTGAATGTAACTAAGTATGTTTACCCAAGTACTGTACTTGGGTGTAATTTTGAGGTACTTTTCACTTCTACTCAGCTACATTTTGGAGGCAAATATTCTACCTATTACTCCACTACATTTGTCTGATAATGACACTTCTAGTTACCTTGCAGATTACTGCATCAGAGCCAAAGTATTGCATTTCTTAATAGATTTATCTTATCTGCAATCGGATAAAAACAAAAAACCAACAACACACAGATTGACATCAGAAAAATGCTGAATATCAGATCTGATAATCGGCCAATCCGTACAGTATATACATACATATAAATATACGTATAATTTACTGTAACTTTTTGGATACTTAACCCTAGAACACTAACGTACAGTTTGTAACACCATCACTAATGTCGGGTATATGTTACCCAACATAATATACCCGATAAAACATACCCCCTATCAAAATATATTAAAGTACAACAATACATGGCAAATAGAAGTACTCTTCTTTTATTTCCCCTTATACAACGTCTCATAAAACAAAAACAAGGTATCATAGGGGGACCCTTCAAAAGGCTCTAAAATTAGTGAAAATCTTGGGAAACGTTAACGAAAACTTCCTTAAAAAAAGGTTGTTCTTCGGCCCACCCATTCCTGGGACTTGTGAGCCTTGTCCGGTGAAGGCACAGTCTCAAACGATGGTAAAGTAAACCTGAAAAATATTTTACCCTCTATCACTAACATCGGTTGAAAATCACCCAAACACGTGCCTGTTGAAAAACCAGGGATGGAAGCAGGGAAACACGCCAACTTCAATGACGTCAGTGAGCTGACTGAAGCTACCAAAGGACCCACGCAGCTCACACAGCAGCAACACAATGACAATCACGTGAACACAATTGCGTGGGTGAAAATCCCCCGACCTTAGTGTTCTAGGGTTAAGTACAGATACTGTACAAAACTTTTATTGAAGTACTATATGGATATGGATGATTTCCACTTTTACCTTACATTACTTAAGTAATATTCTAACATGATATTTTTTACTTTTTTTACATTTGTACACTATTTTAAAAAAGGTATTTCATGCTTTAGGTTGTAGAAAGTCCTCTTTACAAATAGATGTCATTGGTAAAAAGTTATTGCAAAAAAAAGGAATATTTTGTACCATGAGAACAAATGTTGTACAATGATTCAACCAGCCTGACAACTGACAGGCCAGAAAAACACAGACTCAGCAGAACAGCTCCATAAGAATATAAGAAATCACCAATCATTGGTTCAAGAAACTGGATGCTTCGCATCGAAATCTGCGCAAAAGGGTACTCGATGGAAAAATGTTAACAACAGTATTTTCCCGTCTGGCATCACTGTGGGGATATGACTAAATTAAACTTTAACAACTTAATAATTTTTGTTTTGGGGCCTATTTTAAATGTAAACAATACATTTGGTGCCTTACTTATACGTTTGTATAAAATATAATTACCCATTAGTGTAGGGAAGATTAAAAAAACCATCAGTATAACAGGTGTTGGAATACACAGATGAAGTCCCCCAGAATTCCCCAGGCCTTCACACCTCGCCCCAAACATTGCCCAGTTCTGAGCTACGATTGGTCAGGGTGACAGAAACTGGACTGGCCCCTCCTGGGCTCAAAAGCTGCTGCAGAGCTGCCAGCTGCAGGTCCAGCAGGCCCACATGACTTCTGTCCACAGCAGCGACACAAGGTCCTGCTAGTACCCAAGCTCAGTCAGCACCAACAACTGTGACACAAAGCTTGCCAGCTAACTTCCAGCAAGTAATTTCGAGGAAAGAGGAACACAATGTGAGTAAACACAGAGCAGCTACCTCTGCAAAGGAAAGGAGCAACCGGTTCCTCCAAGTTTTCATCGGACGGTGCACAGCAAGGACTGCACTGTTCAACATTAGGATTACAGTGTTGTCCTGCTCGGCTCATCGGCTGAGGAACCACCAGCACGCCTTTAACGTAATGCACGAGCTGAATCTATGTGGTTTGTTCACTGTTCGGGTGTTACTGTGATCTCTGTGTAGTCAGGTATTGGTAGTTAGCTCTACCACATGGCTAAGCTGATGTTAGTTAAATCATGCTTCACACAGACTCAGGGTCTTGCATGCAACTAACCACCTTTCACGACCTGGCACCAGTATCCCACACTCACTTCTCCAACCTGGGCCATATGGCACCTACATGTGATGAGAGAGAGCACCACCATTGTTTCTTTGCTTCTCTCCTGTCAGAGAAACATGTGGTAAGCCGCCATCTTGGACCTTTGTCCACCCTTCATCAACCATGTCGTAGTTCCCTTCAGTCTGCCATTTTGTTTGTAGTTTTTCAAACCCTAGCCACCATTTTGTACCAACACAGGTGACACTAAACTTCTGATTTCAGAAAGCTTCTGAAGCTGATGATTTTATTTTGCCATTTTTATCTTCACATTTAATTCTTTACAAATGCAGATAAAGTAATTTATCAAAATGAAGCAAAAGTCACAAAGTACAACCCTGTCATAAAACAGTCCTGCTTCCGAACATTGCTCACAGTGACCTAATACAACCAAAGAGATTGTCGAGACGCCACTAAATTTGCACTACACAAGAATTCTCTGTTGGCAGATTTATATTGTCATGCTGTATACTGTCACATCGCCAACCCCTATTTAGAGATATAATGCTTTTCATCAAAGGTTTCACAGCACAGTGACTAACCCAGGAAACAGGCAATATGAGTCCAGACAAACATGATCAGAGAAAAGCTAAATAAATTATTCCCAAACCAAGAAAAGACAAAACTGACTTCAGCCATCCTTTACTGCCATAAGTAAAGTTATAAATTAGTTCCTTACGGTGATGTTTCAAGTTGACATTTGGGTTGAAATTGGTGACAATACAAAAGGAAACTCTCCAAGGCAGGGTGTCACACACCTCCTTAAGGATTCAGTGTATGCATTAGGCTTGATTTCAACTATTTACCCATGGTGTCTCTGGAAGTCTAAATAAATAGATGGTACAACCAATCAAGAGATATGCAAACCGGAAGACTGTGTGTTGTGTGTTTCTTTCTTCACACCTTAAGGTCACAGGTTGTGCTACAACTACAAAATGTACATGGTATGACTCAACAGCCTCAGTCATAGCTACGTCATCTTTTCGAGTAATACTTTGACAGTTATTATGAATGTAAATGTCAAACGGAAACTAAAACCGACAGCTCTAGGAGAGCATCATTGACCACGCAGCCATGTCTAATTTCCTGTTGTGCAATACAGGCTGATATCAAATTATTCATACAGCAAGCAAGTGCATACATGTGACGAAAAAAGAGAAGATAACAAGACATAACATGACAAGAAGAAAAGAGGTGCTGACTTTAAACTGCCTGTATGTCAACACAAACAGTTTGCTTTACCTTCTCTCTTTCAGAGGACAGAGACCCGTCCACTGTTGGGTTTTGGGGTCAAAGCTTTCGACAGAGTCAAACAGCTTCCCATAGGAGCCCCCACCGATGGCATAGATCTTCTTGTTCATGGAGGCGTAGCAGCCGACCTGAAACAGAAGTCAGACAAGGCTGTAGAAGTCACAGCATGTATAGAAAGGTTCACTGTGGAAAATTAATATCTTGGTCTAAGTTCTGTTTAATTGCCTTGCAATTTTTAACTGCATGGTCATTTTAGTTACATTGTTAGGTGTGTCTGATACACCTTCATGACACTGATAACAATCTGGTGTGAGAGATCAAAAACAGGCAACAACTGAATAAGGAGAAAGGGAAAGAGAATTTTTTTTGTTACAAAATGTTTGTATCTCAGGTTTTCCAGGTCCCCTTTCATTTGGATTTAGAGGAGAAGTCTTGCCAAAATGTTCTAAAAAGTATTTTCCTGGCATTGTCTGCCTTAATCTTACTTGTTGGCCAGAAAACTGTAAGTTTAAAAGTTAATGTTCATTTTGAGCTACAGCTTTTCAGAATTTGGTTTAGCAGCAGTAAGCTGTGGTAAGCTGACAAGCTACCCACAACTTTGCTGTGCTCCCCAACCTCAGGCTGGAGGCTGAAGAAGGCTGTTACTGACACTGCAGTCCATTGCAGATTAATGTCACTCCATAACCTAAAACATACCATTAATAGAATCAAATAACAGAAGTCATTCAAGTCTTATTTGGATCCATTTATGATAGGAAAGATTTTGTTAGTGGCAACACATTTAAAATACTGTTTCTTTTAGTTTGACTTCCCTACTTCAGCAAAGAAATACTTGGATGGAACAAGTGTATATGAAATGATGTTGTTTATTAATTGTTACTGAGGTTCAATGGTACAATAAATACTGATACTGACTTCTGATTATATTGCTCAACTCTCCTACACGTCTGATATTAAATAGCACTGAAAACATTACATCTAACAAGTAAGAGGGGATATAATGTTAAGTACTGTGTTGTGGCATTGTTATGCCTATTCTTTGAAATTTGATATCTGTCTGCACGTTGTTACCTTACGGATCATGGTCATACTGGTTTGCATTTTCCAGGTACTGAAGTGAGGGTCGAACACTTCAACAGTGATCAGCTCCGTTTCTTGATTCTCTCCTCCAAGAACATAGATCAGACCTTCTAGTTCCACCACACCAAAGTTCTGACGAGCCTATGTACATCAGTGACATCTCAATCAAAGCAAAGCATTGTCCCATGCATTCAACTACACACAAACTCTTTGGGGTCTAATGCTCCATTGAAATCACACTTCAAGCACAGGAATGTCACCATTTCAAATTGGGACATGGGCAACAAAAGACTGGGTAAGTTGTGTAATGCTCCAAAACGCCTACATTCAAGTAAACAGGTTGATTGGTAATAGGTGATAGTATCGTGATTGGGTATGAAACGGACATCCTTGAAAGACTCAGTCGTTCACAAGAAAGGATGGGGTGAGGTTCACCACTTTGTAAAACACGTGATTGTGTAGAATATATTACCACATTGGCTCAAGAACACTATGTAAAACTACTGTTAGTAAACACAGTTCATTTAAAAATGATTGCATTCTGTGTTTATTTACATTTACACAACGTCCTAACAGTTTAAGAGTTCAGGTCATATATTGAACTATAATTTTGATACATAACTATTGTTTGGAGTGTTCAACAATATATAATCAATCAGAATTACTCACTTTTCCCGATTAAATTTAAGGAGAGGATTGCGGTAGTCTACGTCAAATCTGCCTGTTCTGACAGCGTAGTTTAACTGAACCTGTTTTGCAGCACTGCTGACACCCAGTGGTGATAAAGTTAAATAAACAAGCCAGCAAAAATATTCTGCACTCTTTACTGTAACATGGCTGCAAAAACATGGTTTGTATAAAAGACGAATAATTTATCCTGCTTAAACAAAATTGAATAGTAGCAAATTCAAACAGAGCAAATACACATTTTCAAACCTTTTCAATATAAGAAAAAGAGACAGAAATTCTACTGCAAGGATCATTCTCAGCTGTTAATCTACTTTTAATGGAGCGACCATTCTAACTCCTGAAAACTCAGGGAAAGTGAGGTCAGAGAATGGGCTGAGTATACCTGTAGCATTGTGGGTATGGGGCTCCAGGTGTTGGATTCTGGGTCATATTTTTCTCCGCTGTCCAGGACAGTGTTGTGTTCATCTCTTCCTCCCATCACAAACAGAAAACCCTCTAAAAGACACAAAACATGGACTTAATATGGACTTTCATATTTACTGAACCTGCTAGTTGCACTGCTTTACTAAAACCCTGATTCTGATGAAAGACTCATTGATTGAAGGAAATCCCTCATAACCAGTGTTTGGGAAGTTACTTCCAAAATGTAATGTATAGTAATGAAAGTCATTTATAACCGTTATGTGTTACTTCTGTAGAGTGTCACCCTCAACACCGTTCATGACATATTTTATCTGCATCACTTCAGTGATGGTGGATTTTCCTGGCCTGAGCCTAGCACTGACCGGCAGCTACCACCCCGTGGCCGAGGCGGGCTATGCTCATTGGCTGCAGCTCGATCCAGCCCTGTCTGTTGGTGTCGTAGAGTGGACACATGCAACGCGTCGCAGCAGTCGCCTTCCTGTTTCTGTACAAAAACCAAACAGAGCAGACAGGATGTGAGCAGACAGCGTGATCTGGGTGAATTAAGCATTACTTTAATCTCTTCAACATTTTACTCTAATAAACCATTATTTTATCTGTCATTGAGACATGTCATTATCTGCCTTTGACATCATTCACAAGTGACAGAAAATAGCTGCATACCAACTACAATTCAGGACCGTTCAAAGGCCACTTTAAATTGTTCTATTTTTATAAAAATTACTTTGAATTTATATATTTTCATGCCAAAGAAATTTGTAGATTTGAGCTGCTTAGAGTTTTCCCTCAAAATCTGTAGGCCAGGATTGGACAGAATGTGTCATCATGTTGATAAATAATTACATGTCCAAACAGAATACACATGATCAAATAAAGATGGTGGACAGTGACTCACTTGCGATCCTCACCCCCTGCAACAACGATACACTCAGAGTAACCTCTGGGTTTGAACGCAGCGAGCAGAGCCTCGCCCTGCAGCTGACCCTCTGTCAGCACCGGCTGACAATATTCTCTGATAACCTCCCTCATCAGCGGCTCTCCCAATGCCTGATGGGATACCATGTTGTTATACTACTAGTAATACTATGAAGTATACGTTTAAATCTGGATGACACTTTACTGTTTCCTTACCTGCTCTCTCAGGTAGCTTATGTCCAGGCCATGCAGCCATACTGCAGACATCACTTCCTTCATGTGAACCTGCAAAGACAGATAGAGTCAGACTCACTTTGTGGTTTGTGGAACAAACAATGGCATTTATACCGTGATCTGGTGAATACTGGATTCTGATTGGCTGGAGGGCGTCAGTTAACTTTTGAAGTACGGACAGCTCTGGAACTCGAGTAGCTCCAGTAACACTGTCTGTTCTCTGCTCTAAATAAATGCACTACATCCTGTATCTAAAATGAGTGGCATGGGCATCAGCTGGCTGCAGACAACTCAACATCTGAAATAAATTAAATGATAAAAAAAAAAAATTATATGAATCTTTTATTTACAACAGTAGTTCTCAAGTGCATCATCCCCTGAACAACACAGGGTGGCGCTTGTAACACATAAGCTGCATGAAGCAGTACATACATAAAAAGGTGAGTAAACCCTGGCTGATTAAAGGCTGGTTAAACTGTTTACTCACCACTACAGCTGCTACACTGCCCCCCTGAGCTACTGGTAACAAGCGATCCTGCCACATCCCATTCACTTTTCACCTAAGCATTTCAATCAATCAATCTTTATATGTATAGCGGCAATTAACAACATAAGTCATCTCATGACACTTTCCCAATTGAGCAGGTCTAGACCATACTCCCTAATTAAGCAAGTACTTTGTTGACAGTGGCGAGAAAAACCTGCATTTTAACAGGCAGAAACCCGGGAGAACAACCGGACTCAGTGGTGGGCTGCCATCTACAGCGCTGTGACAAAGCATTTGCCCCCTTACAGATTCCTTTTGTTTTTGCTTTTTTGTCACACTTACGTGTTTCAGATCATCAAACAAATTTTAATATCAGACAAAGATAACCTGAGAAAATACAAAATGCAGTTTTTAAATGATTTTTTTATACATTTCATTTATTAAGGGAAAAAAGCTATCCAAACCAACCTTGCCCTATGTGAAAAAGTAATTGCCCCCTAAACCTAATAACTGGTTGTGCCACCCTTGGCGACAACAACCGCAATCAAGCATTTGTGTTAACTGGCAATGAGTCTTTCACATCGCTGTGGAGGAATATTGGCCCACTCTTATTTGCAGAATTGTTTTATTCAGCCACATTGGAGGGTTTTCAAGCATGAACGGCCTGTTTAAGGTCATGCCACAGCATCTCAATCTGATTTAAGTCCGGATTTGACTAGGTCACTCCAAAAGGTCACGAGCTGATGGTTGGACATTCTCCATCAGGATTTTCTGGTAGAGAGCAGAATTCATGGTTCCATCAATTACGGCAAGTCGTCCAGGTCCTGAAGCAGCAAAGCAGCCCCAGACTATCACACCACCACCATGTTTGACTGTCGGTATGATGTTCTTTTTCTGAAATGCTGTGTTCAGAAAAAGAAGTCAGAAAAAAGTCTAGGGGATCATCAAGATGTTTTATGGTAAATTTGAGACGGGCCTTTGTGTTCCTTTTGGTCAGCAGTGGTTTTCGCCTTGGAACTCTCCCATGGATGCCATTTTTGCCCAGTCTCTTTCTTATTGTTGAATCATGAACACTGATCTTAACTGAGGCAAGTGAGGCCTGCAGTACTTTAGATGTGGTTCTGGGTTCTTTTGTGACCTCCTGAATGAGTTGTCAATGTGCTCTTGGAGTAGTCTTGGTAGGCCGGCCACTCCTGGGAAGGTTCACCACTGTTCCATGTTTTCTCCATTTGTGGATTATGGCTCTTACTGTGGTTTGCTGGAGTCCCAAAGCCTTAGAAATGGCTTTGTGACTCTTTTCAGACTGATTTTTTCTTTTTTTAGATTTGTTTCTCATCTGTTCTTGAATTTCTTTGGATCAGGGCATGAAGTGTTGCTTTTTGAGATCTTTTAGCTTACTTCATGTTGTCAGACAGGTTCTATGGCAGTGATTTCTTGATTCTACATGTCTGGCAGTAATCAGGCCTGGGGGGAGCTAGTGAAATTGAACTCTGCTTTCCAAAAATGTGGTTAATCACAGTTAATTCATGATTTAACAAGGGGGGGCATTACTTTTTCACATGGGGCAAGGTTGGTTTGGATAGCTTGTTTCACTAAATAAATTAAATCATCATTTAAAAACTGCTTTTTGTATTTACTGAGGTTATCTTTGTCTGATATTAAAATGTGTTTTATGATCTGAAACATTTAAGTGTGACAAAAAAAGCAAAAACAAAAGAAATCTGTAAGGGGGCAAATACTTTTTCACAGCACTGTACCTAAAGTGGTTGGGTTGAGAGAGAAACAGACAGAGGGAGAGAGAAAGAGAGAGAGCAGGGGTGAGGGATGGGGGAGAAACAGTAGCCCTTTTCACACAGAGTCGAACCAAGCAGCTCCGGCGTAAAGACAAACCAGAGTGCAATTGACACAGCAAGCCAGCGCTGCAGATCCAAAAGAGGTGTGAAAGTACACGTCACGATGATGATGATGATGTTTGTGTGTTTGTTTCCCCCGGTGTCCCGCCTGTCAATCTCAACATGTATCTGCTGACTGTTTATAATCCTATGGATGCAGTTATAATGTGTTGTGATTGGGATCCTGGCCCACCAAACATCCTGGAAAGTGACAAAGTTACGTTTTTCGCTCTAAATTACACAATTACATAATCACCATCAGTAAACTGGACGCTGTCTGACTCGTGGGAAGGGAGGCTGTTTTTATGGGGAAAGTTCACAAGTCTCAGTCCGGAGGGCTGACCGTCGCGATGATTTTTTTCAAGACAGTAACTACAACAACACAATAGTGAAGGAGATAAACACTTTTCCAGTTGCCTACGATACAGCACCTAGATTTACCATGACCTGGATGACTGAGAACCTTCATCAACCTTTTTATTATAAAGCTTCCATAATTAACCAATTTCACCATATAACTGTGGTTAAAACTTGAAAAGTTTTTTTCAATCACTAAAATGTATTAATATTTTTCAAATCAGCAATTCCTAGTTGCAGGCTGCAGGTCTACATTTTTCATAGCCTCTTATCTTCACACTGAACCTGAAGTGCTCATCACCCACCCTGCGAGCCTCGGGGTCATGTGCGAACCATCGCACCACAGCCTCCAGCACGTGCTTCTCGTTGCCTATGTTCAGCTTCTCCATGGCCAGCACTTCGCAGAGCCGGTTTGGGGGCAGCTCCCTGAATTCCTCAGAGACGGCCACATCTGCAAAATGTGTCTGCAGGAACTCTGTGGCAATGTAGTGGACGTGGTGAAGGCAGTAGTGCAGAGAGAAGAGCCTGATGCCTATGCAGTTCTCTGCAGTAATGCAGCTCTCTAAGAACTGGCAGCACAGGAACTTGAGGTCAGTCATGAGGAGCAGGTCAGACGCCTGCACCATGTCCTGGATGGTCTCTTCACTCAAAGTGATCTGTGTGTGAAGGACAGACATGCAGGCGGTGAGACAAAGATGAAGGTGGGGCAGCAAACAATTACCTATGCTTACCAGGACAAAAAAACAGTGTGTGCGTCATTTTGCTTTTTAAAAGTCTCCACACTCACTTCACCACTGAAGATGTAGTCCAGGATCTGTTTCATGATGGGCATGGAGACTCCTTGCAGCTCAATCCTGTATGTAGACCCATCTTCCTTAGGAGGATTGTAGTTCAGCTTGGTCCTAACAGGAAACCATTAACATAACTTAATGACACATATGCCAATAAAACCTGTTGTACTTGTATCATTCTTGGCAGCGCCATTGCCCCCTAGTGAAAGTGGACACACCCCTGTTACCAAAGATAAGTAATGCACGACCATATTAGGGCTGGTGTGACTGAGTCAGTGCTGAAGGATCAGGGCACATGTTCTGACCTGATATAAGGGCTCGCAGCAGCCAAGATGTTTTTCTGCACGGGAAGCTCCTCTCCATCAACCACCAGGAGCGCGTCGTGGAAACTTTGCTCATGCCAGAAGACGCGAAGCACTCGGAGCAGTTTCTGGGAATGTTGTGGGTCCGAAACCTTCGAACCGGGTTCACACTCAGAGTGGGGCATGGCTAAACCTGATTCAAACATATTAACAGGAGACGTTCTTCAGTGCGGCTTGCACAACACACAACACTGACATAAAAACTGGCTTTACAATGGCTGTGCAGGCTGCTCCCTTAGTTAGTCACCTGCTTCAACACAGCACAGCGGGCAGCAGCGAGCTGTGCTAACATTTCAACGTTACAAGGTAACTGAAGCACAGCGTAGCTTGTACGTTTTGTTGATTAACTTACTGTGGAAGAACACAACGGTTTCTATTAACGTTACTAACAGGTTTCTAGATGAAGTTTGGCGACGGTGCTGGAGAACATGGTACGTAAGGGCTATGCTAGCAAAACAACTGTCAACAAACAACAGTTCATATGTCGAAGACGATAAAATGTCGCTAGCCATGGTATTCATAATTCAGTAGTAGAAGAGGTGACATAGCTTACAGTCAATGAGCCAAATAATTGGCAAATGAGTAAAGCTTCAAACACATTAACATAGGATTGAGCATTATACGTTTAAAATGGTTCAAAACTGTTATGTCAGTCCTTTCATTTAAGCAATTCAAGTTTACTCTTCCTTGGTGTCTTACCTTAATACTACGACACGTTTTTCTCTTTTATGGGTATACGCTGTACCTAACTACAGTCAGGACAACACAAATCTCTCCATGCGAAATGTTCCAAGGGACGTGAAGACATGTATTGTGCTGCGTTCGCCGCAAAAGGAAATATGGGAAATACGCTTTTATCGTGTTGATATATATTTGTGTGTATGAGAAACAAATTGTATTGGCTATAAATCCAATAAAAGTTAAACGATAAACAATATATGTCCATACGCAATATATACTTTAATCAAAGCTCTCATAAAATATATGACGTTTACAATCACAGCCATTCCATACTAGAATTCATCTGGTACTTGAATGCAGCATCAGCTAGGCGGAAAGCGTGTAGATAAACAACGTCCCAATACTTTGGGAGGTACCTTTGTCGGAAAATGATTTTGGATGAGTTACTTCTGTAACAGATATTGGTTAAGTTATTCCGATGACTTCGTGTAATTTGTTTTAGAAACTAAGGCAACCAAGACGGCGTTGCGTGTTTATTCTCTAGATGTCGAAATGATTGTAAGCAGTGAGTATTAAAAAGAAGCGGAACGAAGCCCCAAAACCACTTTGACAACATAAAGCCGTCAAAATGTATTTCCGGTGTGAGTAAAATCTAAAACCCAACTCGTATTGTGTCGGTATACTTTTGTTTTTAAGCGTATAAATTAGTATTAAAAAATGAATGAATACATAAATCGTATTTTCATCGTATATGTTAATGGCCATAAGTTACGGGTCTGTGCAAGAGTACATACTACATAGACATATTTGCGCTTTTAATTTGAAGGAAAGCCTGTCGTCATTCTGACCGCTGTTACCTCTGGGTAATTTGAAAACAAATACCGCCGCCATTACTTTGGACATCCGTAAATGTTATTACGCTGTACGCAGGATTATATAAAGGTAATAGTGTCGACTACATATGTAGGCTAGTATGTAGTACTGTGCTAGCTAAGAGCATCGTGCAACATTACTGTAAAACTACATAGGAGACGTCACTAATATGCCTCTAAGTCTGCCACGCTTAGATTCCATGATAACTTCTTCCCGCGATTTAACAATAATGTGTCACGTTAAATCAGCAAATTGGTATTTCATAAGGTAATGTCTTTCGTTTCTAGCTCCCGTGGTGATGCTGTGGTGAAGGAACTAACGTTACTGAGCATCGTAAATGTTCTGACGGAACGAAACTGGCGACACAGAGGTTGACGCTACAAACATGCTTCGACCTGCCCGGAGCAGGCTGTCTCCATGGATAGAGAGTCTGATCCTGAGTTATGGCACCCAGGAGGAGAGCAGCGGGTGGCTGAAGGCTCATGTCATCGGGGTGGGTCCGATGTCTCAGGACCAGGCTCAGGGCTCTGACACCCCCACGGGGCTGCTCTTCCTGTCCGACGGGATGCTGCAGATCCCTGCCATTCTCACCGCCTCCGCCTGGGAGCATCTTCAGGAGAAGGAGGACCGCGAGAGTTTCACCAGTCTGGTCAACACAACAGTGTGCATTCAGGACTACCGGCTGCAGTTTCTTATGGCCCACGAACAGACTAAATGCAGGTTCTTCTTATCAGTTGGAGAGCTGGCTACCACTGCAGCTGGTCCAGTGAAAGACAACACCCCTTGCTGCACGACACTGCCCTCCGTCAGGCAGGAGATCTTTAAGACATGGAGGGCCATGCTGGGTCAGGAGGTGCAGGATTCTCAGGCAAGCCAGTGTGGGTTTGATCTGTCCGAGCTGCTGGGGGAGTGGCAGCATGACTGTATGCAGGCTCTTCTGGAGGATGTTAAGGAGAGGCTGATGACAGCGAGCAGCCGTCCGGTGAGCCCGCAGCCTTCCACCTCAAATTACACCCCACTGTCTACCAAAGCAGACACATCCACATCCACAGCCACGAGCTGGGATGTTGAAAGGGTCACATATAAAAGAGTGAAATGTTTTAGAGTCCCTGTAAAGTATCTTCTCATCCCAGAGGAAGATACTATGCAGCTGCCAACACCACCAAATGTTGGAAGAAGTTCACCAAGTGGGCTCCCTGCTGCTTCAGGGGACAGAAAGAGAGATTTGCCTCAAGTCTCCAAGCCATCAGAGACCACACAGCCTTCTGTTGATCATGCAGAGTGGAGAATAGCCAAGCCAGCAGTTCTGGTGACAGGCCTCAACACCAGTGGGCACTCATCTCTTCTTGTGGAGGACAGCATGCTACATGAGGTCATGCTCGCAGGGATGACGGACAGAAGCATCAGATCCTCATCAAACCCCTGGGACATGTTTCCTCCACCATGTGAAACATCCTCATCCTCAAATCCATCCCCAGACGCAACACCAACCCACTCCCGACACAATCCTACTGCTGCTGAGTCCAAGCCTGATTGTGCTGTCATCTTAACCAGCACGCAACTTCCTGTCCACAGCTCGAAGGAATCCCAGCACACATCAGAGCACAGCAAGGGAGAACCCAGCTACCTTCCGCCGTACCAGAAACTACAACACTTATCTAGCCTCCCCACCACTGCTGGCTCTTCAACTTCTGTGACTCCACCAGAATCCTCTATTGGACGGTCCAACCGTTTGCCTGCCACAGATGAACACTGCACCAGCACAGCACAACAAAATCCTCTGACTTTGGGCCAAGAAAGACAGATTTTGGAGCAGGACATGAAGGAGGCTGTTGAGAGAAAATGCAGAAAGGCAAAGAGAAAGAGAAGTGAGCCCACACCAGGAGCACTTAATGCATTAGTGGATGAGGAAGAGGCAGAAGCTCAGATCGGTGGGAGTCCTCCGTCCTGGCTCTTTGACACTCAGGCAGGGTCCAAAGAGGGCAGCAGTTACCAACAGGGTCAAACTGAAAGGACTGTCAGGAGAACCACGCCCACTGTTCACAGTGATGGCCGGCTGTTCTCTTACTCTTACCGAGTGTCTGGACAGAATCTGCAGGACTTCAGTCAGTTCAAAGTAGCTAAGTCCTGGCTGCACTGGGCAGTCAAGTGTCTTGTTGTTCCAAAGCAGACAGATAATCCACACAACACGTCAGGAACCACCAATCAGACATCATCTGAAAGGACTGAGGTTACTTCACTTTAGCTTCCAAATGTTGATGAAAATGAAGCTGTTACTGTTTCAGTAGTGAATAGTGTTTTCACCATGTTCGACGTCACAGTCTCCTCTGACATGGTGTTCTTTATGTTCATGTTCCTGAGCAGCTTTGTATAGCTGAGTGTACATGAGTTTGTAAAAAAAGATCTTGGTACATGCTATATTTTAAATAAATAAAAACACAATTTGCTTGTTTCAATTAAACTTGAATATTTGGGCAAAAAACATGACCCGAGGCCCCCCCACCCTCAACCACATCTTGAAGAAATATCCGCTGGAAGTTTGATCATGTTGTAACGTTACACTCAGCTGTCCACTGGACTTGACAAAAAAAGAAAATAAATGTACTAATGCTTAAAAGTCCATTCATCATTTTGGCGACTTTAGGGTATAACATCAAGTATACACTACTGACACATGAGGACATTAAATCAAATGAACATTTCACCCCAAAAGAGCTTCGCAAATAACCGGGTTTGCATTATTCTCCTAAACAACTGAAGTAGATGTTGACTTGTTTTAAAGAGTATCAAAGACCTACCAAAATCAAGACTAAACGGCTCCATACAGGTCATCAGGTGGAACCCAGGTCTCCACCCGCCCTCAGCCTCCGCCACACAAAAGGCCTCTCTCTGTGTAAGTGTGGTGGAGGTTTCACATTTGTACACACACAGTTGTGTAAGTTGTTTCCAAACTAGTTTTGATGTCACAGCATTATGCTCATCATTATGCACACCTGTGTGTTGCGTCATCTACCTGCATGAATCCTCCGGAGCCGCTCAGGCAGCAGGTTTATTTCACATCTGTGTTTTACAACAGAGTAGAGTCGTCGTCTTTAGCGCTCAAACAACACATGCTCTGCTTTGCAGCAAATTCTCCATAGCTTTTTTGGATTACAGTATGTTTACATTTTTGAAATTACATAGAACTCTGTGCAATGCATAGTGATCAGATAGTGGACTTAAATTCACATCAATAAAATAAATGACGACAAAAATTGTTTCTTAAATTTACAAGGAGAAATCTTGATGACAAACAGCAGATGCTCCGTCCAGAAAGAACCATCACAAAACTATTAACTTGCTGTATTGATTTCTTTACTGGTGATAAAACACATAAAAACAATTAATGAATTAATACAAATATAAATATAACAAATATATTTGTATATGACAAATAAAATCAAACCAAGTACATCCAGCTCAACTTCAGTGTGCTTTTCTAGTTAATTTACATTATTGTTGTCCACAGACATGTTACCTTGCAGCAAATCTACCCATACTCCTTTGCTGTTACTTCTAATACAGGTAAAAGTTATGACAGCAGGTGGCGTAGTTGTCCCGTTTAGCAGGGTTATCATCAACCTTTTTAACTATGTTACACATGGGTGATCAAAACCGCCCAGAACCATGGTACCCCTGTACAGAGCGTCAGTGGTGTCAGTGCAGTGAGGCGTCGGCTCAGAGCCCAGCTGGTCGCTCGCCCGCCCGCTGCCATCTGACACATGATGCAGAAGTATCTGCTGCTGCACCATCACAGAGCAGAGCAGCGTCAGTCTTCAGCTCACCAACACTCCATCATGAACTTTACATGTTTATGCCTTAATCATTATTAATTTGTTTGTCTATATTTATCTTGAATGTGTTAAACTGAGATTTGAGGTGAGCCAAGAGAAACTTTTCTTTCTGCAATTGATGAAATCTTAAAATTTGCATGAAAACATATCCGAGGGGGAATCTTTAAGTAGCATCAGGGAGTACCTGGTGGATATATTGAAGTTACATCTTTTAGGATAATGTTTGTTTACTAAACTTAGAAAAGGCAAAGATTATAATATCTTTGACATTATTCTTTGCCATTAGCCTAGTCACTTTAGAAAGAAATGTATAAGCTTTTTTTCCTCTCAAGTCATGCATTTTTACAATTCTATTCAAAGGGTGGTAAACATTGCCAACTTTCAGTTTGGGCCTTTGTAGAGATGCCACCCCATCAGCATGTGGGTGAGTAAATAAAAACTGAATTGTCATTTTTGGGTGAACTGGTCCTGTAGCATTAAGACTGTGAGACATGACATTCCCCATCACATCAGAACTTACCATCTACCACATATTTCGAAAAGACATACAAACCACACCTTCTCAACACTTATCCTTGCACTCATGGATTGTTCATGTATTGTTTGTATTGTTTGTTTGTATCGGTGTGTATCTGCCTGTTAATGTCCTGTAAACGTGTTGATGTTGATGTGACATGACTGTGGTTTATGTTCCATGTTCTGCAGAACAGGAACCTGCTGGAAACCAGTTTTTAAACCGAGTCAGGCCCGCTTAACTGTAACTTAATGTTACTTTGAAACTTCCCTGTATAATAAATGGAAAATGAAATGAAATAAGTGGTTAACAGCCTGTTAAATACTCTAACTGCTCTCATCATCTGCTCATATGTGTAGAGCACTGGCTGATATCTAAACGCTGTCTGTTGCATCAATATCAATTATTAAATGTGTTTTCTGATGGAGGGAACTTCCAAGTTTATGTCCTTTGAAAATGTCAAATCCTGCTTGCTGTGGTTTGTACACGTCTAATATTGCATGTTAGTTTAGTTTTATTTGCTAATGAATCACCGTCTGCTGAGAGAGAAACAGAGAAAAGAGCAACTTCTGCGTTTATCCAATGAAAGCTCAAAAAACCCCTAATGTAAGCAGGAGCCAGCTGTGCGCACTTGTAAAGTTGTTATAATCCTCCTTTGACCTATAAACAGGAAAATACATAATATAAAGCATCATGCTCACATCTACAAATAATACACTGTCCATGTTGTCCTTGTAAGGCAATCCAGCCCCATGAGCCGGCCTGCAGCTTCTCACCGAAATTAAAACTCTGTGTTTCACTGAGTTCAGCTTTGATACAAACAAAGCCTGTTTCTGTATCTGATGAGCAGAGTCCCCATCGAGCTCACAGGGCTCTGTCCAAGTCCACCACAGGTCCAGCTATCATTTTAGTGTGTTGTATGTGAAATGTAAAAATGCATTACTTGATGAAAATGGAGATATTATGTTAAATGTGTTACTTTGGTAAAAGACAAAGTCATTCATTGCACACATACTTGAGAAAGGAAACATGTCTGCTGACTGACTTTGACTGGTTTTGCTCTGTGAGCTCCTGTTTCGTGTTTGGCTCATTGTTCTTTTTCTGTAAACCAACCAGGGGCTGCAGATGGAAATCAGTTTAAATATAACTTTTGGACAATACATCAAGTGGTTGTATTTTGTGTTTATTCTCTTACATGGTCTCTTTACAAATGAAGTAGAAAAACATGTGTACATTAAACAGTAGACATGAAGCACACTGAGACAGAAACGATCAGAAATAAAGAAGGTGGATGAATAATGAGATATGGAAACTGCACTCAAAGGACTGGAGACAAGTGGTGGGTACGCTGTCCTGCGTCATAGTGATAATAATAATGACATCAATGAATTATTTGAACCACATAGGAACTACAGATATGGTTAAATTCTACCAGAATAGTTTGAGAGGAAAAAAATAAGATAAAAATAAATAAGTAACTTTTTATGCCCCCAAGATCTTTGATCAGCAGACAGAGTCCTGTCCTCAGGATCCTTTCTGTCAGTGTGCAGATTGTGATGTGAGATCTACAGTTACTGATCGAAGGCAGGGTTTAAACAAATCGAGTTCCTTTACAAAACCTGTAACCAAATCACTGAAACAATGTGACATGACAAAATCAGAAATGTGAATTTTTACAAAGTTATTATTATTATTATAATTATTATTATTATGTTGTTGTTGTTAGTTAGTTAGTTAGTTAGTTAGTTAGTTAGTTAGTTAGTTAGTTGGTTGGTTGGTTGGTCTTATGTGATATTTGTATTGCTGTTTAGATGATCGCGCTTCATGCAGACTGTGAACAGAGCAGCTGTAGCTGTTGTTGAGCTCATTGGCCTCACATGCTGTCCGTCAGCAGCAGTCACTGCGTCCTCACATATTCTTTGAATCAAAGTTCTGTAGTGTTTGCTGTAGAATCAGGTCCGCCGCATAAACAGTCCCTCGGGTTCCGTCCTGTCGGGCTGGAGGAAGGTCTGACAAGAGTCAAAAGAAACCGTTTCAGTTATTTTCCTTTTTAGACACTTTGTTTTCATTTGAGCGAACCCACAGCAACTCCCAGAAAGGACTCGGCGATGTTTGCTTGTTCTCTCTGTGTGAGCAACTCTCAGCGTCAGCGGTGGACGTGATATTTCAAACAGCACATCAGTGCGTTTATGTATTGGGTGCCCGGAAATTTTTCCAAATAAACACAGCTTGATTCGACCTGGGTGGGCAGACTTATCAAGCGACTAATTCTATAAACAGATGAGGGAATAACCCGGCACCTCATTGGTTGTGAGGCCGACGGGGGGAACATGAGGGAGTTTCAGCGCAATGAAATTTTAATTAATGTGGGTGGGCTGAGAACACCACCGACTGTTTATGATGGACAATTTATTTCCCAGTACAAAGTCAACATAACACAGCAAACGCACAACAATTATTAACATTTTCTGGGGCCCTCATGAGGTTGTGGAGTCAGTCAGTGGAGGAGAGGAGCTCCGGGAGCAGCCTCAACTTTCACCGGGACACACTTCGGCGTCATGACTCTCTACCACGGCCGCCTGTCATCGCTCGGAGTGCCGTCCTCGGCCCTGGGCCTCTCCGGCCCCCCATTGATCTACCTGTACGGAGGGGATAGCGGAGGGGTCGTACCAGCTGGTTTGAGCTTCGTACCGGCCCACCAGGAGCCTCCGCAGAAGCCGCCCTACAGTTACATCGCGCTCATCGCCATGGCAATCAAGAGCGCACCGGAGCAGCGCGCCACGCTCAGCGGCATCTACCAGTTCATCATGGACCGGTTCCCCTTTTACCACGACAACAAGCAGGGCTGGCAGAACTCCATCCGCCACAACCTCTCCCTCAACGACTGCTTCATCAAGGTGCCCAGAGAGAAGGGTCGGCCCGGCAAAGGCAGCTACTGGACGCTGGACACCAAGTGCCTGGATATGTTTGAGAACGGCAACTATCGGCGGCGGAAGAGGAAGGCAAGGAGCCAGCAGGAGGTTGTGGACGCCAAATCTGCTGGACACAAGCGCAGCAAGGGCCCGGGGCATCACAGGGACCCTCAATCCTCTCTGAAAAACTACACCGGCTCCGGGATAACAGAGGTACCATCGAGGCAGGATGCAGGGAGGATGGAGACACAACCAGACTCAAAAGCCGTTCTTGTCGAGTTTAACCACGCCGAACACCCGCAGAATCCCCCCACACAGAGACTGAAAGTGGCCACTAACCAGGACACCGTGGCGTCCACCGGGAGGAGGCTTGACGCTCTCCAGACCGAGCCGTGTCCCGCTCCGAGACACGCTCCGTTCTGGACTGACGGCGCGCATCTCCTCGGCGCGTCCCTCCGCCGGGAGCCCGGGGAGAGAAGGTCCGTGTTCAGCGGGAGAGAAAGAGAGAAGGGTCCGCTCTGCGCCGTCAGATGCGCAGGGAACACAAACTTTGCTGCGCTTGCACAGGACAGAACGAAAGGAAACGTTCCGAGCAGGGATAAATCGAAAGGGTTTAGCATCGAGAGTATCTTATCGAAAAGTGAAGACGAAATGCGCAGCAGCTTCGTCGGTCTGTCAGCAGAGACATGCGCAGAGCGCCAGGGTCCTGCTCTCAGCTCGCCTGTGGTCCTCGGTGGTCGACCGCATCAGTTGTACCAGATGGGATTTCCCTTCTGCTCTTACATGTCACTCACCTACCCTGACAAAGTTCTACATTTTAAATGAGTTCAGCTCTGACTCCAGTGTATTTCACACACCGATCAGTAAAAATGTAAAGTCTGTAATTAGCTTTGCATGATGAGTTACTCTGAGACAGTTCACTGTTCTGCTCTTTTCAGAATCTCTGCCTTTTTTATATATATATATATCATCTACTGAAATGTTCACAAATTGACCAAGAGCAGCAGGGAGGCTTTCACTTTTACGCATGCGCAATTGTCAGGTTTGTGGCTTTCGCTGTTTCCTAAACTGTTGCTCCTCAAAGTGTCAGAATTCTACTGCTCAATTCAACAAAAAGTGTCTGAGGATGTCATGGTCACATTATAATTTAGGGAAAGATCTCTGATTTCATGATGATAAGAAGAAGGAAATCTGTTTTCGTAATTCAAAGATGAATCTTGAATGTCATGGCTGAGCCTGTGTGGCCTTTACAGTATATTGGAACTCTGGAGACACTGTACAATATGAAAATAAAGTTTAGTACTCAATCATTTCATCAGATTCACTCCACTCTGCTCTGAATGTCACGTGCAAAATACAGTTTAGGTTGCTGTGATCAAATGACAGCATCATTAGTCAAACTTGTGAGTCCCATTAGAAATACTGCTGGACCACAGGGCCGGCTGTTATTTGAATGACATGTCACCTGAAGTTGTTCCTGTTTGTGATCAAAAGTAGATTCTCACTAAAAGAAAATAGAAAGATAACATGCTAACATGCTAATGTGTGCATCTCCTCTGCAGTTGTGAAATATAAATCCTATGCCAGGCCTCAACTTTCTGTTTTTAGTATCTTGACTTCTTCTGGTAATAACTCGGGTGAAATAATCTGAAACAGAAAAATCATTCATGAGCTCATCACAAATTTACATTTTTTCAATTATTTATTGAAATCATAGATGGCTGATTCTGTGACAACATTCATCAACTTGTGTTTCCCCTTAAATGTGTCTGTTTTTGTGTTGGAGAAACCTGGAACGTCATTCTTCACTCTATTTAAGTTCTATCAGAGCGACTAATGATGAATGGTGTGTGAAGATATTATCTGGTTCAGGAATTATATAATTATATAATTATATAATAACCAGTTTATTTAAATGCCAATTCAAAAAAGTGGACCCCCCCCCACCCAAAAAAAAAAAAAAAGAAAAGAAAAGAAAATCCAGTGGTTATCCACTCACCACCATGCCGTTGAAAAATTGGGGGAAGTTTCGTAGTCCACAAAACATTTCTGGAGCTTCACAGCCAATCAGTAATGCAGCATTCTCCTAAACACCTGAAGTGGATGGGGACTTGCTTTTGAAAGTGAAAAAACAACCATAAAAAAATTGGCTCCATACGCCTTGCTGGGGCAGTCAGGTCTCTGGACGCCCGAGAGACAAGATCCCAAACTGATTGATTAAGATGTTATTTGCAACCTTTTATAAGCTGAAATCTTCACTATAGCTGCTAAGCTCAAAGCGTTAGTGTGCACCCCTTCTCCTGTACATTATGTCTTTTTAAATCAGTTCGGGACCTTTCAGAGACTCTGTATTCTTTTTAGTTCTCAAACAAATTGTTTAGGAGAATACAGCAACACAGTTTTGCTGTGAAATTCCAGAAATGTTTTGTGGACTACGAAACTGTTCCTTTAACAGAATAGAACAGGCAGTACTGGCACTGGATCCATTCAAGTGTAGCAGCATTATCTGAAATAAGAGCCCTGGTCGACTGAATGACTTCATCCTTCAGAGTTCAGTGAACTTGACAAAAAACATCTTAACTCAAGGACCAGTGTCTAGCCACACCTCATGGTCTTCCTTAGAAGCAGAGTAAGGGTTTCTGCAACAATACTGCCGAGGTGCATGGAGAAGAGAAAAAAGTCTAAAGAGGACAGAAATCCAGTAACACTTGTCGTATCAGTCAACCTTAAGACACAAGAGTCTTTTCTGTCAAACAGTCGTCTCCAATTTCAAAGAATAACTTTTAAGATTCAAAATAACGTGTCATTATGTAATACAAGATTACATAAGGACACACATGCTTGTCATTCCCTAAGATACATACAAACACAAAACAAAAGCTATACAGACTAATAAATACATAATACTTTTAGTATCTTTGGGCTCTGTGCAGACATCTCACTTCTCTGATGTCACTGATGCTCTGTAGATGGTACCAGTGATGTTCTGGTGGTTTGAATCACCGCGGTGGAGCCTTCCTGTCCTGGGCCGTGATGAACTGTGCCAGTTTGTGATGTTTCCAGTCAGGATGCTTTCTGTTGCTCCTGTTGCTAGGTTAATGAGAATGAGTTACCTATTCATTCATTCATTCATTGTCAACCGCTGACGGTCACGGTAGCCACTTTATCCCTTTTTCAAGGGGTCATGGGGAGGTTTCTGGAGCCAATCCCAGCTATCTAAGGGCGAAGGCAGGGTACACGAGTCGCCCGCTCATTGTAGGACCCTTACTGATAGCAGAGGCCACCCCACAAGGTGCCAACTGCACATCAGGAGCGATTTTGGGGTTCAGTATCTTGCTCAAGGATACGTCGACATGTAGCTCAGCTCCGCCCCGGGGAGCCAGGATTCGAACCAGCGACCTCCCAAACGCTGGTCGATCTGCTCTACCCCCTGAGTTACCTATATGTTCGTAAAAGAAGATCATTTTCTGTGCTTTTTTTTTTTTAGCGGGGTGGCGATGTGTGAAGACCACATGTTCACTGTGACTTTTGATTCCCAGGAACCTAAAGAAGAATCCATGTCCCTCTGGTTCCCCCGATAAATGCTCTGGACCGTGGGTCATAAAACACCAATTCCTGAAAACTACAGTTTAAATGACAAGTGAGAGAGTCACTCTAAATGACTCTCCAGCTACATGGTCCTTTTTAAAAATCCTGTGCACATTGCCAGTAAAGTCCAATGGCATTCAAAGTCCTCCACGAGCATCTCTTAGCTCCATCTCGCAGTAGAATGACACCTGCATGAAATCAAAGAGCGCCGCTGACAGCATCATTACAAACAGAGCAGCCATATCTAAATATAGGCCTACACACTCATCTGAAAAAGCTTGACTGTGTGAGTCCGGCGCTGTGCAAATCAGGAATGTTTGTTGAAATAAATAAACTTCCCCACATTTGAGGAAAGGAACTCACAATCACAAGCATTTCCTGTGTATAGGATTCTTTTGGTCAGACGTGTAAATAAAACATGATGAAAACCTCAGAAGGGAAAGAATGGAGGAGAGGAAAGAACAGAAATGAGAAGGATAGTCTAAAGTGAAAGCTTTGCACTTCGTCTCTGTGGGATTCGGGTAGATTTCGTATCAACACACGATCCACTGCAGCTGGCTCTTCACCCTCAGGTGATCAAAGTCTTACTTGCGAATTAATAGATGACAGTTTTCTGATGAGATGTCTGTGAGTGTTTGAACAGTAACACATCCTCATGAGAAAGCAGCGCAGACAAAAGGGAAATCCTCTCAGTTTTATTTGTTATCTGAGAAAACAAACTGCGGCTGATGGCTTGTGGTTAGACACTTTAACCTACAGGACTCTGAGCATTAGCACCAGTCTCAACTCTCTGGCTGGCTGCTTTTCTCTCAGCAAACAGCCTGCTAGATAAAGATCCTGGGTTATTTCTATTATTAGGATTAGTTTATTAGTCAGACCAACACTTTTGTTTCTTCTAAATGTAGTTTATCATTATCTGTGCCTGTTTGTTAAAAGGCACCCCTCAATCCAAGACTGAACTAAAAACTGGACGTGAATACAAACTCAATTAAAGAGGTGATGAGGTGCAAGTGGAGAGAGGTGGAGAATCACGGTGAGGTTAATATGTGGAAAAACAGTACAGGGACAGGGAAGGAGCTGATAGGCAGGAAAAACACAGGTAACAGGCCTGGACTAATTAGACAGATACAAGACAGGTGTGGAAGGAACATCTGGCTGGTGAGGAGGGAACATCTGGCTGGTGAGGAGGGAACATCTGGCTGGTGAGAAGCACAAGAAAACAGGAGAGAAAACAGAAACCTGGAGACAGAGCAAAAGACACCCGAGAAACCTAGAAAACACATAAAACACAAATGAAACTTGAGTCACAGCACCATGGCAGGGTGGTGGCTGTTGGTGGCTGTGATGCACACGTTCAGTAGGAGTGTTATTGTAAGCTGACTGTAGCGCAGCACTTTTTGAGCAGACACAAATATCACTCTCTTTATCATAAATGAACTTGGCTGGTAATGACACTCCCTGCAGCAATGCTAAGACTGGATTTGTCACACAAACTATTTGATGTAAGGAAGATAAAGCGGATAAAAGTCTGATCTAAATCACAGGAGAGATGTGGAGCAGTCAGCAGATTACCTGAAACATTTTGCTATTTTATTTTCAGTTTTGTATTTCCACACTCACGGCTGCAGGTTGAGCTTCTCATTTGATGCTTGAGGTAAAAAAAAAAAGAAAAAAAAGCTTACTCTTGTTTTGCTCTCCTAAGTGAGGAGGTTTGATTTTTCCGACACCAGTCTGTGATTTGGACAAAGGAGAGTTTAAAGAGCGCAGCGCCATCTTTTCTAAAGCATACATATGTTGCTTCAAAAAGGATGGTGCTGGTGTTTGTGCCACCCATTCTCAGTGTGTTTCTAACAATAGATAAAAAGTACATGAACCTTTTATAAAGCTAATAGTTATATTCTATACATCTTTTATAAATGGTGTCTTTTTATAGAGTGGCCCTGTGTTTTTGTCACACTATTCCAAAGGTCAAGAATAGACTGTCACAGACTTCCCCCTTTCTCTCTTCGGTCTTTGTGGCCATCACTGCTCAAACCCGGTTCTTCTCCTGTTGAATCCAAACAAACCAGAAACAGAAAACACATCACTTCCTGTTTGACAGAGGAAAGACCTACCAGAGAGTATGTGTTTAGAGCATTGAATGTAAAAGCTTTCATCAGGTTGAATCACTGCTCTGTTGTAGTGATCGGTCATAGAGAGCAGCAAAATGGACAAGTATTTATATGAAGATGTTGTGAATTATTACTGCAAACTAAATGAAGTCTCCAGACTAGCTGGAGAAGATGTCCAGGGAAAACTAACGCAAAACTATGATAAGGACTGTCAACTGTCAGTCCATATATTTTATTGCAAACATTTTTAGCCAGGGGCACATTGGGGCAAATTTCACAGTTTGATCAGAAGACATTTGGTTGACACACTCATGTGGGCCCTGTTCAAATCAACTTAGGCTCTAAAAATGCAGCTTCTCATTTATGTCAATGAGGCCAGTCTGGCAGTGATGTGGGGTGCCAATGAACAGGACCTTGGCATAAAATACAACATACAAGCTCAAAGAATTAACTAGTTCAGGTTCATTGCATGCATAGTCCTCTCACCTTTAGCAGTAACAAAGTCATACAGGGCATTACTTATAAGATTTGGTCTGGTATCTAGTTTATTACATTTACAGTGTCAACTAACACATTACAACCCAACCTCATCATCTGGGGTCCAAACTGTCATTTAATATATCACAATATGTTGTATATGACAAACTAAATATCTCTGGAAAGCTTCATGTTAGTGACTTACTCTGCTTTTTGCCCAGAAGGACACGGTCATGCTAACGAGGCCTCTGGTGTGATCGTTTCCCTCTGAGCAGCTTTGTAATCCAGCCTTGAACTGCAGAGTCTTTTCTTGGTCACTTTGTTAAAGAAATCAGTAATGATAAATCCATCGCTGAATGTTCTCTCTTATTATTCATTTTCCAGTTTTTGTTGTTGCAAATATGATTGTTAGACCACCACTTTCAATCCAATGAAGCTTTGGGTTGTGTTTATTGACCAATCAGAGGCCTGTGTTCATGACTTGTCAATCAATCAGAGGCAGAGTTGGATGGGTATTTTCAATAAAGCAGTGGGATCCATAATAATGGCGCTCTGTATGTAACATTAACCTGTTCCATTTATTCCATGTGCACCTTTGATCCCTCGCTGGAGTTAGCTTCACTCATGTTCATAAGCTGAAAATGGAAACGTTCAGTTCTCCATTCAGCAAAAATATGAGCATGTTCAATGAATGCTCCTCTGCCATAGGCTTCCGTGACCTTGTTATAACTTGGTGGGTCAGCTAGGTAGACTGGTACTGTAGCCATAGTACATAACCTCAGGAACATGGTCTGACTCATTTATATTAATGATGTATTACTATAATTTGCAAAAACAGAATTGTGACAAATTAAAGATATAGACAAACTTAAGTGTGTGTCACCTCCAGAAACGTTATGTATCCTGTCACTGCAGGGATAAGCTGCGAAAATATACAAATTTGTGTAATTCAGTGCATAATTCAATGCACCAGCTCCAGCCTCAGAAACAACCACAGGGTCTCTGACACACTTGACACATTATACAGCTCAGATGTATTGCGGGTCTGTTGTGTTTAATTTCATACATTTTACAGGTGTACTGTGTATCCACACGCATGCATGGTCTCTCTGTAAGTGTGTGTTTGTGTCCAGGTTGTAAACAGCATCAGTCCTGATCTGGAAGACATCTGAGGCACATAATGATGTATAGAGTTCTGTGCCAGGAAACCTAACTTGATTAGCAGCTAATGTGGCCTGAACCAAGTCCATCAATCTTCATCATGGCCCCGCCCTCCCCTGGTGCTGAGTGTGTATTTGAACAAGTGGAGCTGGTTTATGTAGAGAGTGAAAAAATATAATAAACACTGGGATTAGGAGCCCTTTTGAACCAGCAAGCTTTAAACTCTGTGATTTAGCACTGAGCTGAGACTTGATTGCACATGAAACAGAGGTGACACTTTTTAGAGTAAAAGTTATATTTGTCTCTCTGTTACTATAGAGATTTGTTACTGTAGAGAGAGATATTTAAAGTCAACTCAAAATTTCTAATTTCAAACTACAACAGAATGTACAAACCTACTCACACTGTCTGCCCCCTGAAATAGAACAGAAAAAAAACACATCTCCCCACAATAAAAATGGGTTCTCTAACTTTAGCTTGTTCTTGTGAAACCCTGGATGGAGAGACAGTGATTCAGTTTTTCTCGCCTCCACACTTCCCAAGGCTTTCAACCTTAAAGGTTTGCTTGTTTTTTCTGCTATAAGACAATCCTGGATGATAAAAGTCATACCTGCATGTTGTCCAACCATCGTTATCAATCCCATCAAGATAAATCTGCTCATTTTTCAGTTCACATATTCTTTTTATCAAATAGTTTACAAATGTGTGTCACTTTTTTTGTGTCAATATATTATATGTTCATATCAGATGTGACACCTGGTGTGACTGTTTATGGGTCCTTATGACCGACATAAAGAATTCATTCTATATTGTGTAGATGTGTATTTATAAAATAGCACCTGGAAACAGTCCAAACAGCACATAACATTTCAAAATGCTAAATATTACAGCTGCTTACAAGAACATGACATGTTTATGTATCCAATATCATAATGCATTAAAGTTTAATGCTGAGGTATTTTAAAACCCCAATACACTTCCATCACATCTGTAACTTAATGAGTTTTCAGTACTGTGAATGCAGACACATTCATGCACGAGTTTTTTGAATCTTTATGATTATTGTTTTTTTGGCACCTTTCAGCTCCAGAAACCAGCAAACATATCAAAATGTTCAGCTCCTTTAGGAATGGTGTGCTTGTATTCAACTTTTTTTTATAACTGCCATACTTTTTAAAATATTTTGCTCCTTTCAACAAAATCTTGCCATAGAAAATGAATAGGGGCACATGATCGCAAGGTTGGTTCCAATCCCGCTTCCAGCTACTACTACAACCTTTATCATGACTACTGCCAGCGACCACTCAGTATGCACATGGCTGACTGGGTGATTGACTACACCTGTAGCAGCGTCTGAATGTTTCAAGTAGAACAACAAGTACAGCCTCTCTCCTTTATCACTGTTAAATGCCTTCAGTTGTGCCAGGATTATGACTTAGAGTATAGGTCAAGAGTCAACCACTGGAAAAACTGTGTCAGACTGTCTTTGCGAGTTTGACAGACACTATATATGAAAATACACTGCAATTTTGCAGTGCCACAGCAGCTCAGTTATTAGAGCTTGTGCCCCATGTGCAGAGACAGTGGGCCAGGGTTTGAGTCTACCCTGTGTCTCTTTGCTGCATGTCATCCCCTCTCACTCTCTCCCCATTCCCTGTTACTCCTTCTTTTCCTGTCACAAATAAGCCATGAAATGGGAATTATAATAAATAATCAAAAACATATTCCACATCCCTCATATGTTATGACTTTTGTTGAACTTTTATGCACACAAACGGACATAAACAGTCCTGTCTGGAGCTGGAGTCCAGAGGTTGGAGCACAGAACTCATGCCCATGCCCTGGACCACGACATCACTGAATCAAATCCTGACTTTTGGTGAGGCAGTGTGAGGCAATTTCTGCATTTCCAGCAATGGGCATTTTAGCATTCACACTGCATTTTCAGTGTTTACAGTCATCCAAAATCAATCAGTGCAGTGCTCACAATAAGCCTACATACTTCTCTAGATTCATCTCATCATTGATTTTTGTGACTTTAAGCCCCAAGACCTACACTGCTGAGATCAGTCATCAAGTATTTACATTCACAGTGTGTTCCTCCCTCTCTGTCTCTCATACTAGCTGTCTGGTTTACTAAGAGTCTGTAAAACTTTGGTTATTTTTCTCCACCTGTCGGATATTCAACCCAAACAACAGGATTATTTCTTAATAATATCAAGAAAAATGTATATTATTATTGAATACTATTCAAAACACACATACATTGCAGTAGTGTAACACACTGAATCTATTTTTTATGTTTAACATCAGTGTGTTGTTGTCAAAGGAGCATTCCCAAAAAACTGAAATCCTAAAGACAAAACATTTCCAATGGTGCAGATGATGGCATCATTCTCGGCCGTACTACTGAGGCGGCTGGCCCGTGAAATACTGCTCTCATCAAAACTTTTCAACATCTCTGCAGCTTTGCTTTCACGTACTGTAAATAAATATCCACAGTCTCATGAGGCTTGTGGGTGTGTGTGTGTGTGTATGAACACTGGCAGGAGGACTTGTACACAGCAGCAGGATTACCACCCCCAGACTGGGACCACCCTGACTTTAACACTTAATCCAGGAGGAAGTGGAGCTGCATCACAGGCTCACTTAGGGCCACCCGCCCCCCCCCACACACACACACACAGATACACATACACACACGCACACACACGCAGACAAGTCTATGCAAAGAGTAGGAATTGTTTTGCAATGGAGTCAGGAGTTTGTGTCCTCACGTACACACATATGCAAACATATACACATTTAATTTGAGCACTTCAGCTACAACAAAACAGTGAAGATTTACACTGCACAGCTGCTCGCGTACACGGCCAACATGTTCGCCAATGTGTTGTCAGAGTCACTATGAATGCATCATAGTTCTGTTTGTATGGGCAGAGTGTTGCTGTGTGTCTGCTGTAAAATACATCAGTGAACCGTATGTGTGTTCTCAGATGCGTGTGTGTGTGTGTGTGTGTGTGCGTGTGTGCATATGTGCTAGCACAAATGTATCACAAAGAACTTTGATTATCCTTATAACGAGTCAGGGCCAAATTTAGGACTGATATTAGATATGATTGTTTATCGACAATGTTTGGATTAGAGATCATCTATAATAGAAAAATCACAGCCAAATAGGCTCCTATTGCAACAGCAAAATGTTAAAATAGAAGATTTAATAAAGAAAACAGGAAGATATATGACTTACAGAATGGCATGCATAAAGGGCTATGATGACACGGGTGTGGTCTCAGGTAGAACAGAAGTGCCTTAAACTTTGAACCTCCACCCAGCCAGCACCACACCATTATCTGGGTAACAGTGGTGTAATATGATATTGTCTTTATTGTATTATTAAAAAATATTACTATTAATAATAATAATAATAATAATAATAATAATAATAATAATAATAATAATAATAATAATAATAATAATAATATTTCTAACCATCTATTCCCTTTTTTATATATTCCTTGTAATTTTCTCTATGCTGTGACATTTCTATTCCGGATTGAACAACTGAAATGTAACCCAATTTTCCCCTTCAAAAGTCTTTATGATTCTAATTCTGATTACTTCATTACATTGATGTCGTTGACCATTGAACTGAGTATTGTCAGGTCATGCAGTAGTATCAGTCACCCATGACAAACACAGGATGACGCTCACTTTGGTGTTGGGAATGCTGTTACAGAATAACTGTACCAGCTGTAGTGGCCTCACGAAAGGTCTTCAAAGAAGATTTGGATGTCGACCCTGATGTAAATGAAAGCTCTGAAAGCTAATGAGTGGACTTCTCAGCTTTGATTATTTTGTAACACAGGAACCCAAGAACGTCTACTGTATTTTGGAAATGTTTACAAACTCTAGAACCTTTCCTGCATTTTGCTATATTGGAGAGGAGCTTGCGGTGCTGACCTTTATTGTTTTTTCAGTTTTAAAATGCTACACAACTGCCATTTTTACAAGCCTGCAATGGCAGATAGAAAAGACATAGGTGAAACAAAGGTGGACATCTAAATGCTAGATGTCCAGACATGCATTCAAGAAATTGGATGAAATATATGATTTTACACATGAACATACCTGCACACAGGATGTGCAGATGTCATTAAGACTTGTTTACCCATTCAAATTCTGGTCACTTCTGATGGAGGAGCCACATGTAGAGAAAAAGTGACAAAAGGTGTCTTGCATTGTGCTATGTAGGTTAAGTTCTGGTATTAATTATATGGAGGAGGGTGTTCATGGTGTGACATTGCTGACTGGCCTTTCACAGTCCATTACATGGTGTCCAATCAGAACACAGTCAGGGGAACTACTGTTTATTTATACAAAGAGCTGGAAATGCCAGAGAGCAGGCTGAGAACACTGAACACTCCTGCACATTGTAATGCTACAGAGGGTCTCCATCAACAGCTTGCTCTACTTTACACAAGCTCTTCAATCAATAGTCTCATTTCTTTATAAATACTTACTTATAGTAGAATAACATTTTATATTAACTTTTAAAAAAATAAATAAAAAATAAAAGTTATGGTCTTACAGAGGCTTCTCCATCAATAGGGAAATATAATTGTCAAAGTGGTCAGTGTAACATATCACCATATGTGTTGTTAGAAGCCTCGCTAAAAGTATCATTGGTCTTGATTACTCTGGTGATATGCTGCCCCCTATATTTCTGGAGCTACCTTCGAATTCTGGCTATATTTCACTAAATACACCCTCAACAACTGCTGCTCTTTGCTCCCTATCCTTGGCTGTAGCCAACTACTATTAACTAATTAGAGTAGACATGTCTTCAACACAGTACATAGACATCTTTTTTGAAATTTTAAAAATGTTTTAACTAAAATTCTGGCCACATCTTATATATCCCCCCCTTTGATTGTCACATATTTGCTTAGAGGTTAAGGAAAACCACATCACACAGATCCAAGAAGAGTTCACAAATGAAACATCAAAAAATACATTTATTACAGTACCAGCAACTTGAATCAACATTATGACAAGCAAAGAGTTAAAAAAAAAAAAAGAAAAAAAAAAAAGGAAGCACAAGACGGTATAATAGCTAACATCTCTGTTCAACACATGTTCAGAAACAGCAGATAACACAGGGAGCTGGTATGCTGAAGATTATTCCAGGTTATCACATCTGTAGTAGGCTAATGACAACATTGATATTAACTTTGTGTCCCCAGTACAAAATGGGCTCCATGTTAGCTAACATTATAGCACAGTGGTTAACATTTGCAAGACAGGTAACACATGATTTCCCAATGGATGAATGCTCTCAGTTGCTCCCTAGGCAACATTCAGCAGTGTCATTTGTGGTGTCATCCTCTCCACATATTCTGAAAATACAGCCAGAGATACTAAACCAGGCCTAGTCACAGGTGAGACATGACGCATGTTTTCAGCTGTAATATTTCAACTTCTCGATACAACACATCTATATATAGCTCATCGCTTTTTGCTCTGGTGGTTGGCTAACATTGTTAGGATGATAAGCTAACATTTTTATACCTATTAAGTAGGTCCCACTGTGGTAATGAAATTGATGATGCCAGCACCATTTCAATGGCAAGAAAACAAAAAACATGTAGCTGCTCTCAAGCTACGTAAATGGTAGGTGGTCTCACATTATGGCCAGAAATGTGTTTCTGACCATAATGTGAAATGTGTTTCTGACCCATAATGTGAAATGTGTTTCTGACCCATAATTCTAATCAGTTTATCCTTGAGTCATATTGGTAATTCAATCCAAATTTGAAGAAACTCCCTCAAGGAGTTATTAAGATATAGCGTTCATGAGAATGGGGCCCCATGATGTCACGATGACCTTGACCTTTGGCCACCGAAATCTAATCATATCATCCTTGAGTCCATGTTAACAACAGAACAGGACGGACAGACAGACTGATGGACAAACCGAAAACAAATTGCCTCCTGCCATGGCCGTCGCCGGCATGGAGGCAAGAAAAAGGCGACATTAGCAACACCACATTAACGGTTAAATGGATCCAATGATTGTTTATTGATTTTAACAATACACACCAACAGAACCAATCACAATGTTTGTTTTCAATAACTTCCACAGCCTCATGCATTAGCTCACACATCTGTAAAATATAGCCCATCTCAGTCTGGCCCATGACATCCTCAAAAAAATAAAACAATCTCCAAAATATCAATAAGAGGGAGCACGTTAATGAATCTCAAGGCGAATAATTACAGTGAGTCTGCATTGCTATTTAGCTTGATTCCAACAGAGGGCCCTGTATACATTTGGACTGGACAATAGGCTTCAAGTTGACTCTTGCTCACTCACCTCAAGTGACCAGTTAAAATAACAGATATCCAGTATGTAGATCACGACTGACTGAAAAATACCTCTTTTGTGCTGCGCATTCCAACATCAGACAAGACGCTCAACTGTCATGGTCTTGCAAAGGGAGGTGACCATCTCAACTGTTCCCATTAGGCTAAATCATAGAAAGTATATGTTTGTTCATGATAACTTAATATTAGTCTGATCTTTTCTTCATTCAGTGCTGCAGGTCTGTTCTGCATTTGGTACTGAGGATTAGTTTAACACAATTCAGCACTATTATATATATATATATATATATATATATATATATATATATATATATATATATATATATATATATATATATATATATATATATATATATATATATATTTGCCAATTTCACATATCTTTGAAATGCAAATCACTCAACCTAGAGTATAACAGAATATTATCATGGAAATCAGCAGCTGGGGACACATGGATTAGGAGACAACATTCTCATCAAAACATGAGTTAATCAACAGGTCAATCCCACCAATCAAGAGTGAGTCTCCTTTAATGTGCTCCTTTAATGTTACATTTTACTTGGCTGCTACTAAATACAAAGTCAGTAAGGTTCAAATTGTCTTTTCATCCAGGAAACAAGACAATCTACTGTCACCATTTCACCACAAACATGCTTGATAAAGCAAGATCATGCACTGGCCATTCAGAGCAAATACAAAAGGCATTGATGCAACATTATTCAGAAAAAGATGTGTAGTGTGAATGTGGAGATGATGAGACTAAATGTAGTGCAAATGGCTCAATGCTGAGAAAACAAGTACAATATACAGGTCAATACTTACACCAAGCTAGGAGGGCGTACAAACCATTTAAGATGCAACATGATCAAAGGTCACATCAGGAAAAACACAATAGTAGAGAATGTTTAGCCATTCCACCATAGTGTAAGTGTGTTTTAAAGGTTTACACATGGACTCACAAAGGGACACTTGGGAGAATTAACATAGTCAATTAAAAACAGTTTACAGAGGTTTGCAAAGCTTCAGATATAATTTGTATGATTACACTGCATGTGGCTCAAAACATATCACTCAGCTGTGAAGGAATGACTACATTTACACTGGAGATTACTGCACAACAGCATATGTCCATGGCAAACAAGGGCACACTTAAGGTTCAACTACAGTTAGACACTTGTGTTTCTGATAGAAACAATGGTCACAATTGCACTACCTATTGTTTATACATTTACAATTAAAGACACAGAAATCACAAACAGCAGCACTTGATCAATTCTTACAACATACAGAAAGACATGTACAGTATTTACAAATTGACTTCATCGACACAGCAGATTGAAATAGATAATCACTCTGAAATGGAATTCAACCTGCCAGAAAGTGCTTCAAAATGCAGATAACCATATTTCATTATCTTAAAAGCACACATTGATATATTCTTGAACTAAGAAGAATTGTATTCAGGAATCTCTCATTGAGAAGTGTCATAAAGGAAGACACAATGCTACCCTGCAGTGGCAGGATGAAGTAATACAATTAGGAAATGTCCCATCAAAGTCACTCATTTTACATTAACTAGATGGTGTTTGCATGTACTACTGTAGATAGCTGTACAGGTAGATACACATGCAGCAGGACAGGTGTGTACCATGGGCCAGGCAACATGCTTAGCTATGCTGTGGGTATTACAGTTCAACCAAATGAAACTAATTCTTAGGTCCATCACAGAAAACACAGAAACAGAATTTATTTGCATGCAGAGAAGAATGATCAAGAGTGAACACTGCAGGCTCTGCAGTAGTGTTTGGTCAGGCAATCGAGGGTAGCGTCAAAGTTTTTAATGGAAGGCACTTTGGATGGATAAGCAGTCTCTAATGCTCCCACAGGTATAATAACAGGACTACAAAACCTCACCTGACTTCCTATCAGCATGGTGGTGAGTAGAAAATGACTGAATTTTCATTTTGGGGTGAACTGTTGCTTTAGTCTGTATAAAACCTGTTTAAATTATAAGTCATGCCATGACACTAACCCTAACCCCAAATCTGTGTTAAACTAGGGAGCTTCAGAGGTGCTGGTAGGCACATTTTTACCTTTAGAGAGAGCCACGCCAGGTACGTACAAACACGAGAGTGGTGTAATTGTTGTGTCAATTCTGCAAGGCAGTGAATAATTTTCATAATGTTGAACTTTTTCTGAAGAGAAGGCATGGGGGGATATTGTGTCTACCATTTTCAAAACAGCGATTTGATGTTACATCTTACATACTGCATGTTAAAGCTGCCAGTATGATACTATAGCGTTAAGAAACTCATAGACAAGCATAAGTGTTCAGTAACTAACTGACTTTGTGATTCAAAACTGACCTGATGCCACTTGAACAGCAGATTAAAGCACTTTAAGTTATTATTGCCATATACTATTACACCCAGGTCTGCTTTGAACTGTATGCAGACATTTATATTAAATGAAACAAGGCAGGAGGATATATAGTGCAGCTGTTGTAAGATATATTACACTAATGTAATAAATATGGTTGCCAAGAAAACACAGAATAAAACAGCATAGAGGATAATATTATCTACACACCATGTGTATAATGTATAGATCCAGAGAGTCTGACATCACACTGAGGCTGTTAAGGTTTTATACTGGATGGTTTCTCTTCTTGCTTCTAATCTTTGTAAGGAAGTTCACAAGCACAGGTGTAAGAGATACTAAAATATGCACCAGCTGATGATGTTGTATTATTGCTGATACAGAACAGGGTGCACATGAGCACTATCAAGTTGGATAAACAGGGTTTGCCACGATACGGCACAGTTCAGTACAGTAGGTTCTGATTTTCAGCAGTATCCCACACAAACGCAACAACAGTCAAATGGAGAGTTGGTCACTATGACGTTGAGTTAAAGAAATTGCTGATGTGTGTGGGCTGTCAGTCGGTTATGTGGAGACTTTGAAATGCCACCTGAAGTTCTCGAACTCACTCTGCCGCCATTTTCTCTATGTGGTCAGTCAGCAACTTGTACTGTTCTGCAAATAGGTAAAACACAGACACATTTGTTTTGAATCTGAGGACTAAAAGCTGATTACCATCTGGCATTAACATGCAATTTGTATCTGGATGCACTGAGATCAGATCTCAATATGCAAGTTAAGTAGATGGTCCTGGAAGACTTTATGAATATGGTACACCTAAGGTTAAAGAATGCAGTGCAGGAGACCATAACCTGCAGGGCTGAGACATCCATTATGATATTTATTATCATTTCGGCAGTTTTACTAAGCCAGGGTTAGATCAAACGAATGCTGCCTTCCAGACAACTTGGAACTGGAAAATTTCCAACCTCCTACAAAAAAAGTACCATGGGAATGACACTCAAAGTTGTAATTCCTATGTGTGAACTTTAGGCACATCCACGTACCCCGACTTGTCTGACATCATGCAACAATGCCAGCACCAATGAGAAGGGGGCTGGATGTTTTATTAGGCTACTGAACAGAAATTTCATTACATATATACCTTTGTGAACTTTTACTCACTTACGTTCACTTGTTTGCACCCGGCAGGCCGAGAGCAACATTATTATTTACACTAGCTAGGCTTTATACGCAGATATCCAGATCAGAACATATGTTAATAGCAGGTGTACAGATGGATCTGCACTAACCAACATTACATTTGTCTGGTCATTTTAGCACTCTATAAAACACAAAAACCATGTCATGATGTGTAAAGTGAGTCTTTGAGACTTTATAGGATTTCTGGGTATTAGTATTCAGTTTTGTTTTTTTAATGGTAAATTACACATATGCTCATTCCAAGCAGGCCATTGCCAGCAGATGGCAAACATTTTTATATTGCAGCAAATTTGACTTCCTTTGCCAGTAGGAGGCAGCATTGATATGTATTCTATGGGTGTAAAGATTCACTGATGTGAACAGGAAATCAGTTTTTAACATTAGAGATGCAAGTACATTGAGTACATCATATTGCAATGACACTCCCTGTTGGTAGTGCCCCCCCGGCAGGAAAATGCACCAGACCACAAAAACTGCTCAAGACAGCTCGAGGAACGTGACAGAGAGCTAGAGGTGTATACCTGGCCTCCAAACTTCTCAGATCTCAACAGATCATCTGTAGGACGAACCGGAACAAGTTTGATCTATGGAAGTCCCAGCTTGCGAACCACAGGACTCAAGGGATCTGCTGCCAATGTCATGATGCCACCACAGGGTGCCCCCAGAGGTCCTGTGTCTATGCCTCTAAGGGTCAGAGCCAAGTCTGACCCAATGTGGGGCCTCCATGGATTGGACTTGTTCCATCACGTCACCAGGATGTTTGATCATATTTGGATCTGGGGAATTTGGAGGCCAGGTCGACGTCCTGAGCTCTTTGTCACTTTCTTGGGCTGATCCTGAGCCATTTCTGCAGTGCAGCAGTGGATTGCTGTAGCCAAGAGTTAACATATTTAGTCTGCAATGGGGTTCTGCAAAATCACCAATTTTATTCACTTCACCTGGCAGTGCTTTTAATGTTGTGGCTGATTAATAAAGAAATGACTTTACAGTGATTGGACAGCTCTACCTGGTGGAGAACCTGCAGCTTGACAAACATAAGTGAGTTAGTGAGCTTGCTTGTGGTTGTGAGCTATGACTTAATTCAATTAGGTGCTTTACATCTAACAATTCCAAATATAAAATAAGTAATTAATAAATAAGCAAAGGCCATTCTTGTGTTTAGGTTAAATTTATCCTTCAGTGTTTTACCTTCATTCAGGTTCCCAATGATTGCCTGCTTCTTCAGGAAGTCATTACAGAGCTTCCTACTGAGCCCAAACGCCAGCATGTTATGAGTGAATGTCCTGAAAATACACATAGTACCAAACTCATCTCAGTACAAATGGAAATTATTGCAAACACAATATATGCTATTTAGCATTTACATAGTGTTATCTTCATACAAAAGAAACACATTGGTTGTTATTCTAAATATTAAGTATTTACATATTTAATCCGGTGTGATTCTCCTTCATGTACCATCTATTCATATATGATTAACCTTTATAAGCACAGATATAATAGCTGTTTTAAAGCTGTCATCACCTACAGTCCTTGGAAGATACGGTCATACCGTATCATTCTTCTAACATCTTCCTTCTTCAACATATGTTTTAGTGTCAGATTTCTGATCTGGACCATGTGTGAGAAAATGTCATACCTTTACATCAGCATTTCCAGGAAGAAAAACATTACAGAACTCTTTCTACAAAGCACCTATCATTCCTTATCCACCAAAAAAAGTGCAAAATCACATGTTAGACCATACCCTCTCCAGCAAACACTTAATCTCCATCCATCATAGGAAAATCAAACAAACTGTCACCTCTTCTTCTCTACATAGAGTTTACAGTGACTATAAAAAGTATGCAGAATCAGAATCAGAATTTCCTTTATTTGCCCTGCAAACGGGGAAATTTCTTCATCACAGCAGCCAAAGGACAGTAATATTGCAATAAACAATAATAATAGTGAAAAATAAACAATTTAATAAAAAGGTAAGAAATAGAAATAGATATTCACACACTTAATTGTTTTCCAATTGTATGGCTTTTATAAATGGAATTATTGTCAATGTACAAACAATATACAATACAAAAAAAAATACTATTATTATTATTTTAATGTCGAAGTGAAAACAGATTTCTGCAAAGTAATTTCAATGAATTAAAATCATATAATGTAAAATAAGTGATTGCATAAGTATTCACTCCCTTTTAAAGTGACTGACCTAATTCAACAGCAAATTGGTGCTAGTAGTCTCACAATTAGTGAAATAGAGATCAGAGAGTGCAGTGACTGTGTCTCAAGTGATTGTAGGATAAAGATACCTGTGTCTGGAAGGTCAAGTCACTGGTTAATCAGTATTCCTGCCTACAATTACACCATGAAGACAAAAGAACCCCCAAGCAATTCTATGAAAAGGTTATTGAAATATTAAAGTCAGGGGATGGATACAAAAACATGAAGAAGGTTCTTTGGTCTGATGACACCAAAATGGAGGTTTTTTAGCCATCAGACTAGAGGCTATGTTTGATGGACACCAAACACTGCACATCACCACAAACACACCATTATCACCATGAAGCACGGTGGCTGCAGCATCATATTGTAGTGATGCTTCTCAGCAGCAGGCCCCGAAAGTCTTGTAAAGGTGTAGGGTAAAATTAATGCAGCAAAATATAGGGACTCCTGAAGGACAACCTGATTCAGTCTGGAAAAGAACTACGACTTAGAAAATCTATTTTCCAGCAGGACAATGACCCGAAACATACACTGAAAGCTACACAGAAATGGTTTCAAGACAACAAGGTGAATGTTGTAGAGTGGCCGAGTCAAAGCCCAGACCTCAATCCTGTAGAGAATTTGTGGCTGGACTTGGAAAGGAAACCTGATAGAGGATTGGAGTAAAACTGCAGTGTCCTGAAGTGCAAGCCTGATGAGACCTATCCACACAGACCCAGTACTCTGTGGCGAAAGGTGCATCTACTAAATACTAACTGGAAAGGGGTGAAGACTTATTTTACATTGTATAGTTTTAATCATTTTACATTACTTTGTAGAAATCTTTTTTCACCTTGGCATTAAAGAGTTGTTCTTATGTTGTTGTTTTTTTGGTTTTGTGTATTTTTTGTACATATTGACCATGTTTCCATTTATAAAAGATGAGATGAGAAAAAGAGGAAAACAATTAAGGGTGTGAATACTTTTTATAGGCACTGTATGGGATATAATATTGCTATTATAGAGACCAGTAACACTTAACCACAAGGAAGTCTCTTTGCTGAATCTCCCCGTAGCTCCAAACCAAAGCCTCCGTGTGCCTTATTCAATGGAATTAGTTCAAAGACAATACTGTGGCAGCTTCCTCACCCCAGTTGACCAAAGGCAATGTTCTCATCGATTTTGGAGCTGTCGTCCCTCTCCTCCTGAGTCATATGACACCACTTCTCCCTGCAGCACAGAGACAGTCAGAGTCAGTCTTTAATTCCATACTCTCCATTTGACCTTCAGTTTCTCTAAAGAAACAGGTTGGGGATGGGTGTCAAACAATGTTATCCTTTTAATGTGATGCTGTCTTTTTGTAGCGATGCTACAGACAACGCTAGTCTCCACATAAATGTTGTACAATATTTTCTCTTTAACTTTTCACTAATTTGGGAACTTTTTGAGGTTAAAACCATCTCTATATTCCACGATGACATCCATCCCTGTGCCTGGTCATTGTGTAAAGGGATGCAAAAAGAGACACACATTAAAGACATTAAACAATATCAAAGGGCACATTAACCAGCCAGCAGCAAAACAATAAAAACAACAAATGATTCATTCACAAGAATCATCATCATTAACAAGCAGATGAGAAGTGCAGATTTGCACTGTAAAACACATTTTTAGTAACCCTGAACACCACTAGAGCCATGTGGATTGTCAAAATAAACTGGGTAAAGACAGGATGAGGACTGACAACAGGCAGGATGTGATTTTTGTGTGTGTCCTGAATGGTAACAAAAATACAGATTAAATAAAGTGGTGTTATTGATGCTAGGTGATCATTTGATCAAAAACCTTAATACACAGCTTGCCATCCTGTACAATGGGTTGCTACTTCCAACTTGCTACCAAATGCTACTTCATGTTTGACACTGCAGGTCAGTGACAACAAATGCTATGAAAACACAGTAAAAAAACACATATTCTTGAAATCATGAAGTAAGAAGACAGTGATTATCGCTTTCTTACACCAGTGAATCAACTTTAAAATTAACTAGCTCAATCGATAGTAAGGGTGTCATGATTCTCCATGATTTAATCACACTTTTGTTTGGTGTTTGACTCGAATCTGGATTTGTAAAGATGCCCTGACTGTTATTTACATATTTTTTTAACTTCAGTACCAGTCAGTTAATTGTCTTTGTGCTCACGAAGTAAGTGTCTGGAAGTGCAGCAGCAGGCTACTGGTAAGCTAGTCGTGTCATCTTGTTATCCCATCTGCATTCTCTACTTTTACTTTTTGTCTAGAATACTTCCCAGAATTCTCTTCAAAAACCCTTGAGGCTTGTTTAATACTTAAGCTGCACTAATCAATATTTACACACTAAAATTGGATCAAATAACATATAATGTATAATGTGAAAGGGCTCATTGATGGTGGTGAAAAATTACCGCACCAGTGTTTCCCACAGAAACTTCCGGTGTAGCGCCCGGCTAACTTGAATGGGGATAAAATGATTTAATCGTGTGGCTCTTCAAGACATTACAAATTTCATTTGACCGAATGGTTTAAGTTCTGAACGTAAAATTTGTCATTTCGCGGGATAGTGGCGCTCAAAAAAAGGTATCCATGGTTTTACAGATGCGTCTTTCACAATGTTAGCTTACGGGAAAATGTCTTTTTGGGCCCCAGTGCATCACATGATGATGTAATTACACGGTTTGGCCACTATGAAAACTGGCTTCAAGGCCTGGTGCTCTTCTTCGGGGCTTGATCTTGATCTTTTTGAGAGAGAATTCCAGTCTAGCCAACAGCTTTAAATACTCCTCCTCTTCTTCATTGGTTTTACCGGTGGACTGAAAACCACACTACCGTCCACTGTATCGGAGTATATAACATCATGCTATTCAATGACAGGTGCGCTGTCTTGGGTGAGTGAGAATGCGACGTGCAGCTCCAAAAGTAGAAAAATCAATATGTAGCAGCCAATGTTGATATTGTGGAAATAAATTAATGTGTTTGCCTAAGTAAACTGCTGATGCCAGAGCTGATGTATGCTGCGTGATGCACGCATCTGTGAAGAGTTGGGTGGGGCCGGAGGGCAGATGGTCTGTGTGCGCTGTAAAATTACATTGGGGATTGGAAAAAATGTAGAATTTGGATTTTATCTTCCTGGGCGGGTCTCAATTTACCTGGGCAGGCAATCCAAGTAGAGCCTATGTATGGGAAACACTGCACACAACACAACAACTCCAATGTTCTCGCTCTAGACAGCATGTCATATTTAGCTCGTTGCTCCTCCCTCATCAGGTTTATTGCCAGCAGCAACAGGCAACTGATTCCAGCAAAAAAAAAAAAAAAAAACTATCTTTCATAAACCCACAGTTAACTACCTGTCCAAAAGCAAATGGCAGACAGACAAAATTAATGACTAGCTGCTGATAAAAGTCAGATTTTGCAGGTAAAGAGCCAAAACACAGCTAAAAACTAAGGACACAAACAGTTCTCTAAAGGAATGCTAATGTCACTCTGTGTCTGTGAGTAAACAGCATGAATCTACTATCTATACAGGTGCCAATCCACCTTGCTTATAATTTTGCCCATGATATAGAGTCCATGGGCAGAGCAGGAACTCGTAGACGGAGCCAGCAGGAGAAACAATACTGCATATTCAGTATGCCACATAACAAGGAAATAACCTTGGAAACATTTCTAGTCAATATGCCAGGGCCCAGGTGAGCAATTTTCTCTGGATTATATAGGCGCCATCTTCACATTTGGTATGGTAAGTAAGTGTGAGGAATGGATCACTTTTGACCATTTCTCCCAACAACAACAACAACAAAAACAGAGAAAACTTATATATACATTTGAAATGAACTAAAGCTGTGTTGATTGTTTTACAAAGAAGATAACTGATTGTTTTGGCTCCACAATACATCTGAATCATTTTCTCTACTGTCAATATCGAGACATCACATCATATCACCTATAACTTGGGTTTCCAATGGGGGATCTGCAACCCCCTAGAGGGTCAACTGAGTTACTGCAGGTGAGCAAGCTAACCCACAGTAAGTCACTGGGCAGCACCTATCCATAACAGTGAACTAGTTAGCTATTAGCTAACTCAGACTGGTCTCATTATCAGGCCTTCAAACCTGAGGTCCCATGAGGCTTCCTGTCAAGATGGCTTTCATGTCACACACAGATGCATCTGTATGGAATGACAAAGGGCGTGACAAAGGGCGTAACAAAGGGGCGTTGGTTTTTGATGACCTGGGATTAGAACTTGTGGCTAACTACAAATTATTGTAACATATTGGCCAGTTAGCTACACATTGTATACAATATATGTAGTAGGGGTCCTTGCTTCATTTCTCAATCAGCTATGAGGTCCTTGGCTGGAAAAATGTTGACCATCCCTGATCTATAATATTTACTTTGTAAGGTATTTTCAGGAATGAAAAGAACACATCTCCAAAATTCAAACTGAATAAAAATGCAGTGTTGTACATTAGCAGTTGCCGTGTTCAACTGTTAAGGTGGATATGTCTATTTATGGCATGTACAGCATACCCCTGCAATCAGTCTGCAGTGGAAACATCGAAGCGTGCAGATGGTAAAAAAGAGACTGCAGATGGAGGGAGAGAAAAACATATATCACATGCAGAGAGACCAAAGGTGAAAACATGCAGTGAGCTGTGAAGAGGCATTGAACACCTTGAGCCTGCAACAATCTACTGCCTCTGTCTCCTGCTTCAGATAGAAATACCAGCCCAGATATTATACACACTCTCACTGCATGTTCAGGATGTTTTCTGCAGCTGTGATACTTTTACTCATCAAAGATAGCACACAATCATTTCAACAGCAGCATGACAGAACACAGAGGTGAGTCACATACACCTGCAACAACATCCCTACAGAAGCCAAATGAAGAGAGATGAACGAAAACAGAGAAATATTGAGACAGAACTCACATAAAGCTAAACATCCAAATGGGGTAAACTCTAATGTGGACATCATTGTTCTGCTGTGATTAAGTAGATTATATATTATTCTAATCTATACAAAACACAGTCTAGATTCACACTACATTCCTGTTGTCCGGTCTAGGTATTTACCATTTGAGATTCTCCTATTACTGTTAACTCGAGCGTGTCTGTGACTCCCAGACCCTTCAGCCTCAGCAGTCAGTCACCTCAGGGCTAAACTCCGAGCTGCTCTCACCTCAACCCTGTTTCTGTCACCTATCAGATGTCTCACACTATCTTCCTCAGCTTTTTATGCTTTTCACTTCCTGTCTTTGATTCTCAATTCTCAGTCTCATACACATCAGAGCTGATGAGGAGATTGTAGCGAGCGGTCAAGAGACACATCTGTAATTATAATCACTTAATACATTGATACATTTTAAAAGCTACAAATTGATTAATCCAATTTAATTTACTCAAAGTACATAAAGAAGAAAATATTGAAATAACATAATCAAATTTGCTGATTATTACTTCTGTTTCCTGATTCTGTCCACAAAAATCTGAACTAATGATGGGAATGATGATTACGAGTTTTATTTTTAATATTATGATACCCTGATTTCTTTCCATCTCTTACTCACTTTGGTCCTTGCTCTAAGACGTTGGCCAGTGTCGGGGCAACGGTGAGCATGAGCGGTGCACTTGACAGAACTTGTCTGTGGCTTTACGGCAGCTGAGCATCTCGAATCTGCCTGTCTGTGAGAAATCACTCTGATTGGCTGTTTGGCTACGTGAATCAGTGTAGTGAACAAGAAGAGAAATGGAAAGCTAATTGTTGTAATATCCATGAATTCATCCATTTAGTGCGGTTTCTTCTCTGTTGCCTCTGCTGATGCTAATTCTTTGATGTGTAGGGTGTCTGGGGGCAAATACAGCTTCCATTTTGTGATTGTTCATTCTTTCATTGTCAACTGCTGATAGTCGTGGTAGCCATTTTATCCCGTTTTTCAAGGGGTCACGGGGAGCCAATCCCAGTGATCTAAGGGCGAAGGCAGGGTACACACCGGACGAGTCGCCAGCTCATCACAGGGCCCTTACTGATAGCAGAGGCCACCCCACAAGGTGTCAACTGCACATCTGCACAATGCACAATTTTTGGGGTTCAGTATCTTGCTCAAGGATACTTCTACATGGAGCTCAGCTCCTCTCCGGGGAGCCGGGATTTGAACCAGCGACCTCCCAAACACTGGTCGACCTGCTCTACCCCCTGAGCTACAGCCGCCCCATTTTGTGATTGCTTTATTTTAATCAATTTCATTCAATTTATATCAAATTAATAAATGAATCAATGAATTTAAGCCTGGGATGACGGCTCAGCTCAACATCGCTAACCAGGCCAGTGAAAACAGCTAGACACTAGAACACAGCCTCTGAGACCGACAGATGCCTGCTTGAAGACAGAGGACAGTACAGTACAGATTTATTTTGACCAAACTAGAGGTGATTGTGAAAAGACAAACCAAGACTGTTTAGGTGTTTTAGTTTCTGTCCAGTCTTAATTGAGTATGTTTTACCATGAGTTACTGAGTCAATCTTGTCTTGGTTTGGTACTATTGTATTTTTCTGTTTTGGAAGGAAAATAGGTGTAAAAATATGAGTTTATTTTGCTTACTTATTAGACTAAGTAGCGAACTCACCACTTTTATGTCTCCAAGCTGAAACTAGGGGGGCTATCAGATTATCACCTCTGTAGTACAAAGTAGTCTAACGAGACAGGATGCGTTGGGGCTAGCTGGTTAGCATGCTAACCTCAGTTCACACTTAGTGTTGATAATAAGTTCATTTCGTGAATGTTTTAAACTTCAATTCTGGCCAGAGCTTACTGAGAACTTTATTAACTTAATGTTTTAGACACACACCACAAACATCATTAGCTAGTTAGCCCTCAAACTACTACTACTTAAGCTACCGGAAAATTCTAAGTACAGCTCTTTGTGTTCAGACTGTCTGAAAAAAGGAAAACCAAATATCTAGCTTTAAAATACGATATATTTTTTTTAGCTAGCTCTCTTCAGATTTGTCCGTTAGTCCAAAACAACCACTATGCTTGACCTCCATGACAGTCCCAGATACTGTTTCAGGAAGTGATGCAATTTCCTTTCTTCTCCTTTCCACCTTGATGAATCTATGCTTTTTCCTTTAGTCAGACTATTTTAAAATATTTTAGGGCTGCGGACAAATAGATGACAGACCTCTCATGTTTCTCTTCATCCTGCGTTCCCCTGCCCGGCAGCAAGGCACAAGGAGACAAAGGGTTGAAGTCAACATGCAGAAAGAAGGGGAACAACAACAGCTTGTAAACGAGAGGAGAGGAGAGGAGAGGAGAGGAGAGGAGAGGAGAGGAGAGGAGAGGAGAGGAGAGGAGAGGAGAGGAGAGGAGGTGTGGGGCATCAGGAGATTATCAGCAGCAGTATTTTAGGCTGAAGCATACTGAACAGCTCTGTATGATTTGTCCTTACATACAGGATATAGGTCTTTACTAAAGCCAGTAGCACATCGCTACAGGATCTCCAACCTTTCTTTGAACTTCATCCAGCAGGAACACTGACACAGGCACATCTAAATTTTCCCCACAATCCAAACTATTTTGTAATATACTATATTATGTAACTGAATGGTTTCATTCATCTGTATAGATTGCCATGCACACTCACCTTGTGGTTGGTGATCTTTTCTTCCGCTCACAATGAACAGCATCAAAAAATGCAGCATTCCAAAATCTTAGTGTATGCCTGACAGAGAGAAGGGATCACATTTAATAGGTTTCCTGCCTGTTCTATTTCACTTGACATTTGGATTTAAAGGAGAGAAGTTGATCATGCTGCAGTGGCCTGAGAGGTTTACATGGAGTTTTTAGTTTTTTTTATGGATAATATGATATCTGGTACTGTGCAGGATTTTCCTATAGATTCACATAAATCGAATCCATTTCAATCATCCCTTATGAGTGGTGGTGTCTATATTCGTGGAGAGCCTGCCCTCCACCTTAATTTAATCATTTTCTTAGTATTTTGCTGCATACAGGATGTTTCTGGGTGTCAACCTTTGGGCAGTGGTGTCTAGTCCCAATAAGCAATTGCAGTATGCGATGTGAGAGCAGGACTCTAAGGACTATAGAAATCTTTGTATAAAAAACGTGTTAAAACTGAGAGCAGGGCTGAGCTACACACACACAGGCAGAGCAGAGAGGCAAACAGTGGACAGAATGAAGCATGCCCTTCACAAAATCTGGCTTTGCGGCACCTTCTCGTGTGTTTGTTTGTGTTTTAGAACGTTACTGCCGTGAAACATTCAGATAATAATGTTTTATTTCGGATTCATTGCTTTGTTTAGCTAACGCCACTCCTTCTCTTCATTGACTCTAGCTCACTTGACCACCGCTGCTCTCTCTCTGGCCTGTTGAGCTTGGGAGGATGGAGCTAACTTTGAATGCTGTGTTTACAAACAGCAACTGACAAATCCTGCATAGTATGCCTTTAAGGACCCTTTGTGGCCAGAGTTCCCTTAACTTACCAGATGGGCTGCTGCTTCAGGTGAGTGTACAGGTAAACCTTCTCTTTTTTCTCCTCTGGAGCCTCAGACACTGGGGTGGAAGAAAAAACATGGCAGGCACTAGCACAGCTCATTCAATATCTAAATCAGAATTTATGAAAACTCAGAGTAGTGGAGCAGAAGACAGAAATTACTTTTTGTACAGCCGATTACACTGCAGTAGTTAAAGTAATCTTTGGTGCACTATACCTGGTGATATGGGCTTTGTCTCAACTGAGCTTTCCCCCTCTCTAGAAATGAGAATGCAGTAGAGTAAGGAATAAAGACTATATATAGGCATTCAAATAATTCAAAGGAGAAGCATTTGCTCACTCAGTCTTTGGAGCCATCGAGCTCCTCAGCTTGCTCTCGAGGCCTCCAAAGAAGCCTTTGACGTCAGTCTTGGATGTGTTTTTAAGGAGGCGCTCGGCCGCACCCTTCTTCCCAGTCAGCCAGGAGTTGGCTTTGTTGAGGTATGAGTCCAAGCCAGCTGGAGGACCACCACGATCCAGCAGCTCTGAGGGAGATGGCTGTGACTTCCCTTAATGAGAGGAAGCAGAGAGTTCAAAATGATGACATCTGTTTTATGTGTTTCAAAGCCGCACAAGGCAAACTGGTTTAAAGCTAAATGTGTCCTGTAGCCTTGCCCTGAGGCATGACAGACTGGTGAGGCTGATAGACAAAGCACAGATTACTAATTATACAGCTGACAGAAACCTTGCTCTGGAGCCTCTGAGGTGTTCACACTGTCAGACACCATGAGGCATAAAGAAATTCGAATTACCGCCTTGTGGTGGTATGCCTCCCCATGCCAGTCAAGTTGCAGTTTGCATCCATGTTTGTCCAGATTCATACAAAATAGACTTTGAAGGAGTTTACTAAAATGTATTAAATGTAGTTCTTGGTGAACGAAGTTATCCTGTACTGTACTGACGAGTGAATCATTTCCAGGGAAAAACACATCACTTAGTGTTACGGCCTGACAATGTCTAGGAATTACCTACAGGTTTTCACCGTGTCAGTCCTAACCTGGAGTGAGTGAAGGAGGGGAAGCTGCTGACGAAACTTAGTGACTATTTTTTACTGAGGGGTACAGAGGACTGATTCATCACAGGTTCGACGACAGTCACCTGAAGCTTAAAATAAGAAAGACCAAAGAGTTTGTATGGGACTACTGCTGTATGTCTGTTAGTGTGGAAGATCATTGAGGGAAACAAAGAACTGTCAGAATCATTGTATGTGTGCATGTTTGGTCAATGAAGCTAATTCTGATAGAAGTGATAAATAGTAAAACATGCTGCCTATAGACTCAAGAATCAAGATTATAGTTTAACTAGGGCAGCATTACTTTATGTGTTTATGTAAAGTTATAGCAGACCTGACAGCAGACAGATGTTGATACACTGCACAGTGCATCAACCACAGTGGTACACTATCACTCATAACTTCCTGCTTGTATGAGCACAAACTGTACCGTCCTGCAGCCCTCAAAGTCACAGGATATGTTTGCATTGTGGTGTCAAGAGAAGCCAAAGGGCAATCCCCGTTCCACACTGTGAATCAGCACTGAGGACTGAGGCTCACTGAAACTCAACACCACGCTGTGTTCATGTCAAAACAGGAACATCTCTTGCAGATGATTAAAGAGTGACAAACATAATGCATGTGTGTGAAGAGGAAATTGAATGAGACCTTACCAATGTAGTAGTATGTGAAGCACATAGTCATGAGGTTCTTGGCTGGGCTGTAGTCATCCATTTGGTAACATCTGTGGACACACTATTTCTTTAGAGATGATCGCGTCATGAGATGTAACTTACTGAAGCCATTTCAATAAAAGGATAAGTGGCCGACGCTCTGCATTTTTCATGTTGTCAAGAAATCTCATGAAAGGACCCAAACCACAATTAGTTGATCCTACTATTAAAAAGCACTGTCTCCTCCTGTTTTGTAGTTTTGCTAAAAACTACAGAACACAGCAGTTTCAGAAAAGTAATCAGCCTTTTAAAAAACAATGAAAGCATGCATTTGTGATCTAGGTTCTCATCTTCAGCAGGAACTGCAGGCTGAGTGCCACAGACAGGATCAAATCTGAACATATTGAGAGATTTTTGCCTTTTTATGGGGCTTTTTATATTGTCACCAGCTGTATCATTGACAGTCAAATAGCATTGTTCTCCAGCAAAATGAAAGACATAAAGACTCACTCAAACAGCACAACAGCAAAAGACTGCACCAGTCTGTAGAAGGTGGCTTCACTCACACATTTAGAGTGGCAGCGCTGTGAATACAGTATGACAAAGAGTTATAAGCTTGTTAAGTAAAGGTATAAAGACAAAATCTCAGCAACCATCAGCTGTGTTGCACAAATATACTTAATAGATACTTATTCCATCAGATATTTTGGTTTTATTTCCTGTATTCAAATAGGTATTTTTGCACTACAATGTGTGACATTTATTAAAAAGTTAATCTAGTAATCAAAAAATGTACTTCTCAAAACATGTATTCAGGTAAAACAATAAAATTAAGTGATCTTGTGAATATAGCAAGACTGTATCTTTAGATTTTTGGGATTTGGACTCAACTCTCTAAAACAGTAATGCAGAAGATGACCTATGCTGGCTCTCTCACAGTGCGCTTCAGGGGCCATCAAGAACCAGTAGTTTTTGGCCAGTGCAGTTGGAATATTGGAGTTATTTCTTTATTAAAAGGTTCCCTTATATGTCTGACTAGTTACCATTTCATAATTTCCCCATATTCACCTGTGCACTGACGTATTTGGCAAACCACTCCCTGCCTTTGCCATTCTCTCCACTGCACAGCTCTCCAAAACGAGCCTTCTCTTCCTGGTCAAAGTCCTCCCTGTGAAATCATGGTCCAAAAACTCATTAATTTAGAGGCCATGCAAAAACACAGTCTCTTAACAGCTGGATTTAATTACTTAACAATTTATCAGATTGATTGTATGAGTTAGAAAAGGAAAGTGTGTTAAACTCAACACAGATTTCCTGTGTGACAGCTTTGCATGGACATTACATTTACATTAAGTCTATGAAAAAAGAAAATCTATCAAACATGCATGATTGAGCTGTTTATAAAGTTTGTATTGATAGAAAATGTTCAATAAAAGGAAAGACAGATCTATACACAAGATATAGACCCAACCCGAAAACACCTCTTGCCCCTATCATTTAGCCCTAACCCTCCATTCTCGCATTCACGCCTAGGTTTGGGCTGTCCAGATTCTTGGTGGCATCGAGATGTAGGGTGATGTAGGGCTACATGGCCCTCCAAACAGAGATTTTTCTTCATCCATTCTTTTCTGTCTTTATCAGATAAATGGAAAAGGGCATTGTGATAATACCAGGACTGACACAGTAGCACAAGAAAAATCCCTACAGTTGAAGGGGAGTTTTCACCCACTACCTCTTGTTATTGTGTTCTGGGGGGCTGCAAGGGGATATGTGTAAATACTGGAAGTGGCATTGAGCCTTCAGTTATGCCCACTTTGGAACTATTTCGACTGGTGAACCCTTAAAATATCAGTTGTGTGTAAATTCTGTTCAGATTCAGTTCACAATCAAACTAGGTAACCTTTGAACTTAGGCATAGCTGGCACATCAAGTGCTGGCCGCTAAGATAGAGGTTACAGCAGGGGTCTCAAATTGCCGGTCCTCAGGTAATTTCCAGACCTCCCTCCCCCTCCCTCTTGCCCGCATTATGATGTAAACAATATTGTATAATCCGGCCAACAAATTATCCAGGCTATTATTGATCCCACCGCTGTTCTCACAAGACCAGGTGTGCTCTGCCTGTAAAACTGTTCACTCACACAGTAGCTCTGGAAAAGTCTGCCTTTCTTGTGGTCTGATACGGCAGCCTACGAGTCGCAGCCCTGCCAGCAACACACCGACCCCCTCGACCTCTGTCCTACGAGACACTGCAGCTGCGACAAAAAAAATGATTGATCCATTATTATCGATATTGACTAATATGAAACTTCACTAGTGTGACACACTTTTCAGCCGTGTCACCCAGGCCTGGTACATTATGTTACCCAGCTGGCCGCCTCACACAATAAAGACAGAGTTGATGAAGATCTGTCAGAACTACAGTGTACAAAAAGTCACACAGTGGTGAACAGCAGCATCGTCCTGTCAAGCTATATGTGGCTCTTCATCTTTGTATCCCTTTCATCGATGTATAGAGACAGGATAGAAACCATCAGTAACTGTCTGACAGTCACATTGCTAAGCCTGGACCTCCATCAGGTCCATCTTAGACAACACTTAGCACTCTCTTAGGTGACCTGATGCAACTGAGGGGCACCTTCAGCATTCAGCACCCCACTGCACAGGGGTCTCTATGAGCTGCTATGGACTGTCTCTATACTGTACGTTCGTGTGCTGCTTTGTAGTGTTGTCAAAAAATATCCAAATATTGAAACATATTGATTCAGAATATTTGAAAAGATGTCAATGCTATTTACTTTTATTTGTTTTGCTCTTTGCCCTGACAGCAAGTTGACACATTTATTTGTATTTATTGTTTATTCAGCAGGGATAATGCACAATGCATGTATTGTATAAGTTGTAGCTAAAAGGTCATTTCCATTTGCAGTCCCTGGGTGGATACCGCCACTGCCGTACAGGTAACCAATAACCTTACAGTTAATACCATTAATAAAAAATAACCAATAAGACAAACCAAGAGAACCGTCAGAAAACTAAACAATGATATAACTGACACAAAATAATAGTAATAATAATAATAATAATAATAATAATACAACTGCAATTACAACAGTGATAAAACTGCTTGCTGTCTTTTTAGTTCATGTCTACAGACATGATTGTCCTTTAGCCATGTTTTCAGACAGATTTTATAATGTTTAGGTGCAGCGCAGCGCCAACATAGTCCTTCCCCCACTATAAGTAACACAGACGCTGTTGTTCTTAACACACAGTACTTGTTTGGGCCCAAGCACCCATGAGGACTCTCTTGAAATGCAAAGAATAATTCTTTCTTTCACTGATATAAATTGCATATTTGGTACACATCTTGGTGCCATGATCTAAAGTTGGCTTGATTTAGATTTTATGCTCATTTTTGCACATGTACTTTAACAATTTCCTCCTTCAGCTTTAACCCGAATAATTTTAAATTTTGAAATGGGCTAATGTTAACACATTTTTGATTAAACATTATTAAAAGTTTGCGTCTTCGTTGAAAGGCATGACTGGCGGCGCAGTGAATACTGATGATTTGTCATGAAACAGAAAGTTGCTGTATCTGGGCTGTACATGGTCGAATCTGCGCCAAACTTCACACGTGTGATTAGAGTCCCAGTTCTGAACAAGTTATGCCCCCTAGTGGCAGCAGGTAATTTTTATAAACTGTGAGGTACTTCTCCGGGCCAGATGATCATATCTACCTTGCCATGTTGATAAAAAAAACACTTGGACACCTTGATGATGTCGTGCTGTAAAGATTGTGAGTGTTTGTTGGGGCTGTCTAGTCCTGATATCCTTCAACCTAAAATGTATAATATATGTGTTCTCTAGTGCCACATAGTGGAAACAGGAAATCGCATTGACCTCTTTCACAGAGTGCTCAAACCACATGAAATGAAGTGGCGTAGAGTAGTCTCAATCCGGCTGCTGGGCCTTACAGCCCGACACACAGGGCAGGTCAAGGGCCCATTCATCGCTGCTTGGTAGATTTTCTATGTATTGTATATGTCTCTTAATAAAATAGTATTGAACATGGTATCAGGTGTCAATATTCCTCAAGGTGTTGTATCAAAGTTAAAAATTCCAGTATCGTGACAATACTAAAGCTTTGAACATCCACCATGCTTGACACAATTCTGATCTACATGGAATGCAAATGGTCTGCACATTTCAAATACAATCTGCATATATGTTCCTCTGGACATGTAGCAAAAGCAATACCATTCGCAACAAGAATGGCACTCAGTAGAGCACATGCCTCCACCAAGGCCCACCAGTCAGCTTTAATTCAATCCAGCCTAATCCAATATTAAATAAAACATACCGAAATCCACTAGATCCAGATTTTTATTTGGATCCTCATCAAACCACACTCACTTATAGATGCCAGCCACCTAAATACACCAACTTATTTTCATCCAGGTCCATGCATTATTCCCTGAGAAATTAATGAAAAACTATCTCACAATGATAAAAAAAAAAGTGCCTGGTGGAGGTAATTATGAGGTTTCTTCCCATAAGCTTACATTATCAAAGACCAAGCTGTAAAAACAGTGGGTAAATCTTTTAAAGCGTCACAGCCCCTGCAAAATGAATTCACTAAAATAATTTGATTCACTTGGTCTGATAACAATTTTAAAGTCTTGAAGAACTGCATGATTAAATCATAATATCCCCATTGAACTTAACTTAGCGAAAGGCTTAACAGGAACTTAGTGGGTTGGCTGGTGGAAATCTCTCTGTGTAATGCAGTGTCTCAGAACAGCCCTGTGTGACACAAGTTTTCCAAGTAAATTCCCCTCTTTGGTTTCACTTTATATTGGTTCACAACAGCACACAGAGAAGACAAGAGAAAGTTTTTGCTTACTTTCCATGAAACACCTTCGCCACATAAGCCTTCATGAATTGCCTCCTCTCCACCGTCTCAGCTTCAGCATCCTCTCCACTGTGAGCGGACGAAGATGAAGACCTCCTCATTTCCAACATATGAGAAGGCGGGTCCATGTCGTTCTCGCTGTCTGCTGACTCTGTATCATCACTGTCATTGTCTCCTTCCTCTTGGTGGTGGTGGTGGTGGTGGTGAAAGCTGGGTTTGCTTGGTGCCATGGGCTCTGGTAGTAAGGGCTTTTGGTGGATTCCCATGGAAGACCTGGGCTCTGGGGAGAAAATGTCTGTATGGCCATGGTGTTGGCCTCCATCCACACTAAGAGTTGTTGCCTCTGAGGGCAGGTCAAAGTCATTTAGGTTGCCCACTGCTACACCCTCCATGTTAAAAGTTCCTTCCTTTTAGCAGTATTTTTGAATGAGCTACTTACTGCTCTATGGGAACATGAGGATGGTCATAGGTGTGGTGCTCGTTGGTGGTTTTAACTGAGGTCACTGTTGTTATTGAGTTTTGATCTTGCAGACTCTCCCACCCCATGAGGGTGCTATCATCAAGTGAATTCACAAAGCCAATGCATCTGTGAACAAAGAAAAGACATTTAGTTCAAAATCTACTATAGACCCAAACTTCAGTGAGAGGTTAACTGAGTTTACAGCCATGCTAGCAACTCTCAGGGAAATTAGATAAATGCCGACTTCAGCATGTTCACCTGCTCACAATGACAATGCTAGCATGCTGATGTTTAGCAGGTATTATCTTTACAACGTTTACCATTTTATTCTAGTGTGCTAATATGCTAACATTTGATAATCAGCAATACATTTGTCAGTTTTTTCAGGTATTTGGTCATAGGATAATATGGAGGATTAAAGGTCAGAACTCAGGTCAGAATTATCCATATATTTCAGTCTGCTCCGGATCATCTGACTGATATACAGTAGAAATCCTTACACCACCTACACTGCTAACATGCACAACATGTAAGAACTAGGGATGCACGATTTCTTTCAGCGGATACAGATAACCAATAATAATTTCACATGTTTGTATTTTTAAAATAAGTTCACAACCTGTAGTTTATGCACCCCTGAGGGTAAAAAGGCTAAGATGTAGCGCGCAAAGATGGATGATTTATTATTCATAGCTCTAAAAAGATTTTTTGTGTTAAACTCATAGACCTTTTCCCTCCTCTCTGAACACTTGCAGAATACGTATTGTAAGTTGTGTTGTCTTCCTTTGAACTTGAAAGACAATGACCACTCCAGCAACGACATGTGTGGATCCGCCAAGGTACATCACGTTGCTCTAAACAGGTGCTGCAGCTCTACGTCAAGAACACGACAACAGCATTTTTGTTTTTCTTCTTCTTCTCTGTGTTTAGGGGCGGCTGGCAAACCAACTTTAAAGGTGCATATCGCCACATACTTTGTAAATGCTGCACTTGTAAAGTCACCTAAAGCAATTTGGCTTTGTATCATCGGTTCTATTTATTGACTAATATTTCATTATCTGCCAATAGCCAATAATGTATATTTTTCATTATCGGGCTGATAATTTATCGGTTAATCGTGCATCCCTAGTGAGAACTCACACCTAAATCTTTGGTAAAGGGCACACAGCATGTCTGTATCAAACAGTGAGTCCAGTTTTCTCTGTATGCAGCTGCCCACTGCCGTTTAGCAAACAATTCCACTCTTAAATTTTAATTCGTCACTTATCAGAGGATAGAGTGCTTTGTCTGTCACCATCCTGAAGTGTGTTCAATTTGTCCTTAGTACTAAGTGTTCTATCTCCTCTCTCACTAGAACATGTTTCCTACCAGGAAATAGCGTAGAAGAAGGAGGATGTTATAAAAAAAAAAAGTCTTTACTGGAACTTTTTCACAGCTGGCATTTTGATATACCACAGAAAGACAATCACAGCTGCACATAATAACATTAATAATGGCTATAGCCTCTAATGCGTATCATTTTCAAGGTCCTGCTGTTGTACATGCTGGCTGCCAACGATACTCAATGGGAAGAGCCATCATTACTGTTATTTGATACACCTGTGCTTTCCCTGTTGACCCTTTTCAGCAGACCCTTTTACATGTCACAGTGTTACTAGCAACATTAATGATGGCTGTATTACATGGTACTGGTATTGTGTATACTTGATAACCAGGACGGCACATTTGATGGAACTGAACCAATCAGAAAAAAAATAATGGTATTACTTATACCTGCAATAACTACTCCAATTATCTGCTGTGGAACTAACAATTAGTTTGTTAGTTAGAACTGAAGAAGCCTCTTGGATGAGAGGTGGAACGTCTTCAAGAAACTCAAAAGTCCAGCTGCCTTTGATACAGCACTTAGACACATGGTAGTGGCTAATGTATCTGTTATGTAGATGTCTTTTTCATTAAAGGATAAAAGAACAGTTATTTGAGTGATTGGACTTGCAACAACTGTTAAAGCTGAGTACATCTCATCAACATTACTCATCATTTTTTGTTTTTGTTTGTTTTCTTTTTTGAAATAATTTCTCAGTACTTTGGCACAGGAACAGTTTTTCAGTCCTGTTCCTGCGGGGCCCCCAGCTCTGAATGCTTCTGTCTAGGGTTGGGTATTGAACTCGGTGTTGATTTCGGTACCTAAGAGAGCATCTTTACTGTGACGTTCTAGAAAGAAAGGCAGAGTAGGACGTCTCCCCAAAAGTCAGCCATTGACTGTGTCTGAAATTCCTGACCAATATGCTGTTTGGTTTACTAAAATGTTTATTAGTATGAAACCAACAGTATGTAAACTGCAAACAATCTACATGGAAATATTACAACAAACATTATTTCATTCCCAAATTGATAATATAACAAGCGCTTAGCCTGCTAGCTCAATGCTAACACACATAAACAGGGGTTAGCATTGCGACTGTGAGAAAAGCAGATTTACAAACGATACGTTTTCATTCACACAAGTCACATAAAGCATGTGTGCTTATATTTACAGGCATGCGCAGTTTTTCATATGTTCTGCAAATAAAATTATAACTACTAACTTCACATTGCTAACTCAATCTGCTACTCTGTAGCTTCAACACCGACCAGCGAGGCGTCAAAATGAGTTTTAAAAATACAGCCACCATTAGTGGAGGAAAAGCCATAAAACAACAAGTTATAAAGCAACAAGTGTGGGAAACCAAAATAAATGAGGCACATCGGGATATAATGGCAGTAAACCTGTCTGCAATGTTTTCATCACACATAAAAAAGTAATGTTTATTCAAATCAAACAGGTGTGAAAACGCATGTTGGGTTTTTTCTTGTAGTTGCTGATACTCAGCTGTGAAGAATGTGAGCGGCAGAGAGCCGGTTTGTGGCCTGATATTAAAGACAAAACTACTCTTGTGATTGCTTTATCAGAGTTCGCTGGAAAAGACCAAACATGATAGGCTTCCTGCATATCAGTTTTCAGTTCACAACTGAAAAGGGAGCGGGACAAATAATGAGAAGACATTTTGAAGAGATTACATTCCAGAAGGTCAAATACAGACACTCTGCAGCTTCTCACTTAAACCTGTAAGTTGTACCCTTTGCTTGTGTTTCATGAAATTTCTAATGACCACTGGAGGAAGGAAAAAGCTTTCTCACTGGTTCCTTTTTGTACATCAGCATTCATAACATGCAAATAACAGGAAGTTGAAATCATTGATTGAAAACCACAGGGACAGGAAACTCAGTCTTAAACTTCATATCTGATCTGAACAATTTCCTACAGTCACAAACTGACTGCTGCACTTCTGTTCATCTATTGTGTAACTCAAACAGCACTGTACTCACCACTGCTCTGATTTTTTAAATAAATGACCCATCATAGCACAGTACATAACAGTGACTCCTACCCGGGGCTTCCCAGGACTCTTCACCCTGGCCCCATTCGCTCTGAGGAGGAAACACAGCCCTTCATACTCACTCTGCCCTTGAGCTAATCTGCTCTAGCTCCTCTATCATAGGGTTCTGTTTGGTCTTCTGACTGAACATACAGTGCTTTTAATACTGTTAGCCTCGCACTCACACACACACACACACACACACACACACACACACACACACACACACACACACACACACACACACACACACACACACACACACACACCTATTTTGGTGATTGAACATGAGAGATTCCTGTATTTGTGTTGTTGTCTCTGCTCCTACACTGTTGTAAGTGTGTGGGACAAGGGTGTTGTCATATATTTACCTGCACCAATAAGGATTTAGCACCCTCTGAATCAGAGCCTGATAACAGTTATTGGGTTGTTTGGTCACTGTCAAATAAATCTGATGAAGCCGCACCCATACAGCCCTGATGGAGCAGATCAGCCGAGTATGGCTGTTGAATATAAAATAATAACTTATTTGTATTTTCTAGTCACCTGCTTCAAACAAATAGGGGGCAGTATTTCCCCCCTTCTCAATGTTTAGTTCAAACCCTTTTGTAACTTCTCTTTTTTATTTAATTTGTTTCTATGCAAATAATTATTGCAAATTGTGAAAATAAAAATAAAGTCTGAAATAATTACTAGTACGTAAAAATGTATTTACCCACATATTCACCATTGCTCAGTTGCACTGTTACATTTTTCTGTTACACAAAAAGTGCTAAAATCTTTCTTTTCTCTTAGCCGTGGCATAAAATCACCATCTCCATCCGTACTGTCACCCTTGATAGTTAGATTCACGATAGAGTATTGCTAATCCACCAATACTTTGCACACTCCTTCTCTCTCTTTCAACACCAACAGCTCCTCCTTCCTGTCCGTCAGCAGTAGTTCCCTCTGGCCGGCTCGACTTCTTCATCCTCTCCTGTGACACACAGTGACTCACTATTGCCTCTCAGGCCAAGAGGACTTTACAGAGTGTATAACAGGAGGGACGGCCTGTCTTGGCTGCCTCTGGTAGTTATGCAGTGGTTATCTCTGCGATAAAATACATAGGAATCTTTGACATAATCCCAGAACTGTTACTTCTTCACACCCTGTTGATAGGGTGAGTTCATTTTCGATTTTTTTAAACTAAAATTGTATTCTATTATTTAAATTATTTTTGATATTTTTTTGTATAAGTTAAGATGTTCTCTTTTAAAACTCTGATTAAGCTCATTCTAAACTCCCAGCAGATAGAATGTATGAAATTCACAAAAGCACAAATCTCTGAACTTTCTACTCTCCATCACAATCTCTTCAGCGCACATTGAACCGCTTGCTCAAAAACTAAATAATCAAATGTGACTTTCTTATATCTGAACAAAGGTTGATTATACTTGAATAACAAGGAAAAAACCCAAACCATTATACAAACCACACTATTTATCTACACTAGATTATGTAGATATTCTGTATGCTAATGCTGCTGCCACTGCCCTTATACCATGAGAAGCCCTTTACTACAGTGCCATTCAGTTCAGTTTGTTTGTCAGGTCTGTCTTGATGCAGAAATCTTCCTGAATAGATACAAACTACCTACATCTTTCTTTCATGTTAGAGAGACAAAGCCAGATCCTACCAGGAAAACTGAACATCTGGCACACAGTTTATCAGTCTTACTGGTGGGACAGGAGTTGTGAAATGTCACCTGTCACAGCTTTTATCTGGACGCCTGAGCTGAACTGAGCGAGCAGTAGAGCCTCTCAGTCAGTCAGGACTCCCTGCCACAGACAGAGGGCAGCGCTACCATCACCTGCTGGCCAAAACCGCTTTTTTTACGTGTCCTGTCTTGTCCTCCTGCCAACCACAGCAAATGCACACAGGCATTGACACACATACACAAACACACACACACACACACACACACACACACACACACACACACACACACACACACACACACACACACACACACACACACACACACACACACACACACACACACACACACTGGGGGACTCAGTAAATTAGTGTTGGTTCACTCAGACTGCAAAAGCCCCCCATTAAACACCTTCCACCCTACTCCAACACAACCACACGCAAAGAAACGCAGAGTGACAACCTGCACAATCCCTGTAGCTTGAGCTCATGTCTGCAGAGGGAGGTGCCTGATACAGTATCCTTTACCCTGTGAAGCACAAGAGCGGCCTCTTCACAAGACCATATGATCATGTGATCTCACAAATCCATCTTGTTGTGCTCCTACGGCTGAATACACCGGCACTGAGGAATTACTAGCACCTCAGTCGGATACTTAGAAAGAACAGAACCAATGATAATTCTTATTAATTATACTACAACCAAGCGGCAACTTCCGGGGTTGAAAATTGAAGGCAACACAAATGTTTTGCAGTTCCTTCAATGACCACTTGAGGCTCCAAAAGAGCCCATGTTAAAATGCTCACATTTACAGCAGGAACAGACGTGTTTACAGTCTGGCACAAAAAAACGTTTTGGTCTATAAAGCTAACTTCCCTCGCTCATGGGGGTGAATTTATATAAACTCACATGGGCGTTCTGAGTGACAGCTAGACATTAGCTGTCTAGCTAGCCGTCAGCAACGGCCTTCATTCCGCTCACCTCGGCTCCACTCAAACTCCACCTCCACTCCACCTATCTGTTGATCAGCCTGGAGTTGGATGGACTCAGGCACTGCAAACATGGCAATGGCCGGAGCTACAACACTGAGCTTCACAATAGCTCTTCAGAAACCTATAGGTGACATGTTTGATACAGTCTGTGAGTAAAACATGTGCTTTTCCTTCTATGATAATAACTCAAACTTTCTGCTGTGAAACAAGCATACATCTGAGATCTGGGAACATGGGGGCATTGCTTCAACAAAGAAGCCTGACAAGTGCTTACTGCAGGAAGTGAGCACTGCAGTCAGCACTGCAGGTCAGAGTTCAACTCGTAGTTCTGTAATCAGAGATGGATGTTTACAAAAGACAGTTTGACAGTCGTGTCTCACCTGGTGGTTACTTTACAGGAGAAGGGAGGGGACTGCTATAACAACTTCAATATTTTGTGAAAGTACCATTAGTCATCCCTACAATATTGGTGCAATATTGATATTGAGGTATTTGGTAAAATATATTGTGATTTTTGATTCTTTGGCTCCCAGTCCTGGTACTAATGAAGGGCTTTTGTGGAGGTTCCAATATATTGAGAGTTATATCATGGAACACCATATAGCCTTAAAAAATTGCTAGATTATTTTAGGGCCATATGAGGGCTATGGAAATATAACCGAGACTGTCATAAACCAGAGTTATGTCAGGTGCTTGAGTAAATGTAGAGTTATTTTCCACCACTGCTCAAAACCAAGATCGAGTCCAGACATCAACAGGCAGCAGGGTGTCTGTGAAGTGTTCTAGCTGCAGGAATGTTGAGGCTCACATGGACTCTGATGGCCCCGGCCTCCTCTAGACAAGCTTTGACACCGTGGGACCAAACAAGACTGGACTAGATCAGAAAGAAGTGTTTGTGTGTTACCTGATTGAAGGTGTTAAAGTCAGTTCTAACTTTTATCAGCTTCTGTCACCAACAAAAAGGAACTACTGCTCTGTGGTATAGCTTTGTGTGACTGACAGCAATAATTAAGTCACATATTTACAATACAGTATAATAATAATTTATTTAGTGTCACTTACAGTAAGGTAATTTAGTTTTATGGAACAAAATGTCTTCATAAGTGTAAACATAAAGCCACCATTGGGTACACAGTGTTACAGCTGAACTGCTCGACCACACATCACATGCTGCAATAGATGTGTGACAAGCAGAAGTGGCTGACGGCAGATAAGATAGGTGTCGAACCTCAGCTGAGGTTAGCCAATGTTGAGAGGACTGCACTCATTAGAGGCAACGCTCCAAGCACAACAACACTGAGCTGGAGGTTCTCCTCCATGTGCACTCCAACAAGCACAGTCTGTTCACCCAAAGAACTGGAGTCCCACTAATATTTAGTCAGGTCAGCCTTCCTTAATTGTCAAATCTCTCTGTAATGCTACAAGATAAGTAGTGTGAATGCAGATTTAAAATTGTAGTATGGAGATGTGTGATTAAAGGGTAACACATTATAGTGTGTTAACAGGTCTTGGGGAGTACATCTGCATATGTGGAAAAGAAGTATAAAGCTTCTTGTGGCTCCAGAGGAAGATGCATGTAACCTGATGAATTGGCTCTGTGATGTCAGTCAGTGGCTAAGTTGCATTGAGGGTAATGTAGGCTCCAGGTGCACTCCTCGCACTGCTGGGCTCATTGTGGACGGCGTCAAAACAAAGGGTCAAAACTGATCCAGCATCACCAGAGATACTGCCTTCTTCTCCACCAGAAACCTGATGCCTACATTACTCTGAAGAAGCTTACGCGTGGACCAGTAATAAAAGTTGAAATCACCTATAAATACAATGTGCTTAGTTATGCACCTGCTGAACAAAAATGTGTCAATTCACAAAAAGCTTTTTGTGCTATTTCATTTGGTGTAAATCTTGTTCAATACGCAAACTGGCTGAGGTTGGTTTACCTTCATCCAGAATCTGCTGTGAATAAATTAAAGCAGGAAGAGTGAGAAACATAGGAACTAAACAGGTGCTGACTCCCTGCCTCACAGTGACACAGACGCTGACCTGCGGGCCGAGCTGCCGGACTGGGCGCACGTGAGCTCTGCGATAGGAAGCAGCAGTGAGCACACACAGCTGAGGGCTCACATTTCCCGGAACGTTGCTTACTCTCTGGTATTTTCAGGTACCCCGCGTCAACCATGGACGTGAAAGCAAACACGCACCGAATTCACTCTAATTAAACGATTGCGGCCGAAATGGGAGGACAAGAGCAGAATGAACCCTACGCTTCGATCCCAATAAGGCACACATCGGCAGAAATGTTAGCAGAAATGTCGTTTCCAAGTGTTTCCAGAACAAGTCTCGAATGCCTCAATTGGCATTTTCATTGACGTTGATATAAGTAACAGCTGTACGTACATGAATTGTCCCGTGCTGACAGGAAAAGAGAGCTGCTCCTCAATGTTGTCAGTACGTCGCAGGTTTTGATCGCGGAAGGGCGCATGCGCAATCAGGACCGAGCATGATGAACGGGGAACCCAATGACGTCGGCAAGTAGCACAGCCAATGAGCGCAAACCAAGCAGCCGTCGTGCTGTGTCAAGTCAGCACGAACATTACCGGAAATGTCTTCTACATATTTTTCAAATTAAAAGGCTGGACTGTTTCATCGCATGAACAAAACTGCGATGAAACTAAGGAGTAGTTTCAGCGTCCATTGCTCACATTGCTCTGTTGCAGAGCTATAGTTTTATTTTAAGTTCTCTGCCCGGAAGTGTGCTCAGCCTTCGTCTCTCTACAGACCCAGTTATACTCCCTGGGCAGAATAACGGTATTCATAATCACGTGATGATGTATGCCTGTGCTTCACCATGGTGAATGTTGACAAGTTTGGGGTTTCTATTCATTTTTTAAAAAATTTAATCGCAATTTTATTAAAAAAAATATAATTTAATTGATAGTCTACCTACCGTCTCGACGTATTAATGTGGTTAAAGACAGTTATAGCTGGAAACTGATGAATTTGAATGGAATATCAAGCCTACATGCGCACAGGACGCGTTTTAGCAACTCTAATTCCTGTGCTCCTCTGTGTCAGCTAATCCAACCTGATCATGTTAAAACCATGGGTGATAATGGACTAATTACATCTATTCAAATCATTTTTCAATCATCTATAAGTATAATATGTATAATAGCCTTGTCTCAATTCTAAATCAAAATGGCTAAATCGAGTAGTCCTTTGTTATAGGCCTATATTTTGTTCAGTTGTGTACTAACGTCATGCCAAATGTTTCCAACATACCAAACCGGGTCTTCCGGTAGCCTATAGGGAAGCAGGCGATGATTCTAACTTCCAGGTGAATAATACCTCATCTGTGAACATGTGTGCTCATCCGATAGATTTTCATTAGCAGTGCTGGTTGTTCAATACAGGTCAGGAACATTTGTCTTTATTGTGTTGGTCATGCAGTGATTTTCTGTGTGCTACATGGCCTGATGCGTGGTGGAGTTCATCTCCCTCCAGCTCCGGTCAGCAGTCAACGTTACAGGACACTGGTCCCCGGGGCCAGGGGCCAGCTCATAGGCTATCCCGCTGCTCAGCAGGTTGATCAACACAAGAGACATTTAAATCCACCTTTTAATCCCTAAACTTTAAAAAATAATCTCTGATCTTCCCTCCCATGGATAAAGGGTTCCGGATCAGAGCAGAACCAGAAGTGGCTTCAGATGTTTATTCTCCAGAAGTCCTGGCTGTTGTCCAGAATCATCTCCAGCCGGCTGCACGCAGCTGAGCAGCGGTTCTGCCCGGTCTTCACCTCACATTCATCTTTTGTTTTGACAGAGAGCCCCCTAGCGGCAGAAGTTACATATTGTACGTCTAAGTGTGCATTACACCATAATCTGCTCAGTTATCTTTAAATCGTAACGAGTAGGCTACTGAGTGCACCTCAGAGGTCCTCAACTGGGAGCTCATTTACTTCATCGACGGGGAAGAGGGGACTCTGGTATGCTGGCCTTTTAAGCAGAGAAGCACAGAAATAAGTCATATTTGAAACTGAGCAATTCAAAATGGGTTTCTTTTGCCCAGTTTAAAATGGGCAAAGACCACAGACACTGGACAGAGGAATTTAAGTTTGAGCTGTTTGGATCTCAAGAGCTTGAGATGCAGAACAAATGTAAGATGTTGGAGGAGTGCTGACACCATCCATCAAGCATGGAAAGGTGATGGTCTTGGGTGCTTAAGTGCTGTAAAATGGGGAATTTATACGGAGCTAATGGGATCTTGAATAAGGAAGGCTTTCACTGCATTTTCCGACACAATGCCATCCCCTGTGGGCACTTGATTGGGGTCAGTTTCCTCCTACAACAGGATTATAACCCAAAGCAGCAGCACATGTCCAAACTATTCAAGACGGTTTTATGGAAGAAGCAGTCAGCTGGTACTCTGTCTATAATGGAAGCGTCTCAACCCCACTCATTTTTTGGTGACCTCAAACTTTTGAGTGATAGAGTATATGGTAAAATTAATTTTATTTCCAAATTCATGGGAAATGTCACTCTCATTCATTCGCCCACGTGATCTCTGTAAAATTCCCTTTAAATGACATCTACAAAATATACCATCAGGATGTTTTAACCAGAGACACATTTCCTTTCTTTGCAATGAAATCATTTCTTTTAATTACAGCTATGTTAAAGAGTACATGTCAAAAACAGACACATGGTAAAGAAGCACAGTAAATCCATTCGAAAACAGAGAAGAATTAACATTAGTTTTGGTGAGTAGGCATATAAATGTTCAAACCTATAAAACAATAGGACAAATAGCAGAGATCACTTTCCAGGTTTGACTGCCGCTGCTGCTGCTAACTGTTCCAGCCTCTGAGGAAGGGTGACAGTCGCAAAATGGACCCTGTCGTTCTTCAGTTTCTGTCTCACCACCTGCGTCAGGCCCAGCTCCATATACTCCTGCTTCTGCATGTCATACTGAGGCCAGTTGAGCAGACCAGGACCGTTGGGAGAGCTGAGGAGGTATACAGACATTACAACAGTCTGTATATAGCAAAGAAAATCATCTACAAATGTTTCCTACTGATTTCATATGATCAGCCTTTAGGATGAAAGCTTGTTCCACCCTCTCTTTTTGGTTTTTGTTCTAAAGCAACTGCCTCATCGGCTCGAACAGGATGTTAATTTCAGATATGTTGTGTACTAGAAATGAATTTATCTATTTTCATTTGTTATGTAAATTAAAAATTGCAAATGTTTCCATCAATCAGATTAACTTTCCTATCGCTCTGTACTCCATATGTTCATATTGATACAGTATAATCATTTCTTTGTCTCTTGCAGTTTGGGAAAAATAACTAAATTATGTGGGAATCCAGGTTGTGAGTGTACATGGGTAGTCACATGACATGGTCACATGATCAGGAAGTGATGAAAAGTTTGCTTGGCTCAGTAAAGAGCCCTCTAACTTACTGGGCACACCTTGGTTTGGGGACATCTCCATGTTATACACAGTAATAGCCAGAGGAAAATTTCAAAACTGGAATTGATGTTTATGACTGATGTGACCCCCAATGACCTGCTGTGGTTAGAGAGACCTGGAAATACTGCCCTGGAACTCTACCTCCCTTCTTCTGCATTACTGTGCTGGGAGTGCAGACCCTGAATTGAGACACAGCATGTGTATCTTTTTTGGAATATATAGTTTTTGGCCCCACCTTCCTACATGTGGATAGTGAATTGTATTTCCTCCCATCCTAGCATATATATCTACCCCATGCCTCTAGTATTTTAATTGGGATTTTAAAATATATATATGCATCTGTGTGTTATAATGACATAAATCCTAATAAAACTCAATTTATTTAAATACAACATATGTGTCCTGCTAACTGTTCCTCTTTTGGGAAGCCATAGATTTTGTCACAAGACACATTAATGTCTCTGCTAAGGGTTTAGGGTTCCTCCTGCCCCTTAGCAGGAGGTGCCGTTGTCAGTTACGTAAAGATGTTTGCTGTTCCTGGTACTACACACATGTCACTTAATTTTATGATGTACATGTCATAACTTAACTACATTAGTAAGTTAAAATAACTCACAACCGACTTTCGCTTTCACACTGGAAATGAACGGTGGCCTCATGTAAAGTCTGTGCTTGTTTGACCCAACCATTCATCCTCTAACATGTTCACTCTTTATTCTACTCCATATTGGTTGACTGTGAAAGCAGCATATGACGTCACATACTTTTGTTTCTTGATAGACAGCAACTTTGAGTGGCCATAGAAATTATTACAGCAGCAAAGGAGAAAGTGAGATGATCATTTTTCCGTTGAGGATGGGCTGGAACATGTTGGCAAACAGTTGCCTTTTTACACCCAGCAGACACCGAGCAACATTTGCATTCATAAAGCGGTGAGACCAATCAAATAAGTAAAGTCCTGGCCACAAACCAAAACAATAAGCTGAAAGATATCAGATTCAGGTGACAATTCTCTGTGGGTTTGTCCTTACAAGTTACCCCTTTCATATTCCTTCCATCTGTTTTTATGGATTTAACACATATTGATTAGTGTAGATTTAATAATATGTAATCAATGATTACTTACCCAGTACGGGCAAAATTGGCCCAGTATGTCATCATGGTCCTGCAGAGTCTTTCATCCTCCTTGGTAATGTTGCCTGAAGATGGGGTAGGAGGAGATTAATTATAAAATCAAATACTGATACCCATTAACCATAATCTGAAGTGACAGCAGTGTTTTGTGTTGTATCCATATGGTCTACCATCTGTTCATCCCTTCATTTATTTCACCAAGTCCCACTACTTGCTAGATATTAAATTCATGCTTACTGAGCCCTATCAAGTAATGAGAAAAGACAGAAGCTGTGAAGCCAGTCTAATCAAAAAATCTATATTGTGGGCAGCACATTACATAACTTACCAATGACTTTTATATGTCCATCCCAGAAACATCCACCAAACATGAAGCCCACATCATCTGCATGATCTGCCTTCACAAAGCTGGGTCTGTTGTGTTTGTATATCTCAGAACTGTATACAAACTCATACATGTAAACTGGAACACCAGCACCTAAATATACCAAGGAGAGAGAAGATGAGAGGGGTGTTACTGGGCTGAGATGAGATTAAAGATCAGGAGCAAGTACATAATACCTGCAGGTAATCAATACAGGCTGGTGCATGAACTCTTTAAGTGCTAATCTTTCTGTGCTTTGCCTTTTCTAACCTGAGTGGTATCCGGCCACCTTGACGACAGGCAGCGTCATCAGCAGGTCCCCCATGATTTCAGTGAATCTGTCCCTGATCTCCTCTGGTGTTTTGGCATCTTTCAGGTATTCATCTGCAATGAGGCTGTTGGCAGAGGAGGCCTGGAACAGGGAGGAAGGTTGGACCATCATAAGTCACTGTGAGGCAGTGATGTTTTTCTACAGGACTTCTTTTGAGTCAGTCAGCAAGAGGGATGATGTCCTGACCTTATCAGCCACTGACCATGTATAAGAAAAGAGGTGCAGATGGAAGATAGGCCTGACTCATTTAATAATCAGATTAAATTGATGTCAATTTACACATCTAATGTGATGAATACAGTATGAGATCAATGTGTTTGACACCTGTGTGTCAAAATGTTGCAGCAAGAAGACTTTGGAAACTTCATAGATCCTGACATATATATCGGTTGGCTGATGCTAACGACTGATATTGGCCTTTCACAGATTTATCAGTATCAGTGTATATGTTGTCTAATATGTGCTGATATGAAAACTTTTTTACTTTTTGTAAAAGTAATTCAGAATGATTTTTGTAGATGAATTAGAAACTGAAATATCCTGCCTTCATTACATATCTTTGCCACAAGTGTTTGACAGTCATATTTGAGGGAGTTTTTCGATGTCGATAGTGGTTTTTCTATATCCTAACATCAGGCTCTAAAATACCAAAGTTCATCGTGCTGGCTTTCAACAATGATGATATATAATGCTCATCATATTCAAATTACTCTACTTTGATGCTACCTTTGCCTAAATATTACAATAATGAATGCGGGTAATAATTATAGCAAAAAAAAGTATAATAAAGCTCATTCCACTGTTATGTTTTTTACCTTATACACATAATTGTTAGTAATCTAAATATATTTGCAGTTCCATTAGTAATGTTATATATTAAGTAATCATTGTCAGTGGTGTGCAATATGATCATGTAAAAGAACTAACCAATAATGTCTCCCCAAAATATCGACAGTCTTCAGCAGTCTTCTTCGACAGTTATATGTGAAATTGTCCTGAATTAAAAATACTTCCTTCAAATACTTGTTGATTTAGATACAGTGGACGTGCAGCTGCATTGGATAAAAGGAAAATTAATTAAGTCTGAGGAAAAAATGTAGAATTCTGAATGTTTTATGGCTCTTTTTCAGTTTTCAATGTGTTGTAATCCTCAGCTCTCACATTACTGGAAAAACATATATTGTGGAAACCAGAAAACTTCAGCGCACATACTCAGAGAAACCTTGAATGAAGTAGATGACATCTTGTAAATAAAAATTTTGAAATTACCAGTATTTGCATGTTCATAGATTCTGAATTTTTCACTGAGGGATAAGAAGAAGAATTTTTAAGGTAATTGAACTTTTTTTTTTTTTGCAGAAAACAATATACCCTCCCCCAAGAAGGGCATTTTTGTATGTGTCAGAACTTGTTGAGAAGGCACCGCTAAGCGGCTGCTATCAGGAATGTGAAAAGGGTTTCTCTCCCCAACAAAATTAAGGGATACTTTCAGCACTTTTTAAAGAAATATTTCTTTACAGTATTGGCCACTGCTATTAATCTGTGCGAACTTCAGCCTTTTATAATATCATCAGATTGTGTATTTTTGGACTGTGTGTGATGTGTGTGAATGACATGTTTGTGTCTACTTGTGTCCGCTTGTCTCAAAATGCCTCACTTAGCATCCTGACTGGAAACATCATAGATTGGCATGTTTCATGCACGTCCTAGGACAGGAAGGCTTTAAAGCTGTTGATAAAAACCATCCAGAACATCATTGGTGCCCATCTACACAGCATCAGTGATATTGGTAAAGTGAGGTGTCTGCACAGGATATTAAAAGTCAAAACCAACCCAGCCACAGTCTGTATCTGTATCTGCTGCCATACCACCAGACTACAGTGGTCTTTTTTTCTTTTGTAGTATAAAGGGACTACAACTTACATTTTGTCGAACAACTCTGTATTATAAAATTTCCAGTTAAGTGACCCATTAAGTATTCTTACCTTGGGGGACAAATTCAGTTTTTAAAATTGAATTAAAATGTTGTTATTAATACTATCATCAGGTTTTCTGGTAAACAACTCTCCAGCTTTAAATAAAGTCAATCAGTCAATCAATCAATCAATCAATCAATCAATCAATCAATCAATCAATCAATCAATCAATCAATCAATCGCATTATCATCAACAAGCAGTAACAGCTGTCATGGAGCTCACCCCTGCAGGATTGAACATGTTCACCACTGCCAGCACAGACTCCCTGTTCATACCGTGCTCCCAGCCAGGAGGCGCAAAGCTCTGAGATCAACATGAGACAATGCTTTAAATGTATACAAATCCTTCAAGAAAAAGAAAACTCAATTGATTGTCACTCACAAAAAATAATAGAAAAGACTGAGTTGTCAGACAGGCTGGATAAAGTATAATATTTATGAGCATTAGGAATCAAAGCATAGTGAAAATGTGTGACCTGAGGCAGGATCCATCCAAACTCATGGTTGGTGATTCCCATCATCACTGGAACCTTCATCACTTCTTTCCTCTTTAGAAGCTCCTCTGCTGTATCAGTCAAAAACACACCATCCACCACAGCTCCCAGGTAAATCTTCATCTAAACACAAAACAGAACTTACTTTCATTAAAAAACAGTGCACCAAGTGGATGAGGGGATTTAGGGGTTTAGCAGCCAAGAGTGTTTACAGGCTGCCATCTTGTGGATTACCCCTTTGAGGTTCTATGATATACTTAAACTCCTTCAAAGAAATAGCTGTTGTCTGGATTACAGTGATCATCAACTACCATTTTTTACTTTTATTCTTGGTTAATCGAGTGTTTTTCCATCTGGGAGCACACAAAGAAACATCATGAAATCAGGACATTCTTCTGTTGGAAGTTTTGGTCTCTGAATTTAATTTAAACTACACCCTAAGACAAAAGGATCCAGGAAATGTGAGATAGAATAAAACACAAAGTTAGCAAGAATAAATTAAACTCAATTAATCAATAACATCTGCTTGTATATCTTCAAAAGACCATATACCTTTTTAGTCGCATCAACCAGCTCATCTTTACTCTTTCCCCTCATGCACTGGACCAGTTCCTCTGGTCTGCTGCGGTCACATCCAGTAATGTTGGCAACAATCTATGGGAGACATTTATGAAAATCATAAATGCATACTAAGTGAATGTACTCTAATTCAATAGTTCATTATAAAAAGTGACACATAATCTGTGTTTATTTTCCTCTGATACATATGAAAGCTGCTATAAAAAGTTACTTTTTATCCACTCCACAAGAGAGCCACAGTATCCCACTAAATAGTGTTTGACAGTTGTCACGCTGATCAGTAGCAATTAAAAACTCAAATTTTCCCCTAATTTTCATTCTGCTCAGTGATGAAGGTGATGAAAATGCGTCGAAGCAGTTTATTATGTTAAATCATCTAGAGTATGCTTTGCTAGCTGGACAGATGAACCTCTTGATCATGTTTTTAAAAAATTTAAATCAGAACATTTCTGTTTCAATAATCAAGTAAGCTAGTGTTTTTTCACCATTACCACATGTTTCCAATGGAGAAATCTATATAAACACCTGTTCACAAATTCCATGTTGCTTCTGATAAGTATAGGCAGCACATGGCACTTGCTGTCTGGCTCCTCAGATGAAACAATGTTTTTATGGCTGGATTTACATGTATCTTATGACTCTGTAATGTAATTGGCCTATCATCTCAGTGTGAAATCACAATATGAATTAATGGCATACCTTTTTGTGTTTAACCCAGAAAAACCCAAATTCATAGAAGACTTACAGAAATCATACTGGCCCCTGATTGGGCAATCGCTAATGCAAATCTAGCTGCTGTTCCCACATTAGGCTGACACAGAAAAATGCATTCGTGGGGCATCCCAGAAGCTGAGCTGTTAGAGCGTGACAATGTACAGAAGTACTGTACATAGCCTGTGTCCTTGCTGCAGCAGCTGATGGTTCAAAACCAACCTGTGGCCCTTTGCTGGTTATCCTTTTCAGGGTAACGGGGGTTCTGGAGTTGATCCCAGCTGACATTGGGCGAGCGGTGGGGCAACCCCGGATAAGTCTCCAGTTTATCACAGGGCAATAATATGACATTACATATAGTCCATGGCTATGGTTCAAGGAAAAACACACCAAGCACAGAAAACTCCAAATCATGACAGTACCGCCCCTCTAACAGGTGCCTTCTAGCACCCTACCAGGTTTGTTGGGAAACTCGTGGTAAAAGTCTTGAGATCAGATCAGCAGATCAGGGTCCATGATGAGCCTCCACGAATTCCAAGACCGCTCCTCCAGTCCGTTACCCTCCCAGTCCCTGGAAGCCCCTACCCCAACGCTGAATGTCCAGGATTTTATGAACCGTATAGGCCGGCAGGTCATCGGTCAGTCAGGTGTGAGGAGGGGGTTCGGATGGAGCGCTGAGATTGCTGAAGGAGATTGGTCTGAGCTGGGAGACATGGAAGGTAGGGTGTACAGGCAACAAAGCAGGGAGCTTGAGGTGGACAGCAGACGGGTTTATAAGCTTAACCACTTCAAATGGCCAACATAACAGGTAGCCAGCTTACGTGAGTGAACTTTGAGGGGCAGGAGATGGGAGGAGATCCAGACCTTCTCTCCAGGTTGGTACAGGGGAGCCGGGAAGTGATATCGGTTCGCCAGACATTGGTTACAGGCAGAGGCGCAAGTGCGAGCAGCTCGGGTGGTCCACCAGACTTCCTGACACCAATCAATGTGGGCCTGGGCTGATGGTACAACAACATATACCTCCTGGACGGGAAAAAGGTGGGGGCTGAAAGCCGTTAGCTGCCATAAACTGGGACATACCTGTTTGGCTCATCCTGATTAGGTCGTTCTGTCTAGCCATTGGACTGGGGATGGTATCCATGTTTTACTGGATGCTGTGCCCAGGGCAGAATGCCTACCAAACTTGAGGTGAATTGTGGTCCTTGGTCAGAAAAAATATCCACCGTAATGCCATGGAACTTGAAAAACCTGGAATACTAGGATGTCAGTGGTCTCTTGGGCAAGGGAACAAATTGAACTGACTTTGAGCATCTGTCAATGATAGTAAATATGACTGTATTACCGTCGGAAGGGGGTAGTCCAGTAACGAAGTCCATTGTTATATAAGACCATGGGCAACTGGGAATGCATAGAGGGGGCACAAAACCAGCAGGATGTGCTCACGATGTGAAGCTTTTCCTTAAGCACATACAGAGCAGGCATCGACAAACTTCTTAGTGTCTCTCACCATATTTGGCCACTAGAAGTGCTTAGCCACAGGTGCCCAGATCCCCAGACTGATGCTGGTGGAGTACCAAAGGGTTCTTTAGACAGGGGGGGAAAGGGCTGAACAGAAGGAGCAGCATATGAGTTACCCATAGACGCCGGGGTAGCTGGAGAGATCGAGAGTAGTTGAGTGGTTATCTGGTTCAGCTGGGCACTAAGCTGGTTGACGTTGGAGCTGAGTCCGTGGAGGGTGTCCATAACTTCCTGGAGAATCTGTCCATGCCTGCCGACAAATATTCCTTGTGCACTTAGAGCTTGTTGGAGGTTGTCTGGGTCCATATCTTGGCCAGATTGTTCTGTGATGGTTGGTGGGTGTTTCAGGATCCAAGAGCGGACAATCATGAAAGAAAATCAAAAGGAAGAATAGGCCCCCAGAAAAGACACGACCCTAACCCTAACCCCACTTTTGTGGAAAACCACCTTTGTTTATTTTCGGGGACCAAACCACCAAACCTGACCTGAACTTTGAAACAACGATATGGCACACTGCTCACGGGGATGTAAAAACCAGTACTGTTGGGGCTTTTGATGATGGAGCTGTTAACATGCTAGCTGCCCCTCGCAGGCGAGCTAGACACTCAGTTGTTTCTCCAGCCTTGGAAACAGTTCCACTAATGATGTTTCTTTCCTTGTTTTCACCCTTTTCTACACACTCCAGGTTAGGACTAGTATGAATGTCAAATGATTGCTCAACATTCACCCTAGACTTGAGTAGTAGGTAATGTTAATGTAAAGTGATACTAATGAAAGTGGTAGTAGTAAAAGTAACAGTAGGTCACATGTGTAATGTACATAGATAATCATCACTTAACTCTGCAGTTCCCTTCACCTTCGACTTTTCAGTCTATTTTGAATCATTATCTTATTTTTCTGGCATTAAACTCTGCTCTCATTAACCTATTTTCCAGCAGCTTTAGGAAGCTATTTTCACTTAAAAGATTTATAAAACCTCTACACAATACAAGCTAAGTACCAAACAAGTTAGCAGCTAGCCAGTCAATTAATGCAGCTTTATGTACTACTATTCTACAGACACATGCTGAAATCAATGAGCATGTGTTTCAAAGATTTCTTTTTTTTCTTAAGTTCATGCTAACCCAGTTCACATATTACAGTACCTTGGCATGACCCAAAGGATGGCTTGTAGTGTAGGTCCCAAGAGTAGCTACTCCACTTTGAAAAATTGCCCTCTGAAATAGTCCTTTTGCTTCTGGAGACAGAGTCTGTTCATGAGGCAAGATACATATGCAATTACTTCACAAATGGAAATGATAAATAATAAACCAAGGATGCACTCAATAATAAATCACAGCTATGATAAGCTCATGAGGGTCTCATGAAACACTTTAAATGTGTAAATGTGTGTTTGGCATATTTTCTTCCAGTGAGTAGTTTTTTTTTTGTTTTTTTTTATACCAGTATGGATGCACTGATGCCTCCTGCAGACTCTCCAGCAACTGTGACAGTTTGTGGATCGCCTCCAAAGGCCTCAATATTTCCCTGCACCCATCTCAGAGCTGCTAGCTGATCCATGAAACCCCAGTTGCCCTGAGCGTGTTCATCTCCAGTGCTTTGGAACAGGAAAAGTGAAGAAGCTTGCTTTAGATTGTCAGAAAATTGTTTCACTAAATTTAAAAATGGTCACTGTGATAATGTTGATGGTTCCATTTTGTGTCTTCATTTGAAACCTGTGATGAGCAATATGATGAGCAACACAGTTCCTTACCTGAGGAATCCCAGAATGCCAAGGCGATACTGAATAATAACCATCACTATGTTTTCATAAGCAGCTAATGGAGCACCATCATACTGAGAAGCTGCACCCATTGCCAGACCTCCTCCATGGATCCACACCATCACCTGACATAAAGCACAAGACAACAGCCTGCTGTTAAGAACTGACCTCTTCACACAGTACAGTTACTTTAAAACATGTATTGTGATGCATAACAAACAAAAGATTACACAGGTCCATTTTAAACTAAGATTATTTGTTTAAAAACTGTACTGCTTATACTCCCTTAAGGTGTGTCCAAAAACACTTCAAGTTCTATGTGATCTCACGATCATCATTGTAGCTAGAGCATGACATGAGTACAGTAAGCAGTTGAAATGTCAGTTTAAGTGTAACAGTCGAAAGATCTCAAAGTCTCAGTTGAAGAGTAAACAATGAAAGCCAACCAATCAGTTTAAGAATAAATTAAATCAGCTGAAGTGTCAGTTTGCCAAAAGTCTTGGGAGCCTTCTACACCCTTCGACACTGGACAAAACCCACTGACACCCACTAACATCTGGCTTTAGTCTTTAATGTGTGGGGGATGGCAAATTGACATCCACTCCTTAAATGACTGTAACAGTGACACGTTTTTATCGGCTCCAGCTCCCATTGGCTGTGATGAAAACACAAGCCCCTTTTAGATAGAAAAGGTGGCACATTTGCAGCAAGGTAAAGGCTGCAATGTGCCACCTTTTCTATCTAAAACGGAGGTGTAATATTCCACCTTTTCAAATAAGCCACCACATTTCCACCTCTGGGGTAGGCGTAAACAGGTGACGTGACGTGAAGCACGAAGTTGGGCGTGAAGAAGAGCAGGTCGAATTTGTCTTCAAAATAAGAGCTTTACATTGCACCCCATCGGAGTTTAGAACTGGGTTATTAGCGGGGGGCTTTTAATTTGAAAGTAGCGACCGCTATTAGCTTGCCGCTACAACAACAAGCGGACAACCAAGACAGCTACAGAGACCGAGGAGACGCTAGCATGCATCTCCCGGATCTCAGCTGCTTTCCAGTTGCTCATCTTCGTGGATGAAGTGACGAACTGACTGCTGTTCAGCTGTTTACTGGTTTTAAAACTCCCAGGCTGTGGATGCGCAGCAGTGCACGTCATCGACACCTCCGCCCACCTCAGGATATGCCACCACATTGCCGCCTCGGATTTACACTGCAGCGGAGGCTCAAATAAGTGTACCCTCCGAGGAGCAAAAAATTGGTGGAACAAAACAGACCACCAATTTGCCGCCTCCTGTCTAAATCCGCGGAGCGAGCCACCAAAAAGGTGGCAAATTGGTGGCTTATTGCCCAGTATAAAAACGGCTACAGGCACACGGCTATTAAGGATGTTGGCTTGTTCATTCTTTTCCATCCATCTCTGTTCAAGCAGCTCGACCATCATTCAGCCAGTTGTTCAGTTTGAGTTTGAAAGACAGACTGAAGTAAAAGATATTTAAAAAACTAACCACAGTTATATTGTCACTGGCTTCATTAGTGGCTATCATCAGCTCTGGAAAAAATGATGTGTCTAATTCTGAATGTTAGTCCAGTTGTGTTACAAATCACAATTCTTTTGGTTCTACAACACTGGCATATTATAAAATCACACACTGGGGCAACATTATGTTTGGCTCAGTACAAAAACAAACCCGGTGTAATGAAATGTTTTTGTTGCAGTGGGATCTCTGTGGAAAGGGCTACTGAGATGACAGCATTTTAAATGTTAGCATAAGTGTGACACTGAAAGCAATAGAAGTGTCTGAGTTAAACTGGCAAGAGACAACTTTTTGCTTCAACTCATTCTGAAGTAAATGCTAATTTCATAGTGTAATAGCTGTAGAAAAATGGCACCATCCATATACAGATTCCCCAATATTATGTGTTGTGCGAGAGAGAGATAAAGCACCTGTGCTCCAGTGTCTATTATCCTAGTGCTAATGGAGCCATCGAGAGATTCAACAGGGTATTGAAAGAGTGCATACAGACTGCTGACAGGATGCACAAACATTGGAAACAATCAGTAACAGAGTTCCTGTTTACACCTCTTGCTACAACAGGAGCTACTCCATTCGAACTGCTGAAAAACAGGAAGATGAGCACAAAAATCAATATACTTCACACACACAAGTGGAAGAAAGAGTGAAACAAAAGCAACAGAAGAGCAAGGAGCACACAGACAGAAAGACTGGGGCAAAAGTTCCCATGTTCCGAGTAAATTACACCATGCATGTCCATGGACCTGAACATGTCACAGAGGAATCATCCAGATTCACAGAACTCCTGACTGTAGTCAAGAAAGTGGGACCAAGCACTTACCTGCTCAACAATGGTCAGAAATGGAATGCATCCAAGCTTTCATACTTCCCAGAGGAGGCTCTTACTTGCCCGGGTAATGACAATGAGACTGTACTTGATGGACTTACAGTGCCAGACAACATGCATTACTGTTACAATATGTGAAATCAAAAGGGATTTCATTTTGTTAGCTATCGTTAATCATTTTAAATGGTGCTGAGAAATTTGTTACAGTAAATATAAGCTCATTAACATAAGTTTATTTCTGATGCCAAGTCATTTGGCATTTGTTATTATTACAGAAGGCTGCTTCATACGAAATGCTTCACTCAGCTGATCTGCAGAAGAGGTAATCTTTCTCGAGTTGTGCATTTGGGTTCTAGTCTTGTGTGTCAGACCTTACAAACTGGCTACACTATGGACCCAGCTGTCTCAACCAGGATTGGTGTGCCTCAATCAACCCCAGGAGCAGCCGACCACAATCTGCCAGGGCCTCCAGGAGATCAATGATCACCATGAAGGACTGCAAACCATGTATCGGCAGTGGGTGTACTCACCGAACAGATGCAGCAACTGTTAGTTAAGCTTAGCTCACCTTCCCCTGCTCTCCTGCTGGCACCACAGCCAGTAACAGCTTCACCTGCTCCCTCACCTGTGTCAGCATTCCCTCCAGCTATGGCCTACATCATCTCTCATATTACCAGCTGAGCAGATGCTTTAGCCACAGCCGAGTGGGCACATACTTCCTCCATCTGCAACCCAGTGGATCTCTTCACATCCACATTATCCAGAGTGTTGGACCACTCAACTCCAGAACCAGACACCGCTAGGGCCTTGATGACCCTTAGTCAAGGTAAACAGTGGGTGACGGCTTTTACCACAGACTAGCTGAATCACTGAAGGATCAACTCATTGTCCTAGATTGTCCAGATGATGTAGACTCTTTCATTTACCCAGCTATTAAAAGTGATAACCACCTGAGGGAATGTGAGAAGGAGAGGGTATGGCCTTTCTTCTCCCCCACTTCCCGGAGGCATCACCCCAGGGTGACCAAGCTCGCCAGTGAATAGGAGAACACATTTGAGCTAAATATCATCTCCTACCTTCAGAGTGTGAGCTTTAACAGACAGTGAACTATGTACACCTGTTGTCTCTGAAGAGGGCTAATAGACTCTGGCGCTGATGAAAGCTTTATGGACTAGAAACTTGCCAGTCAGTTAAAGTTAGCTGTGTGTGCTCTCACTCAACCCCAAGAGGCCAGTGCATTTGATTGAAGGCTGTTCTACAGGTTCACCCATCTCACCAAGCCCATCCAGATTATCACCGCCCAGGGACACTCTGACCAGCTAAACTACATCCCCTAGATTTGGGTTATTCCTGGCTGACAAAACATAATCCCCAGTAGCAGTATGAAGTTGTGTATGGTGGGTTTCAGCTGCATGGCTCTTCCCAGCCAATCGCTGTGGGAGAGCACCTTATAAAAGGCACCTGGTTGTCCTCTTGCTTGACGGAGCCTGGGCCATGTCACTTCCTGGTGCCCTCCACTTCCTCTTTCACTTGGTGGCAGGTAGGCTGGTGGCGGTGACTGCAGTCTGGTCTCACACTGTCCATCCAGTTCTTCATTCTGGTTATTTTATTTCAGAGGCTCGCTTGGGTGTTGCTGCTGGCTGCAAGCTGCTCACGACTCGCAGTGTGCTGCTCACTGCGTACCGCTCGCTGCCCGCTGCTGGTTGCCCTCATGTAGTTGGCCTCTCCGCTCCATGCCGACCGGGATTGCCTGACTGGTATGTAGCACAGTGACCTTAGCTTCCTCCTCCAGCCATTTGTAAGTTGCTCATATCTGTTCTTTTATTGTAGGGTAAGGACACCTGTGTAGCGGCACAGCAACCGCTAACCTGTCTGCAGGAAGTCACTGCTGCTTTGCCTCGCTGCTTTGCTATTTTGCTTCACCTCCAGACTTTTTTTTGCACACGCTGTCACGGTGCTCTAACGCTGTCTGCCTGGCTCCCGGCTGCTCACTACAGCTGGTTAAGCACTAGCTTCTGCTCCTTCGTACAGGTTTAGTTCCAGCGTTGCCGTGGCCGAATTGTCGCTCTGCGATGCCGCATTGCTGTGTATTGTCACCTCTTAACCTGTGTGTGTGTGTGTGTGTGTGTGTGTGTGTGTGTGTGCGTGTGTGTGTGAATGTGAGAACAGTGGGAAAGTTTATTTTTTATTCGTAAGATTTTGTTAATTCTATTTGATTTGCTATTGTGTTAATTTCATATATTACATTTCTTGATTTATATGTGTGTTGTGATAAGTTGCATTTACTTTAGTTTCTCACCTGCTGTCCTCTGACTTGCCCCCATTCAGGTGCTGAGCCTAGGGTGGCGGATTGGTATCCCTCTTGTGTTAGCACTTTTGGATTGATTTAGTTTCACTTTCATTTACTTCACGTGTGGTGTTCCTGGGATCCCCTTTGTTTTGGACCCATCTGCCCCATAAGTCTCAGCCCTGATTGGCTCCCCTTTTTGCCCCAGTGAGTGATTTCTTAATGTTGATCTTAAATTTAACTAATAAATAACAAATTTCCCAACCAGAAATGCTGTCTCTGCCTCACTTGTAAAACGGACCTGAATGCCTTCTTTGGTTGAGAAGTAGTCGTTTAAAGAAAAGGGGTCCCTGGGTGAAACCCCCAGGGTGGCGTTGTTTGGCTTGAAATTCATTCTTAATCAAATGCTGGCCAGAGCATGCTCCTTGTGTCGCCACACCCACATAAACTTGTCTACTGGGGTTGTCATTGAAAGGAGAGAGGGATGTTTTAAAGACTGTTTTCCCTCCTGTTCACCCCAGATCTCCTTAGAACAAGTCAACTCTGTAAGCCCTGTGCATCCTGTCACCACTAAGACATATTCACCTGTTACTCCTGCCTCCGAGTCAGATTACCCGGATCTCTCAAAGGTTCCACCATGCTATCATGATGTAAAAGAGGTATTCAACAAGGCCTGAGCCACCTCACTTCCTCCACACAGAGACTATGACTGCGCCATTGACCTTCTGTCCAAAGGCCAGTTCTACTCCCTGTTCGTGCCAAAACGGGAGGCCGTGAATCAGTACATCACTGCTTCACTCTAGGCTGGGATCATCTGAACCTCCTCCTCTCTGCCTTGCGCTGGCTTTTTTTTCCATTGATAAGAAAGACAAGTCTCTACATCCCTGCATTGACTACCAAGGCCACAACGACATCACTATCAAGAACAGGTACCCCTTCTCTCTCATTCCATCTGCTTTTGAACTATTATGAGGTATTGAGATTTTCACTAAGCTCAACCTCAGAAATGCTCATAGTAAGCATAATGAGTGGCCATTATGAAAATTTGGTCATGCTGTATGGTCTCACCAATGCACCTGCTGTCTTCCGACCCTTGTGAATGATGTACTTTGGGACATGTTCAATGACTTTGTTTTCTTGTATACTTGGATGAAATCCTGATTCACTCCACTGACCAGACAACCCATGTCCAAATGTACTGGGTGCTGCAAAAGCTACCGGAAAACCAGCTCTTCGTCAAGGCGGAAGTGTGAGTTTCACGCACCCTCTGTCTCCTTTGTTATTCATTATTCGCTTCGTTATCATTCAAGACCACTCAAGGTTCAAGATTCAAATGGAGTCAAAAAGGTACGTGCTGTTGCTGATTGGCCCAGTCCCACTCTTATCTCCAACAAAAAGCTACAATGTTTCCTGGGGTTTGCTTATTTTTACAGATATTTAATTTCAGTTTCAGTACTATTAGTGCTCCCCTCCATAACCTCTCCTGGTGCTGAGTTTGTGTGGACTCCCCAGGCCGAGCTCTGCTTCCAGAAGCTAAAATGCAGTTTCACCATAGCTCCCATACTACTCTCCAAGACCCAGCATTGCAATTGATGTGAGAGGTGGACGCCTCTGATGTTGGAGTTCGGACCGCTCTGTCCCAGCATTTAGTCACAAATTTCACCCGTGCGCCTTCCACCCAGGGCAGCTGTGGCTCAGGGGTAGAGCCAGAGAGAGATTTCTTGTCATTGGAAGGTCGCTAGTTCGATTCCCGTGGTCTGCATGTCAAAGTGTCCTTGGGCAAGATACTGAACCCTAAACTGCTCCTGATGTGCTGGTCGGCACATTGCATGGCAGCCACCGGCATCAGTGTATGAATGTATGTATGAATTACTGTATGCTAAATGCCCTGAATGTAAATGTAAATGTTCCTCTCCTGCAAACTATCCCCTGCTGAAAGGAACTACATGTTGGTAAGTAGGAGCTATGAGCAGATTAGGTGGCATTGGAGGAGTGGAGGCTTTCGTTGGAGGGTGTCGAGCAGCAATTCATTATCTGGAACGACCCCAAGAATCTGGGGTACATCCGCTCAGCGAAGAGGCTCATCTTCCGGCAGGCAAGGTTTTAAACGATTCGACTTCACTCTATCCTATCATCCTGCTCTATCCTATCAGGCTGCCAGTCTGGATTACTAGCCAGACTGAGGAGAAACCCACACACACCTCCCCTACCGAGTATGTTTCTCACCAACGCATGATCCTTGATCCACAAAATGGATGAGTTAGAACTACTCATCGAGGGTAATTGATATGTTCCAGACTGCTGTGTTTCACACATATCTGAAACCTGGCTTCACCTGCTCATCCCCGCCGCCGCCGTGCAGCTAGCAGGCCGCTCCATGCACCGATGGGACCACAACAGAGACTCCGGTAAGAGCAGAGGTGGTGGCATGTGTATTTATGTGCACAACGACTGGTCTAAAAATAACGTAGTCACGCGTACACATTGCTCACAGGACATAGAGTTCAATTCTATTAAAGCCCATCCTTTTTTTTACCCAGAGAGCTAACAGTCGTGCTAATCACGGTTGTTTGCATACCACCCGCTGCTAACACTAGCATAGCTCTCTCGCTATGTCAGACACAATAAACAAACGACGGCGGTCTCACCCCGACGACATACACATTGTTGCAGGAGACTTTAACCAGGCAAACCTGAAGTCTGTCCTGCCTAAATTCTACCAACATGTAAGTTGTGCTACTAGAGGGTAGCTCATGTTTACTCAAACATTAAACATGCATGCAGAGCCATACAACTCCCACATTTAGGCCAGCCAGAACACCTCTCTCTGCTCCTTACCCCTGCATACACACCTCTAAGAAGAAGCACAACTCCAGTGACCAAGACCATCATAACCTGGCCTGAAGATGTGCTTCCTCAACTACAGCACTGTTTCTAGCACACTGAATGGAGTTTCTTTGAACATCAGGACCTGACCATACATACAGAGGCTGTACTATCCTACATCAAGTTCTGTATGGGAAATGTAACAGTGGATAAATGCATCCGAGTGTTCCCCAATCAGAAGCCCTGGATGAACAGCCAGATCAAGACACTCCTCAAAGACCGCCACACCACCTTCAGGTCTGGAAACAGAGAGCTATACAGTGATTCCAGAGCTGACCTGAAGAGAGGAATCAGGAAAGCAAAAGCAGAGCACAGACAGAGGATTGAGAACCACCTCTCCAACAACAACCCTCGGCAGGTGTGGCAGGGAATCCAGCAGATTACCAACTTCAGGGGACAGACCAACACAGGTGCGGACTCAAGCATCACACTAGCGGAGGAGCTGAACTCCTTCTTCACATGCTTCGAGACCCCTGACCAACAGTCCGCAGCCACACCACCCCAGCCCCATCCAGCTTCCAGCTCCCAACCACTGACTGTGCAGGCAAAGGAGGTGGAAAAGATGCTAAGCAGGGTGAACCCCAGGAAAGCTTCTAGACCTGACGGTGTTCCAGGGAGGGTGCTCAGGGCCTGCACTGCACAACTCTTCACCACAATCTTCAACCTCTCCCTGACACAGTCCACCATCCCAGCTTGCCTGAAGTCTGCCACCATCATACCAGTACCAAAGAAATCGACCACCATCAGCCACAAGGACTACCGCCCAGTAGCACTCACACTCATCATTACCAAGTGCCTGGAACGGCTGGTCCTAAACCACATCAGGACCTGCCACCCTCCCTCCTTCCAGTTTGCTTACAGAGCGAACAGGTCGACAGAGGATGCAATAGCCATCACACTCCACACCGCGCTGAGCCATCTGGAACACCAAGAGAGCCAAGTCAGGATGCTCTTCATTGACTACAGCTCAGCATTCAACACTATCATCCCTGACATCCTAGTCAGCAAACTGTCTGACCTGGGACTCCCCCGACTCACCTGCTCCTGAATTAAGGACTTCCTCACAAACCGACCCCTGACAGTCAAACTGGGACACCACCTCTCCTCCACCCAGACACTGAGCACGGACTACCCACAAGGGTGTGTGCTGAGCCCACTGCTCTATACCCTCTACACCACAGACTGTAGACCCGCCCACCCCAGTAACACCATAGTTAAGTACGATGATGACACGATGGTGGTGGGACTGATCACGGGGGGAGATGAGTCTGCCTAAAGGGACGAAGTCCTGAAACTGTCTGAGTGGTGCTCAGCAAACAACCTGTCTCTGAACACCACAAAGACCAAAGAAATCATCCTGGACTTCAGTAAACACAGGACAGATCCATCTACCCTCTACATACACGGCGACTGCATGGAGAGGGCCCGCATCTTCACCTTCCTGATCACCGTTATCTCTGCTAACCTTTCCTGGTCTGCAAACACCTCAGTTGTCATCAAGAAAGCACAGCGGCATCTGCACTTCCTGAGAGTGCTCAGGAAAAGTAACAGCAGAGCTGAGGCAGTCACAAGAGACAGCACCCATCCTGCACATCATCTGTTCGATCCTCTGGCGGGCGCTATAGGTACATCAAAACCAGAACAAAGTGACTCAGGAACAGCTTCTTTCCACAAGCCATCACTGCACTGAACACAAACAGGCACTGACACTGACGTGCACACGCATGCACACACACACACACACACACACACACACACACACACACACCAACACCAACCAAGGACAATGTGCAATAATTGTAAAGACTATACTGTACTTATTTTATACTCTAACATTTCCATACCTACAACCTGCACCACTGCACATATTTATTTATTTTTTGTATACTTTGTATACTTACATTTGCACTACTTGCTTGTACTTTTTACTTTTTACTCTATTTAATGTTGTGTGTAATATTCAGATGCTGCTAGAATTTTGTTGTACACTGCAGTGACAATAAAAAGATTCTGATCTGACTCTGATCCAGGCTCGAGGAATGTCAAACCTGATGCACTCTCCGTTTGAACTTGAGTCAGTCAACCAAGAACTCACTAATATTATGCCATCCTCCGGTTGTGTTGGGGCTGTTACTTGGGGAATTGAAGAGCAGGTTAGAAATGCTAATCAGGATGTCCCTGTCCCTGAGGGTTGCCCCCCCAAACAGGCTGTTTTTTTCCCTCAGGTGTCTGCTCTCAGGTTGTCCATTGGGCCCACACCTCACCATTCGCCTGGCAACTTATATGAGGAAAAAAATACCACATCCATACATGGAAATGTGTCTGTCCTACTGACTCTTCATCACATTTCTACCCGAAAGACAGCATCTGTCCACAGCAGCAGAGCTAGGTTGCTCCAGCAGTTGAATAGTGGTGATTATGTGTTGTGATTTCAAGCAAAAAACTTTAACTCACCACGTCTTGTAGTTACTGTCTCTGGGAACTTGTATTGAAAAAAATCACAATGACGGTCAGCCCTCCAGACCAAGGCTTCAGTGAACTTTGAAACAGCATCCCTCCCCTCAAGTGAAAGCCCAACAGGGTCTGCTGTTTACTGATGGCAATGTAAAATGAGAGCAAAAAAGATAACTTTGTCACTTTCCACGATGCATGGTGGGTGTGGATCTCAATCACAACAGATTATAAATGCATCCATATGATTATAAACAGTCGGCAGATGACGACATGTTTAGGTTAAAAGGTGGTAACCGGTGAAAACACGTAGATTCACGATTTTATTTAATCATATATTTTGGAACTTTTTACTCTTGACGTGACATTTACTTTCTTCAGGATAATTTACCTAAAAGAGGAATTCACTCATATAACACATAAATGTTTTGTTTCTTTCTCTCTTGTTTTGATACTCACAGTTCACATATTACTTGTTTTTGATATTTTAATGGGTCATGGTGGATGACATATGCATTTTCAGCATGCAAAACTCCTGATTGGTTGATCGACTGAAAACACCCTGTATCCTCCAAACATAAAACCGCTAGAGAAAGAAGTTTTTGCCTTCTTGTTTTTCCTCCCTTTCTTAGTTTTAGTCAGTTATACTCGATCATTGCCATTGTTACTCCTGTACCTTTTTGCTCCTTTATTTTGCCTGCTAGTTTAGATTTTTTTCTTAATTTGATAACCAAGTTTCAACACCAGCTGAGTTTCTTTACCAGTCTCTGCCAGTTTATACCATCTCGCCGTCTTTCGGATAAAACCAATAGAATCAAAGTAATACTTTGCCATCAACCAGCTGACACCCAAACAGACAGCCCATCTGTACTAAGCCTACAAACACTGATCTGCTTCCAGCGCCCAACTACCTTCGAGAAGAGACTTGGCAGAGCCTTTCAACTGAACCACACTTCGTCTTCCTGGTCCATAATGCCCAGAGTTCGCAGTGAAAGGATTCCATCCTTTGCATCCAGTGCTTTGGTTCTCGTCAAGTTCTCAACTCCGGAGTGGCCTTACATTTCAAAGTACGCTAAACCATCCTCTCAACTGCGCATGACTGGGTTGATGTCAAAATTAAACTATTAATAAGAATAGTCTTATTGACAGGAATTCAACCCCCAAATTTTGCATTTTCCTTCAGTATAAGTTAGAATCCGTAGTGAACAGATTATTTCCTCCACGATTCTCCATTTCCTCATTCAATTCACTATCATTATTTTTGACTGCTTGTATTTGGTAAATATTCATGTCTGATCATCATTTCATTTAAAATAATTTGTGTTAATATCCAAACACAACTGCACAAGCATTGAGATTCCGCAACAAAGTGTAACTACTGTAAGCAGTTGAAGTGGGGAAGTTGTCAGCTTTTCATGATCACAGTGCTTAGCTTCAGTAAATCTTGCTCACATAAAACTGTGATAAATTATTTTAAAATAATAAGCAGAATGCTCTGTACTTATAATATATAATATATATATTATAATATATCTTAATCTGAACAATAAACAGAGGCAACATCACATGTTTACATCAACAAGCTAACCAAGCTGATACCAATGTGATATTATTTACCAAAGAGTTGCCATGAAGTTGAATAGTCAAATCAAACATACACTGAAGCCTGAAGTTTGAACAAAGTTAATGAGCAGCCAACATATTTGACATTATACAATGAGCAGCTCTATACTCAGCATAAATAGAGGGGGTGGACAAAATAACATGAACACCTTACATTTGAATTTAGTCCAGTACAAAATCCTGATAAGCTAGTCCCTCCAATCACAAAGTGTTTAATGCAGGGTTTTTCTACTGCATTGTATTTCAGCTGTAAGAAGATTCTATTTTGTTGTGCACACCAGTAAACACAAACTGTCTCTTGAACCCACCGGAAGTTTGGTACCATTTGTTGCCTCAGTGGGAGTGTATACATTCAGATACAGACAGTCCTCTGAAAGCTCTTGTGGGGTGTATTGCATTGACATGGTCCTAGAAACATTCACAACTATCTCTGGATCCTGGATACACCTGCGATAGAAAGAGAGACGAGGAAGTTTGTGTTAATCAGAGAAAAAAAAGTTAAATCTTGCCATTATCTGTGACCTTGAATGGTCGTGAATCCAGGTCACCAAGTCTTACATGGGGGGCTGTTGCGTGCCATCTCTCACCCCCTCCCAGGGCTCTGCATCCTGGGGTGCAGCCAAGCGGAGGGGCCCCACAGGGGGGCGGGCAAAGGGGATTCCCAGGTATTGCTTCACCCTCCTCTCTGTGCCTTTCACCATACCGTATTCCCCTCTGATTCGGCCATGTTTCAAAGAGACCACAGGGTGGACAATCTCTGCTGAAGATACAGGTGGGTGTTTTATGTGTTAAAGGACCAGAGCAGTGTTACTGTCAGCCACTTTCCAAGGCTTGTTTTACCCTTTTTAAAATATTCCCAATGTGTTGCACATCAACATTATCTTGCAGAGACTTAAACTTGAGCTAAAGTTAAAACTTTTGAACCAATACATATAACTGATAATTACCTGCCTCGTGCAGCCAATAACCAATAAAAAAACAATACAGTTTTGTTTCCATTTTTGTAAGAACTTGAACTTTTAAAAGTTCCAGATGATAGTTCATGTGCACCTGAGGGTAAAAAAGGATAAGGATAAGGATAAGATCTAATAATATAATGTTTCTTATGTCCAAGCTCAGTGCATGTGAGAGGTAGTTCGCCATGCATACACCTGGCCTGCCCACTCTGCCCAGCCCGGCAGAGACACTTGCTCGGCTAGCCAAAGAGGACGGTGTATTTTCTGTTGAAAGTACAGCTGGCAATCTGCTGCGTGACCCCCACCACTGGCTGTTTGTATTGCCACAAAACACAAACACAACCAGAGAATATTTGATTGTGCTAGTGCAGTCAGATACAGAAATCATCCATGCTGAAATCTCTGTCAGAAACTCTGTAATGCTGCAGGGATTAGGTATTTCACTGTAAACTCCTGATGAGGGAGCAACCAATCTTAGCAGAGCAAACAGCAGTGTCCCTTCCCCGTCCCTCCGGCCCTTCCATTCTACCATCGAGCATTCTGTTCCCCCTCCCCCTCTCTTCCTTGTCTTCTCTATGTTAGTGGCTGATTGCAAACCAACTTTTAAGCAGCAATATGCCACCTACTGTAGCAGGGAAGTTAGTGGCTATAATTTCATTATTGGAATAATAGATAATAATTCAAATTTCCTGTTATCTGGCTGATTTATTGGCCTAATAATTATCATACATCCAAAATAATATATCAATAGGGACAGCTCACCCAGAAATTGAAACATCTGAGCCCCCTCTTTGTGCCATCGAGTTCCATTGGAAAGAAGGCATCTCTTTGGACGATATCTCCCAAACTTGGTAACTATCAATGAAACAATCTAGATGGATAAATAGCACTACAGGTAGGAAAATAAATATGTACTTCTGATTTTGGTATGAAATGGAAGTTTTGTTGGAAGTGACCAGAGTCACAGTTTGATTGACTCACCAGTGAGTCTTGCATCATTTCTTGTTAATCCTAAACTGTAAAGAAAAGGAGAAAACTAATTGCTAAAGAATTCTCCTGTGTCATATATTTATTTTTTATGGACCGGAACTTTCTCATCAAAAATCTATAACACTACGCTTTAAAGAATGCAAAAACATTAAGACAGGTTATTTAAGTTTTCATCAGTTGGTTAAACTCAAAACTGAACTGTAGTGTTAATCCATGGATCATGTGGCTGTGGAACATTCCTTAATCCACTTATTGCTTTATGAAACACTTTTAAAAAATCCTTGAATAGACAGCGGTCAAGCTAAAACTATTTGTTGCTCCTGAGAAGTTGACAAGGTAAAGGGTTTCTTTTAGTCAAATGGACATGCTTCAGTCTGTGGAATTTATTTAATTTGTATTGTTCTTGACATCAGAAGATATTTGAGAATTGTATAACAAACTTAACGCCAATGTCTGGTACATGAAAATGTCCTTTCTTTTATGAGGTAAAATAAAGTGTTCTCTTACCTGGTGTTGACTGTGCTATTGCTGTCAGCACAGGAAGGAGATAAACAGTGAAAAGTGCTGTTCTCATCCTTACCAGGCTCAACGAAAAGCAGACAAAATTACAGTGTACTTTCAGAGAAATAGCTCTCTGCCCCTGTCCTGGCCCTCTAGTACCACCCCTCCTACACTGCACTCCTTCTACTATACACACACACACACACACACACAAACACACACACACACACACAAACACACACACACACACACACACACACACACACACACACACACACAGACACACACACACACACACACACACACACATACATCATAAACAAGTTCATTATGTTGCAACCACAGCTCAGAATAAATAGCAGTAATCTTCATTGATTTAACGGCCAATGCACCACAAGCAGAACTTTGACCGGTCAGTCAAAATGGAGAAAACTTGCTCTTTGACCACTACAGCTCAATGCTGCAAACCATCAGCTCTATACAACTTACTGAGCATATCATGTTCTCTTTCTTTTAAAAGGGGACTGATTAAGATTTGATTTGATTTACGGGTATAAAAAGTTTAGACCAAGTCTTGTTAAACTTTCTTTTCTTTTCTTTTTTATGTTTACACATAAATTGTATGGATTCTGTGCAACATGAGTATATTATCAGCAAATATACTATTGTTTTTTATTGTTAGAGATTTTTAAATCTTACTTGCATTGTTGACTCATGGTATTGTGTGAAGCTAAGAGTTGGTCCAAGATATTTTGACAGCTGGATGACATTCTAGCGCTAGAGAAGAGAAGAGAAGAGAAGAGAAGAGAAGAGAAGAGAAGAGAAGAGAAGAGATGTCACGACCCGCCGGCCGTGATCTGGCAGCTGCATGAATGTGTGTGGGTGAATGTAGTTTTTTGCGTTCTTTTGCTCCTTTTTGTATGCTTGGTGTGTTTTTGTTTTGGGTGTCCGTCTGTGTGTCTCACATGCTCTAGGGGCTGCTGGTGGGCGTGGCACTCCGGTTCCTCATCACCAGATCAACTCTCCTATAAAGACCAGTCTGACCTTCCAGTCCCCGCCGGATCATCGTATCAACTCGTATGAGACACGCCAGCCATCTTAAATGTATTTCCTATGAGTAAACTTGTGTCTAACTCGTTTTTCCCTGTTTTCACCTCAGACCGTCTCGCTCTCAGACACACTCAGACTCATCAGAAGCTCCAGCAACTCTCACCCCGACCTGTTTTTGTGTACCTCCAATAAATTCACTGTTAATCACTCGTACCTCTGGTCTGCGTTTGAGTTCGGGTCACCAGTCCTGACAGAACGATCCGGCCAGAATGGACTCAGCAGACCTGGAGCCTGTCCGTCATGTCGTCTCCACTCAGGGAGCAATGCTGGACCAGCACAGCACCACGCTTCAGGAGATAATGGTAGGGCTCCGTGACTTGTCGACCCGCATGGCTAAAAGGCATGGCAAAAAGGTACGATGGGAACCTGGGACAATGTAAGATGTTCCTCATGCAGTGTGGTCTTGTCTTTGATCTCCAGCCCCTTATACACGCTACTGACAAGGCTAAAATTGCCTACCTGATTGGGTTGCTGCGGGGAGCGGCGTTGGAGTGGGCTTTGGTTCACTAGAGGAAGCAAGATCAGGTCACCACCACCTATGCCGCCTTTACTACCGAGATGTCTAAGGTTTTCGACCACCCAGTCCAAGGTAAAGACGCATCCATGAGGCTTTTCTCTCTCCGTCAAGGGCTTCGGAGCATGGCTGACTATGCCATTGAGTTCCGGACTCTGGCAGCAGAGAGTGGGTGGAACGGGGCGTCCCTGCAGGCTGTTTTTGTTAATGGACTAAGTGAAATGCTAAAGGATGAACAAGTATCCCACCCTGAGCCTGAAGACTTGGATGAATTAATTTCGTTAACTATCTGGACAGACAATCGTTGCCGTGAGCAGCAGAGGGAGGAGCGGTGAACCTATGCAGCTGGGACGAAACCAGCTCAGCACAGAAGAACGGGAACGATGGAGAGCTAACAACGTCTGCCTCTACTGTGGAAAACCTGGCCACTACCTCGCCACCTGTCCAAGCCGACCGTTAAACCGGAGGGCTCGCTAGCCAGGGGAAGCATCCTAGTGAGCTGGGCTATTATACCTCTGTCTCCCCGTCCCCGAACCCAGTTACATGCCACCATCTGTTGGAAGGACCAGACGCTAGAGCTCCTAGCGCTCATTGATTCTGGAGCTGATGAGAGTTGGTTAAACAGCTGGGGCTGCACACAGAGCTACTAGAGGAGCCGCTGGAGGCTAACACACTCAACGGAAGACTACTGGCTCGAGTCACCACCCGCACCTGCCCAGTCCAGCTCCAGTTGTCAGGTAACTACTTTGAGCACATTTCCTTTTATGTTATTGACTCTCCGTTCATACCTCTGGTTTTGGGGCACTCCTGGCATAACCCTAACATTGACTAGACTACAGCTAAAATAAGTAACTGGAGCCCCGCCTGTCTTGCCAGTTGTTTGCGATCTGCTCTGCCTTCCTCTATAACCCACCAGAAACCCGAACCAGTTCCGCCGGACCTGTCGCTAATCCCAGCTGAGTACCATGGGATTTCCGAGGTATTTTGCAAACGGCAGGCTCTCTCACTACCCCCGCACCAACCATACGACTGTGCTATTCCCTGTAGCCGTCTGTATAACATCTCTCGGCCAGAACGGGCAGCTATGGAGGAGTACATCAACAACTCGCTGGCGACAGGGATCATCCGTCCCTCTTCTTCACCTCTGGGAGCCGTTTTTTTCTTTGTGGGCAAGAAAGATGGAACACTCAGGCCATGCATGGACTTCAGAGGTTTAAACGACATAACGGTAAAGAACAAATATCCACTCCCTCTCATGAACTCTGCCTTTGAATCCCTCCAGGGAGCTACCGTCTTTTCCAAATTAGACCTGCGCAATGCCTACCACCTGGTCCGGATCCGTGAGGGGGATGAATGGAAAACTGCCTTTAACACTCCCCTTGGGCACTTTGAGTATCTTGTTATGCCCTTGGCCTCACCAACGCACCCGCAGTTTTTCAGTGTTTGGTCAATGATGTGCTGAGAGATATGCTGGGCAGATTCGTATTCGTCTATCTTGATGATATACTCATTTTCTCTCAGAATCAAGCAGAGCACATCCAGCATGTTCATCAAGTCCTCCAATGGCTGCTAGAGAACCGTTTATTCGTCAAGGCAGAGAAGTGTGAGTTCCACGCATCCACTGTTACGTTTCACGGCCACATCATTTCCAAGGGTCAGGTGAAGATGGACCCTGAGAAGGTGAGAGCGGTCTTGGATTGGCCCAAGCCAGAAAGTAGGAAGCAGCTTCAGAGATTCTTGGGTTTTGATCATTTCTGTAGACGTTTCATTAGAAATTACAGCCGCATTGCTGCACCTTTAACCACACTTACCTCCCCTGCTAGACCGTTTCACTGGACCTCTTGAGGCTGAAGAGCCTTTTTGGAGCTGAAGAAAAGGTTCACCTCAGCCCCAATCCTCACTCAGCCAGATTCTTCCCGACAGTTTGTTGTTGAGGTTGACGCCTCGGACGTGGGAGTCGGAGCCGTCCTGTCTCAGCGGTCCCTCGAGGATTCACCCCTGTGCCTTTTTGTCCCATCGCTTGTCTCCCACAGAGAGGAACTACGATGTTGGGTACCGGGAACTGCTGGCGATCAAACTAGCACACAAAGAGTGGCGACGCTGGCTGGAGGGCGCAGAGCAGCCACACAGCAAAACGCCTAAACCCTCGTCGGGGCCTGCACCTGCACCTCAGAGTGCAGCATGAGAGCCCCATGAGGAGCAGCGAGCCAGAGGTAACACTAGCTGAAAAAAATTACAACCAAAGCTACAGAGGCGCCGTCTCTGTCTTATCGACAGTCAACAATCAGTGAGGCGTTAAGTCGGCCAACAAAATACAAACGTGACAATGTAAAATGGTGCGCTCTCACAGAGAGTGTCGTTAGGTACATGCTAAATAGATGCAGCCACCGGCATTTCCACAAACTAGTTATGGATTTGCATATGGCCTGTTGAGGCTTTTATTCATATAGAGTGTTTTTGTTGTTAGAATGCACTTTTTGTCCCCAAAGGTCTTGAATGGATTGGCAGTTTTGCCTGTTAACGAGTGTATCACTCTTTACGTCTGAGCCTAATGTTTAATATTTACTGAAGTGCAGTTTTGTTCACAGAGACTTGATAATCCATTTTATTTATTGCTTCGGTTGCATGTGGTTTTTATTGGAGTGCTTTTTTCTTATCAGCAACAGGGTCTATTTTATATATTGTTTTTGGTTGTAAGTGTTTTTTATTCAAGTGCATTTTCTGTTAACAGAGACTGAGAGTCCATTTTATTTATTGTTTTAGGTTGTTTTGTTTATTTGTTTTGGATATTTAAAATGTCTTCTTTTCAATATTCTTTAGAAATAAATGTTTATTGATCTTTGAAAGGGTGTACTTGCGATATTATGCCATTATCATTATATGAGTTGAAAAATGGTCACAAAACGACAATATTATCGTTTATCGCAATAAATTCTGGGACAATTTATCGTCCAGCAAAATTTGTTATCGTGACAGGCTTAACTATTGTACCCAGAGCTTGTATCATTGGAGCAGCCACCTGGGAGATTGAGAGGGAGGTAAGGACGGCTCTGCAACACCAGCCTGACCCCGGTAATGGCCCCCCGGGCCGTCTGTTTGTGCCTCTCTCTGTACGACCATCTGTGTTACAGTGGGGCCACTTCTCCAGACTCTCATGCCACCCTGGATTGACCCGCTCTCTGGCATTCCTGTGCAGGCGGTTCTGGTGGCCAGACATGAGGACAGATGTTCAGACCTTCGTTTTGGCCTGTCTCGTCTGTGCTCAGAATAAGGGCTCCAACCGACCACCTCCTGGGTTCCTACAGCCGCTGCACATACCACGTTGTCCATGGTCCCATCTGTCTCTGCATTTTGTCTCCGGACTGCCACCCTCTAACGGTATGACTGTGGTACTCACTGTAGTGAACCGTTTTAGCAAGTTTGCCCGTAACCTGCCTCTGCCTAAACTGCCCACAGCCAAGGAAACAGCTGAGCTCCTGGTTTCAGTGGTGTTCACAGTACACGGCATGCCCTTGGACATAGTCTCTGACAGAGGTCCACAATTCACCTCGGCTGTTTGGAAGTCTTTCTACCGTGCCATCGGAGCCACCGTAAGCCTGACCTCAGGGTTCCATCCCCAAGCTAAAGGTCAAGCAGAAAGGGCAAACCAGAAACTGGAGTCCACCCTGCGCTGTTTGGCATCCTCCAACCCCACTTCCTGGTCGTCTCAGCTTCCATGGGTGGAGTATGTCCACAACACCCTGCCCACAACAGCCACAGGTCTCTCTCCCTTTGTGTTTATGGATTTCAACCTTTGCTGTTTCCCACTCAGGAGAGGGAGCTGGCAGTTCCCTCAGTCCAGGCTTACATCCGGAGGTGTCATCGGACCTGGCACCGAGCCCGAGGCACTCTGCTAAGAACCTCAGCCCAGTATCAACGCCATGCTAACCGTCATTGCAGCCCTGCCCCCACCTATTCCATTGGAGACAAGGTATGGCGTTCAACTAAGGATCTCCCATTGAAAGCTGTCTCTAGGAAACTGTCACCCAAATACATTGGCCCCTTTGTTGTCGAGAAAGCCCTCCGCTCCCTCCTCCATCGGCCCCTCCACCCTCCTGGCTCATTGATGGCCAGCCGGCGTTCACTGTGCATCGGATTTTGGACTCCCGCCACCGGGGCCATGGCCTGCAGTACCTTATTGACTAGGAGGGTTATGGACCTGAAGAGCGGAGCTGGATCCCCGGGCGCCAGGTTTTGGATGCCGTTCTCGTCCGGGCCTTCCACCGCGCTCACCCTGAGAAGCCTGGAGGACCGCCTGGGGGGGCTTGTCGGGGAGGGGGTACTGTCACGACCCGCCAGCCGTGATCTGGCAGCTGCATGAATGTGTGTGGGTGAAAGTAGTTTTTTGCATTCTTTTGCTCCTTTTTGTATGCTTGGTGTGTTTTTGTTTTGGGTGTCCATCTGTGTGTCTCACATGCTCTAGGGGCTACTGGTGGGCGTTATCGCTGCAACTCCGGCCAACACACCTGCAACTCATCTCATCACTCCTGCACTCCGGTTCCTCATCACACAATCAACTCTCCTATAAGACCAGTATAACCTTCCAGTCCCGATCGTTGTATCAACTCGTATGAGACACGCCAGCCCATCTTAAATCTAATTCCTATGAGTAAACCTGTGTCTAACTAATTTTTCCGTTTTCACCTCAGACCGTCTCGCCCTCAGCCTGGACCCAGATCAGCCCACCAGCATAGCCAAGACCGAGAGCTCTGGAGCCCGGACCTCATTCCCACACTCAGACTCATCAGAAGCTCCAGCAACTCTCACCCCGACCTGTTTTCGTGTACCTCCAATAAATTCACTGTTAATCACTCGTACCTGTGGTCTGCGTTTGAATTCGGGTCACCAGTCCTGAGAAGAGAAGAGAAGAGAAAGAGAAGAGAAGAGAAGAGAAGAGAAGAGAAGAGAAGAGATTAAATATCCAGTGTATAGGAATTTGTTGCACAAAAATTCCTCTCTTAAGTGAATGTATAAGCACAAGCAAGCACACGCACACACGCACGAACGCACGCACACGCGCGCGCGCGCACACACACACACACACACACACACACACACCTCCTCCATTACCATGAACTAAAACACTGACAAATATGACAAATTCATATTATCTCCTGTTTGAACCTTTTAGAAACTCACTAGTTCTCTCTTGACTGTGGTCATTTCATGGGATCCACTGACAAAAACAGACAGAAACTGTGTATTCAGTGTATACAGCTGCTATATAGACTGGCAGGTAAGACTCACTTATATGGAATATATGGAATAGCTGAAAAGTTGATACAGTGATGCTGCAAGAACCGAAACAACATATTCTTACAAGGAAAGACAAATCCTGATGCATTTTATTTAATGTAGATTTAAAAAGAGGGTAAGAATGATTAAGAATTTTCCAGAGCAATTTCACAGTGTTTTAAGTTTCTCTTCACTCAACAGTTCTTAAAATTCTGCAGTTCTAGGAATGATCTGGTTATTAGTTCAGCAGTTAGATCAGTTGACACAAACAGTGTGTTCACAAACATCTGCTGCAAACATTGGCAAATTAAGAGAGCCAAAATATGTAATTTGCTTACAGTGAACCGAATAGAAATCAGACAGTATATAACAACAATTGTTGTTGTGGCTTCTCTTTCTTCTTGTTTCACAGACGACATCACTTGAGTTGGTGTTCCTTCAGTGTGGCCTCTTTGAATGTGGTCTGAGGTTGGATGCATGGTCCGTGCATGAAGTATAATTCATTTGCACTTGTTCATGTTGTATAATGGAAAAATGTCAGTTTAGGGGGTATTTCCTAATTTCGTTTGCCTACTTTTGCTATTATAATTGTATTTTAACGCATGTGAGCTCGTTCATCAATAGCTGATGTTGTCGAAGCGTGATTAACGCTTTGCCTTTGTCATTGTCACAATAAACAATGAAACACCATTCGTCTCAATGGAGCAGAATGTCAACTTGTCCCATTATCCAACTGTACAATGAAAACTGAACACACAAGGTCGAGAGCCGGAAATGTAGACAGGTCACCTTCAAGTAAAAGTGGTTAATCTAAACTAAAAAATTAATAAATAGCCAAAACAATGTGTAAAGTTTATACCTGTTAAAAAATGATATTTCTTTCATGAGATAATTACGCCACTAAGTTATCCGATGTGAAAAAGCTTATTTATTTTCTCTATTGGCAGTCTCTATCATGCTGGTAACATGTTGACTGCTCACAACAGGGATCTGTATAAGGGTTATTAACAGTGATAATTACATATGAAACAACTGTTTTTATTTTTAAGTAATTTTCTTCTTGTTCCTACTGGTCATTGATATTATGGGAAACTATCACAACTGGGTGACGACAAACAAATGGACCCAAATGCACACCTCGACTCAGAGTTCTGGCTAAAGTAAAAGTTTTTACTTAGCAAAGATCGGTACACAGGAGGTCAGTCAGAGAAAGGCTGAGGCCGGGTCGAGTAAAACAGGCAGGAGCCAAAAAACAAAAAAACACTCAATCACTGGGAATAATCGCTGGAACGCTTGCACGGAGACAAAAGACGAACTGGCAACGAACAGGGGAAACACAGGAACCATATATACAGCAGAGGGAATCTGTAATGGGGAACAGGTGAATGTAATCAGGGTGGCGGAAGACAATTACGGTGGAGGGAGAACTCACAAGGGCAGGGAGAGAGGATCTGAAACAAGAGGAAAGGTAAATACTACAAAATAAAACGGGCAGTGGAAATCAAAAACTACAACATAGAGCGAGACATGATAGTACCCACTCCTCTAGGGATGTCACCTGACATCCCAGGCTGGTCAGGATGGCAGCGGAGGAAGTCCTGGATGAGCCTAGGGTCCATAATGTTACTGGATTTAACCCAGGGCCTGTCTTCTCTGGGCCGTATCCCTCCCAGTCCACCAGGTACTGGCGACTTGGTATTTACTTACCATTGTTTTAGATTCATTTTATTGCACATACCATTGGATAACCCACCAAAAAGATTATTTGTTAATTTTATTAGCCTGAAAATGAGAGAGAATAAATTAACTCTAAAATAAACAAAATCAAATGTATTTAATTTATTTTAGAGAGAATACTTTTTTAAATATTATTTTATTTATATGACATAATTATGATATAAAAAGTCATAATTATTAGTTCAAAAGTCAAAATTATGAGTTAAATGTTGACATTTAAACCCATTCTTGTGTCTTTCAACTTTTTTTTGTCATAGTCATGATTTTTTACCTCATAATTTTGACTTTTCTTTCTCGTAATTTCTACCTTTTATGTTATGATTATGTCTTTTTCTCTCATAGTTTTGACACACCATGGGAACACTTTTTCAATCAAACACAGTTTTCATAACCAATCCATCCTGAAATGGAGTTGATAGGCAGTGTTATTCAAAGCTGATGCTGTGCACTGTAACTTTTGTCACTGTGAATATTTTTGCCACTGAAAATGTCAGAGCAGACACTCCTAATAGGGCTTGGACATGTCCTGTAAATGTATCTACAGTAGGGTACTAGTTTGTTGGCTCAGGTCCCAAACACAGTTGCTGCTTATGTTCCTGTGCAGTAACTCTTAGTTACTTGTTTTCAGTATGTAGGTCAGGTGAAATGCATCCCCTCAGCCCTCACACACAGTGACAAACAGGGGGATACTGTACGTACCCAACTCATTACATATAGCCAACCTCATATAATGTAACGAGATGCACATGCAGAGCTGTACAGCTTTGCTGTAGATAAGATGCTGACCTTTGTTCAAAACATGCCATACAAAAAAGTAGTATCAGCAAATCATCACTTTAACATTTCAACATTCAACCACATTATACGAGCGGTGAACATTTTATTATACAAATAGTCTTCTGAGTCCAAGTCAAGTCTCAAGTCTCTGTCTGTAGCAACTTAAATGCAACTTGAGTCAAAGTCACAGACTTGAGCTCCCATCTCTGGTATCTTTATTAATTACTAATTATTTAATCATTAGTTACTCTTAACGTAACGTAACGTAACATAGCCATAAAGTGTCATGTTCGCGAGGCATGCTAACTGCTGCTATAGTAGACACCTAACCTACCTTAACCTACCTTGAACCCTCTCCTGCTTCTCTAAAATCACTGGTATAAAAATATTTTGTCATAAGTTATGCCAACAATGTTTGCTTTGACGACAAAACATTGTGTCAACATAAACTTCTGTGCTGAGACTGTTACAGAGACAAAAACTCTTAAAGTGCTCCCCAACTACAAACCGTTGTTCAATGGCAAGGTGAGGACCCTGCTCAGGTCCCCCTCCCCCTTCACCCCTCACTCTCTAAAAGACTTTCACACCAGTGCAATAAACCACCACCCCAGAACTGAAGTGCAATAACCCCCCCGACTACCACCCCTCACACACCTCATCTACATACTCACTTATGTACATATTACCTACCTACTTGAATCTGTTATTATCTATCTTGTTATATATATTTTATCATTGTTGTATATATCTTATGATTTCTACATATTTTTCATACTTTTTATACATATTTATTTGTCAAACGAAGAGCTGCTAACTGTGTTTCATTGTTTCTGAAACAATGACAATAAAAATCTATTCTATTCTATTCTATTCTATTCTATTCTATTCTATTCTAAGAAAAACACAGTTTTTAAGCTATGCTATGCATGTGTAGCATATGCGTCCACAGGCAACATGACAAATATGGCAGGACATCTTCACAGGCATCATAAAGCAGTAGACTTAACTGAGAAAACTCTTACAATTATGTAGGTGTAGTAGGACCCAGAAGCCGACAAGACGGAAGGGAGTAGTTGATTAACACTAGCCCTGAGGTCACTGATGGAAACTGGTTTAAATTGTGAGACATGAAATGTGGGATGTGCCATGCAGGCAGCTTGAGACGGTTGATGACAGTTGATGATCCTGTCCACCTCGAACGGACCAACAAAGCACAAAGCCAGCTTGTGTGACTCCACCTGAAGAGGAAGGTCATGGGACGTAAGCCAAACCCTTGTCCTGGTTGGTATTGGGTGGTTGGAAGCCTGTGCAAAACGTTGACTTTACTGAGAGGAATGGGTGGGGGCATCACGGGTAGCTTTCCAAATTCCCTCTACAACGGGTGACTTGAGCTTGGTTGGAGGGAACTGTGACTTCGCCCTCCTGGGCGGAGAGATGAGGTGGTTTGAAATTGTAGGCGGCCATAAATGGAGTCATTCCTTTAGCAGAGCTGGTTAGGGAATTATGAGATTGCTCCAACCTAGGGAGAGGTCTACAGATCCTGGTTAGCTCTCTCTGTCTGTTGATTGGATTAAGGATGGTATCCAGAAGTGAGACTGCAAAGCGCCTTACAAAAAGCCTGCCTCACCTTTGTTTTGGGGTCAACGATCTGAAACGATGCCCAAGGGAAGGCCATGGAGCTGGAACACATGGAGAGTGAGAAGGTCAGCGGTCTCAGGGGCAAATGGAATCCTGACCAGGGGAATGAAGTGGACTAACTTGGAGAAGTAGTCCACTATGGTGAGCATAGTGATGTTTCCAACAGAAGGCAGGAGACCCATAACAGAATTTGCAATATGAGACCAGAGATGACTCGGAACCGGCAGGGGTTGGAGAAGGCCAGCGGGAGAACGATGAGACGCCTTACTCTGGGTACACACAGTACAGGCTGCCACAAACTCACTCACATCCTTGGACTGGCTAGGCCACCAAAAATGCTGCCGAAGAAACTGAAGCGTCAACTGCACCTGAGACTGGACCACCTCCAGCACGAACAGGCTTATAGGTGGACCTATGCCAGAGTAAGGGTGAACACGTTGAGCCTCCCGTACAATGGTCTTGATCTCCCAAGTTGCATCTCCGAGGATTGAGCATGATGGGGTCAGGGTCAACTGGGAGTGAATCGGGGGAGTAGAGATGAGAGCAAGCATCTGGTTTACTCTTACGGAGCCTGGTCGGTATGAGGGAGTTTAGTTAAGGCAACTCAGGAATGAGAGCCAGTGACCTGCCGGGAGTTGAGCCTTCTGGTAGAGAAGGTATGGTAAGGTAAGACAGGTTTTTGTGGTCAGTCCATATGAGGAAGGGCTTGTGGGTGCCCTCCAGCCAATGTCACTTCTCCTGATGAGCCAAGATCACTGTCAAAAGTTCTGGGTTTTTGAGATACAGGGAGGAGAAATCACAGGGATGGAGCCTGTGTGTAGGAGGATGACGCTGGGAGCGTATGGGTCCCACACCGAACTGACGAGCCAGGTCAGGATGCTGAAGAATGGGGGCATTAGTGAAGAATCCTTTCAACCTCTGGAAGGCTGCGTCAGGCTGCAACTCGGCTGTAGTCGCGGATTAACCTTCTGTAGGAGTTAGCAAACCCAAGGAAACGTTGCAGCTGCTTACTTTATATAGGTGTGGGCCACTCCTCCACTGCCCCTTTGCTTAGTTGACAAATTTGAGACTGTCCCCTTCCCTCACCACTCTCTCATTGAATCATCCTCTAAATGTGTAAATTACAACATTCTAATTTTGATCTCCACCTCTGACAGTGGGGAAATGTCTCAGCAAGCACCTTACACAGTCTTACATGATAAAATACCAAAGCTAATCACTACTGCATCCAGTCATCCCCACCTGTATAGGCAGCCAAAACATATTATTACTAAAAGGTACCTTGTTCCAGTTCATACATTTCAACTGCTGCTCCAATGATCTTAAAACCCTCAAATTTGGCTTCATTAATATTTGATCACTGTCCACCAAAGCTTATACTGATTAATGATTAGATTACTGGGCATAAACTGGACATGATTGGCTTATGTGGACCATGGCTAAAACCTAATACCTTTCTGGCATTAAATGAAGCCTCCCCTCCTGACTATACCTAAGCCCATGTTGCATCGGGCCACTGAACAGTTTAACCTCCAACCAGGATATAAAATTAATTTCATTTGAGGCTCTGGTTTTAAAACCATCTTCATCAATCAGATCATGTTACTCGTTTAGATAAGATAGATATCCTAATTATTGGGGATTTTAATATCCACCTAAATAAGACCTCTGTCCCTCTAAGTAAAGCCTTTCTGGTACTTCTTGATATTTCTGACTTTATTCAGCTTGTTCATGAACCTACTCATTCCAGTGGTAACACTCTGGACTTGATCCTTTTCCATGGATTAGATGTGTCAACTCTGAATGTCATTTCGGTCTCTTCTGCTGTCGGACCATTTTCTTATTACATTTGAAGCATCATAAGCCTGTCCTTGTACTGTTGACACAAATGTTTTTACTTCTCGTCATATCAGCCTGGCAACCATAACGACACTCAGTGAAAATTGCCTGGGGTCTTGGCTCCTTTTGCGACAGTGACAGAACGTGTGGAAAAATTGACTAATGAAGTTAACTCAGTACTTGTTTCTCTCATTGATTCTGTGGCACCTGTCTCCACCAAGACAAGATGACCAAAGAAATCTACTCCCTGGTTAATCAACGAAACCCAAGATCTCAAGCAGGCCTGCAGGAAAATGGAACATGCATGGCGAAAATCAAAACTGGAAGTTTTTTATCTTGCATGGTGTGATAGTTTACTTAATTATAAGCATGCTCTTGCTGCTAAAACAGCATATTTCTCTGGCCTAATAAACAAAAATAAAAACAATCCTAGATTTCTCTTCGACACCGTAGCTAAACTTACTCAAAAATCACAGTCTGTGAACTGTGCACCCATAATGCAAATTAAAATTGATGAGATTAAAATCAAAATTATCTCTTAATATCTCTTCCTCTGCAAAGTTGATCCTTCCACTGATTCACAGTTTGTCTCAGCTCTAAACATTTTTGAAAGTATCTCTCTTAAGACAATGTCTAAACTAGTCTCAACCTCAAAACTAACTACCTGTGTCCTAGACCCCCTTCAGGCAAAACTGTTTAAGGATTTATGGCCAGCACTGGGACCTACAATGTTAAATATAGTTAATTTATCACTCATGACCAGTGTTGTCCCTGCCAGTTTTAAGTCTGCTGTGGTTAAGCCTCTACTTAAGAAACCACATCTTGACCCAGGATCTCTAAATAATTAAGGACCAGTGTCCAACCTTCCCTTCTTCTCTAAAGTCTTGGAAAGAGTTGTGTCCCAGCAACTTTGAGGCTCCCTACTTAAAATTAATCTCCTGGAACCTTTTCAATCAGCTTTCAGTCATTCCACCGAAACTGCACTTACTAAAGTGGTAAATGACATTGAACTTACTTTGGACTCAAACTAATGTCTCACCTATAGAAAAGAACACAATGTGTTTCTTATAATAATACTACTTCGGTGTTTACTGATGTTAAATAGGGAGTTCCTCAGGGCTCTGCTCTTGGCCCTTTGCTCTTCTCTTTATACAGTCCCTGACAAAAGTCTTGTCGCTTATCCAAGTTGTAGAAACAACAAATAATAACTTGACTTGTAGTTGATCAATTGGAATCAGAAATGGCTTATATGAAAGGCAAAGGCCTCTAGATTATGCTTATTATACCAAAATAAAGTTGTGTATCATTCATTGAGTTTTATCATTTAATTAGGACAGAAAGGTCAGATTTTGCTTGGACAAAAGTCTTGTCGCATACAAAAATAATGTATGGTAGAAATTATATTTTATTTTGAATACACAAACATGCAACAATAACATCTGAACATAAAGTCATGGTGCCTTGGGAAAAATAATTAATATCGTGTATGACTCCCATGAGCTTGGAGGACTGCATCCATACGCCTCGGCAATGACTCAAATAAGTTATGGATGAAGTCATCTGGAATGGCAAAGAAAGTAGTCTTGCAGGACTCCCAGAGTTCATCAAGATTCTTTGGTTTCAACTTCCAAGCCTCCTCCTTATTCTTACCCCAGACATGCTCAATAATGTTCATGTCTGGTGACTGGGCTGGCCAATCCTGGAGCACCTTGACCTTCTTCGCTTTCAGGAACTTTGATGTGGAGGCTGAAGTATGAGAAGGAGCGCCATCCTGTTGAAGAATTTGCCCTCTCTTGTGGTTTGGAAAGTAATTGGTAGCAAGAATCTCTTGATACTTCAGGCTGTTTATGTTGCCATCCACTCTGCAGATCTCTCGCACACCCCCATACTGGATGTAACCCCAAACCATGATTTTTCCTCTACCAAACTTGACTGTTTTCTGGGTGAATCTTGGGTCCATGTGGGTTCCAACAGGTCTTCTGCAGTATTTGCGGTGATTGGGATGCAGTTCAATGGATGATTCATCAGAAAAATCAACCTTCTGCCACTTTTCCACTGTCCATCCTTTCCACAAACTGTGGGCCTTGGCAAATGCAACACAATTCTTTTGTTGTCTTCTGTTTAATGCTGGCTTGTGAGCAGTAATTCGGCCATGGAGACCACTGCGTGAGAGAATTCGACAAACTGTTCTTGTAGATACAGGGGTTTCTGGTGACCAGTTCCCATGTAGCTCTGCTGCAGTTGAAAAAGGGCTGGCCCTGGACTGCCGAAGCAACAAACGGGCTTCTCGAACAGTTGTCTTGCGGGGTCTGCCTGACCTTGGCTTGTCATGAATGTCACCAGTTTCTTCAAATCTTTTTTTTTATCCTCTCCACTTGACGTTTGGATTCATTAAAGATGTCTGCCACCTGAGCAGCAGACTTGGTCTTCAGGTTCTTGATGATCAGCACTTTGGTCTGTGGTTGAATCTTTGGCATGTTGTCAGAGGTCAGGTTGCACTTCACATGAAGGTCTGGTGTGCTGGGGTTCTTTTTATACACACCTGGGAATGTGTTAGTTACAGTATTTGTCACAGGTGGACCTCTAATCTGTGATTGGTTGACTCGTTTAAAGACACGACAAGACTTTTGTCCAAGCAAAATCTGACCTTTCTGTCCTAATTAAATGATAAAACTCAATGAATGATACACAACTTTATTTTGGTATAATAAGCATAATCTAGAGGCCTTTGCCTTTCATATAAGCCATTTCTGATTCCAATTGATCAACTACAAGTCAAGTTATTATTTGTTGTTTCTACAACTTGGATAAGCGACAAGACTTTTGTCAGGGACTGTATATTTCACCTCTTGGCGAAATTATTCAGAGTTGTGGAATACATTTCCACTGCTATGCGGACGATACTTGTTGTGGAAAACCAAAATAAAGGAAAAACAACTGTAGAGCTTCTCACCCCTGACTTAGTGAGGAATTGAAAGCAAATGCATAGGAGACACTCAGTCTGTTACTGCAGATATGTTGAAGGCCATCCTTTGAGTTTACAAAACAACAGCTTTGGTTTGTCAGAGATCCTTTTGTAACCATATATGCAGCTGCTTCGAACTGCTAAATTTGCACCGACCATGAATGATATACACTCACAGAAAAAGAGGTCACTGTGCCCTCATCCATACATTATCAGTCCCGGTCTCCTAACCTTGATACAGGGCACATACGAAATCTTAGAGTCTGGTCAACAGCTTCTTTGGAGCCTTAGATTCCCCCCAGCAATACTCAGCTGTATGGGCCCATAAAAGCTGACGATAAATCTCAAAATAACAAAATCAGAGACCTGCTTGTACGCAGTGAAGAAATGGATGTCAGAAAATTGCTTGCTCCTGAATTTAGATAAAACTAAGATGCTGGTCATTGGCCCTGCTCAACAGAGACACCACTTTGATCAGGTGACGGAAACTCTTGACAACTCAAAGTTCAATTGTCAAGAATCTTGGTGTTACATTTGATTCTACCCTCTCTTTTGATCAGCACATCAAAGAAATTACCAAGATCGCAGTTTACAACTTGTGCAACATAGCTAAAATTAGGTCCTTCTTGTCCACGGCTCACACAGAGATCCTGATTCATGCCTTTTGTTTCATCTAGGCTGGATCTGGTCTCCTCTACCTCTTTTTTTCACTCAGACTCCCTTAATTTGGACCACATGCTCCTGGGACCATCTACCTCTCCTGGCTCCTGCTGCCTTACATACTGATGCATATAGATCGTCATACCCTGGGCTCTGCTGGATCAGTGCTCTCCATGTTTTACTGTCTCCCTATATCTGATATTTCTGTAAAATTATATGCCTCTACACTCTGATCTCTGTTTAACTGCTAATTATCTTGTGTGGTCTGCCCTCTTCCAGGTCACCACAGTGGAGAGGAGGTTGTGTGGCTTGGGCACCACTTGGCGATGCCTAGGCCTGCTCAGTCCTCTCCTCGATCCACACACTTTGCATATATTATAATTTGTATTAAATATTCTGTCAATGCAATTTGCAAACTGTGATTTTGTTGTTCTGTTCTGTACATGCAACAGCTATTGCAACAGCTATGCATCTGTCCATCATGGGAGAGGGATCCCTCCTCTGTGGCTATCTTCCACTCATTGCCCTCCTGAATGCCGAATAGATGATACATGTTGCAAAGATCCAGTTTTGTGAAGATCCTAGCATGACACAGTGGCTCGAAGGAGGAATCAATCAGAGGAAGGGGGTAACTTATTTTTTACCGTGATGTCATTGAGGCCCTTTGCAATTAATGCAGGGGCGAAGGGACCCATTCTTCTTGCCCATGGAAAAAAAAGCCAGCACCGAGGGAGGAAGAGGAGGGCCTGATCAAGCCAGTAGCAAGGGTGTTGTTGATGAACTCCTCAATGAATTCTCTCTTAGGGCATGACAGGTTGTATAGGTGACTGGAGGTGAGCGGAGCACCAGGGAGAAGATCAATTGCACAGTCATATTGGCAGTGAGGTGGCAGAGACAGAGCTAGTTCCTTAGTGATCACTTGCTGGTGGCACAAGACGGGTCTGGAGGTTTAGGTGGAGAGGTAGCCGATACCTTTGCAGGTATAGTGGTGGAATGGAGACCGTGGGAGTGGCAGAAGGTGCTCCGACAGGAAATAGAGGCTGCCAACCAGTCTATGTGAGGGTTGTGTAGTTTCAGCCAGGGGAGACCTAGTACGACTGGTGAAATGGGTGAGGGTATGATGAGCTGCTGGAGGAACTCCGATTTCCGGATATCGTTAATGTGATGGGTAATGTGTGAAGAGTTACTAGCCCCATTCACACTGCCCTTTGAGTGCGGCGATCCTGCGCCAATTCTCCGCATCCTCTGCTGTGTGAAAGTTTCAGATGCGGCGAGGCGTGAAATTTCACTATGGCTCAGATGCATATCAGTAGTAGTAGTAGTATCAGAGGTACACCGGTGTCTGTGTGAATGGATAAGCTTGTTTCTGTGTGAAGAATTCACAACAGGTAGATTACTCACAGTAGATGGTGTAGCAGAAGGGGGTGCAGTTGGTTGGGAGGGAAGTTGGTTGTGTTAGTGGCAGACAGTGGTGGACAGTAACGAAGTAAATTTACTTGAGTACTGTACTTAAGTCCAGTTTTTGAGTATCTGTACTTTACTTGAGTATTATTTTTGGGGGATACTTTTACTTTCACTCCACTGCATTTGAAGGACAAATATTGTACTTTTTACTACATTTCTATTGATGCACTCGATACTCGCTACTTTTGAGCTTACGTCAGCTGATGATTTTGTTTTTTTGTTTTTTTCAAAATTCGGGAAAAAAAAATAAAACTGTTTCTGCTGATTCGCTTATGGTTTGTCTTAGTCGTATTGCCATACCTGTATTACGTCAATCCATACAATGGAGGAAGAAACTGGAGAAACACATGGAGATCCCGCCGAGCACCCGTGGCCTTATCTCAAGCCCATGTTTGAGATTTCTGTCACAAAAACTGATTCGTTTCAGTTTAAATGTTTGTTGTGCTTACCGCGAACAAATGATATCATGGCCTACAAAAACTCGTCTTCCAACCTGAAAAAGCACGTTGCGGTATGTAAAGTAGCTACTGACGTTAGCTAGCTTAATGTTTGTTAAATTGCAGATGAACATTTTAAACGTAATTGTATGAGCTTGTAGTATCATAGTTGTCCTTTTTAAACGGTTTAAAAAACTGTTGCAGTGCAGTTGAATGATTAAGTTGACTTTCTGTTCATGTTTTTTATACAATTCATGTCAAAGAGTCCAAGGTAGGGGTTAGGTGTGTGAGTGTGTGTGTGTGTGTGTGTGAGTGAGAGTGAGTGAGAGATAGAGAGAGAGATGCGGCTGTCTTTGATGTGGGTTATCGGCTCATTTTTGGCTGTAATGCCTGATATAAGTAAAGTAAACTAGCTAATAAGTTTTTTTCTGTCAATATAAGTTCTTGTTGTGCCTATTTAACTGAATATATTCAATTCATATTTTCTATCTTTTTTTATGTAGAGAAAGCATGGATGTCACATGCAAAGATATACTGAACTGACTGCAGCTGTCTGCAAGAGAAAGAGTGAGGCTGGGACAACATCCTCAAACCTCAAACAGCAAAAGCTTGAACAAACAAAGCAAATATCCCAGAAAACTGTTGACAATGCAATCCTGAACTTAATAGTTCAAGGGCTCCAGCCTTTTGCACTAGTGGAACAGCCATCATTTCAAAGCTTTGTTCAAAATCTACAGTCAAACTGTTCTGTCATGTCTTGGACTACTGTGCGGCGCAAAATTGATAATGCTACAGTCGTGATGAAGAAGCAGGTGAAAGAGACAATGCAGAATACTGCATATATCGCAACAACAACTGATTGTTGGACTGCAAGGAGGAGAAGCTTTATTGGAGTCACAGCACACTGGCTGGATCCTGGCACTTTTCAGAGGCAGTCTGTTGGTCTTGCATGCAAGCAGTTAAAGGGGGCTCATACATTTGACGTCTTAGCAGGTGCACTGAATGACATACATTCAGAGTATGAAATCCGTGACAAAATTGTCCGAACAACAACTGATAATGGCTCGAATTTTGTCAAAGCCTTCCGAGTCTATGGGGAAAATGAAAACAACAATGTTGCACCTGAAGAACTAACTGAGGAGGAAGCAACTCAAGATGATGGCCCTGATACTGAGGAGATGGAAGTTGAAGTGGATTTTATCAGTGTTGAAGACATCATGGCAGAAGACGTCAACGATGGCCTTCAGTACCAGCTCCCTAAGCATCATCGGTGTGCTTGCCATTTGCTTAATTTGGTGTCTACAGTGGATGCAAATAATGCAAATAAGACAGAGGCATATAAGAGGCTGTCAAGGTCAGCTTTCTCAAAGTCACAGGCTCTCTGGAACAAGACTGCAAGGTCAACTACTGCTGCCGAGGTGATAGAAGAACACTGCAAGCTTCAGCTGGTACAGCCCAATGCAACAAGATGGAATTCCTTCTATCTGGGTGTAGAGCGCATCGTCAAAATCATCAGAAACCAAGGAGAGGGGGCCATGAGAGCTGTCTGTGCTACACTCAATGTACCCATGTAAGTTGTAAATGTTTGGATGTTTTGCTTTCCATTTTATTCCAACAAAACTTAATAATGCTGAACCTGTAGAACATTTTTCAATAATTCATAATACTTGCCTCTGACATCCTGTGACTGGAGAAAAAGTAATGGCCACATTTATTATTCTAATCACTTATCATTCTAATTGTTGTAGATGATTTTGGCCAAAGGAAAATTATTGTTTTATTACATCACATTCTGTGTAATCTGACATGTTGCAATTTATACATTAATTTGAAAGATTAATAAATGCTCCTTCCTTTTTTTCTTTTTTCTTTTAAATCTGTTTTAGGTACAGTCCAGCTGATATTTTGTTTTTGGGTGAATACACCAACACCATGGCTCCAGTTGCCAAAGCTATTGACATACTACAGGGAGAATCTATTCATATGGGATGGCTGCTGCCGACCATCACAACCCTCATTGCCAAGCTTGAGAGAGCAAGAGTGTTACTTAGATTCTGCAAACCGCTTGTTGATGCCCTGCTTGATGGTCTGAAGAAAAGGTTTGGGAAAATGATGTCTGACCCAGAGCTGATTGCCGCAGCCATTCTTCAGCCCAAATTCAAAACATGATCCAATAGACTTTGTTATAAACTCTGTCCGTTTAAAAACAGTAATCTAATGTTGTGATACATATTTGAACTGGCAAGATAAATGCTAATAAGCTAACCAAATGACACACTGAATGTTACATTATATGTTTAGGTATAAGTAAATATACTTCTGAAGTTGAACAAGGACTCCCTAAATGTGAGTAGTTTAATTTGAGAGAATGTTCTCATCTGTTATTTCATCAGAGGCAAAGCTGATCCAATAGACTTCGTTATAAATCCTGTTCATTTAAAAACAGTGATCTAATGTGATACATATTGAACTGGCAAGATAAAAGCTAATTAGCCAACCAAAGGACACACTGAATGTTACGAGAAATGTTTAGGTATTGGTAAATATACTTCATGATGTGTTCAGATGTAACTACAATATGTAGAAATGTCTTGTTGATGAATGCAGCTGAGTCTGTGTTCTGAGGCTTCTTGCCTTTGTTTATTTTTGAGCTAAAACATGTCTGTAGCAGAATCACATCAGTGTATTGCATAATGACAATAAATCTACGTTTCTTTCCTGTATTTCCTGAGATATTTTTTAAATACTTTTACTTAAGTAATTTTTTAAGCAAATACTTTAGTACTTTACTTAAGTAATATTTTGACTAAGCTACTTTTATTTGTATTGGAGTAATATTTGACAAGGAGTATCTGTACTTTTACTCAAGTAGTGAAGTTGTGTACTCTGTCCACCTCTGGTGGCAGAGCTGAGTGACGTTGGCACATAAAGCTTGGAAAGACTCCATTACCTCCCGGAGCATGTGCTCATGCTTGGCAATGAGGATTCCTTGTGCGTTGAGTGCCTGGTGGAAGGGTACCAGATCTGTTGGGTCCATTCTTGTCCAGATGATTCTGTTACAATATGTATGTGTAGATAGACCCAGATGGGGACAACAAGGCAGTGAGTAGAGTAGTAAGGAAATGTATTGATGCTTCACAGTTAGCAAGCAGGTATGAGTAGTGATGGCTGGAGAATCTGCCGGAGAGGAGGAGGAGGAGAGGTAGCTCATGGTGGTGCTAGTGGATAGTGTGGAGTGTGGAGCTCAGTGGATCTCGGGGCAAGGCCGTTGGCTACAGAGGTGCTGAAGGTTGGGTAACTGGAAACGGAGCCGCTGGTAGATGAAACGAGGTATATCAGAAAAACACAAAAAAAACTCTTAAAGAGACTAGCGCTAGCAGGGGCCATATACTGACATCAGTACTGACGAAATCATCTGGCAGCAGGTATAGAGTGAAGATCAGGGCTTATCAGCAGGTGCTGATTGCCAATCTGCTGCAGGTGTGTGTCAGTAGCTCCGGTGAGGGGAAACCCTGCCCAGCCTCTCAATGCAGCTCTGAAAGTACAAAAAGCACAGAAACAAAAACACCACAGCAAAAATCCAACACAGAAAATGACTGACTGTGACATAAACAACACTGTTAACACAGGCAACTCTTCAATCCTCATTTTGAGCTAAGCTTCCACAAAATTCAACTTGCGATAAAGCAATAACTAGCGCTGTAGGGGTACTTGTAACATCAGACATGCAACCTTATTCTGTGGTGGAAAACCCTGGATTTAAGCATTTAATTAGTGTACTGGAACCACGCTACGAAGCAGGCTGCATCATACCACAAAGGTGTTGCCTTCCATGTGTGATAATGTGAAGGAAATGTTATTGGAAGTCTGACTAGTGCAGATTTAGTGACCTTAAAGACAGATTGCTGGACCTCTAGAGCAACTCAGAGCTACGTGACTATCACAGCACACTACAATAAAAGGGCACACTCCAGTTACAACAAAGAGTCACTAGATTGCAGGTACCCTCTATGACTTTTTCTCTTTTGTTTACAATTAGTTTCCAATTGACCGGTAAAATGCAAGTTAGTGTTTCATTTATATTGTAGATAAATGATCACAATTTGACAATAAGGCCTTAATGTGGTACATTGCAAATTAATAATGAGATTATATCATGACAACATGTAGACCAAACTAGTCTAAAAATGGCATAGCCATCTGTGCTAAAAAATATTTTTAAAAAAAGAAGAAGAAAAAACAAAGAACTGAACTGAATTGTGACCCTAAAATCGAAAATCAAATATAATCTACTAGGGGTGTCATGATTTGGAGAATCATGACACCCCTAGTAATCAGTGATTAATAAATCGTTATAAGTTTGTGTCACTCAGCTGCTGGATCATAGTTATTCAGGAAGTAAGGGGTCAGTATGTAGAATCACAGATAGTTGAACTAATCATTACCTAATGTCTCATTAATACAGTATCTCCTAGTCTGTTCTCTAGTAAGTCAGCATTATCTACTACTACTACTACAACCTTAATATAATCATACAGTGAACAGATCCTAGCCTGTCACTTCGATCTTCCACCCCAAAGTTCAGGTTTGGTAACACTGTTTACCTTTCTATGATCAGTAGAGAAACTAGGTGTTCCATCTGGCCGAACAAACACGGTTAGCTCCATGAACTTAAGGGGGGAGTGGCAAGGCAGTGTTGTTGTAAATATTCAACCTGCTACAGCTTGTAGCCTACTGCTGCAAGGTGGATCCACTCCATAGGCACTCTGCATAAGCTGCTCTGCAACATGTTGGAAGAACAGTGGTGTGAAAGTTATACAATGGATATCAGTAGGCCTTTTCACAGCAGACATTTTGACTTGTCACCGCAATTAATTACAGGTCTAATTAATAACGTAAGTATTTGCTTAATTCCATTGAGTGCCCAACAAAGATCAAGTGAGCTGTTCTGCACAAAAGTAGGCCCTGGAACTGCCTTACCTAAAAATCTGTCATTACAAATGCACTTTTCCTGCTAAGATAAATCTAAATGTTCTCCACAATAAATAATATAATACATTAATAAAAACAATAATAATAATGTATTATGGCTGCTCTTATAACCCTAACCCTAACCCTAAAGGATGATATAAATGATACAAAACACTTAATCTAGCATGCACCAATATAACTGGCCACTAAGTCAGCCTGCTCAGAAGATGTTTCACTGCAGCCTAGTATAAACCCTAACCTTATTTACCTTGTGTGAGCAGTTGCATAATGACACTCTTGGGGCAGGAACTGAAAATGAAAGTGTTCAATTTAACCATGCCAGTCCTTCACAGAGTGGCATTTGAACAAACCCGGGCCGCTTGGGGCCAGTTCCTGTGACTTTAAGTTGAAAAATGGGAGTCTACAGTTATGCTAATTTCTCTGTGAAGCTGTACTCATGTAGAGTGGGGCTTTAAGCTAAATGCTGCTGTCAACATGTTTACAATGGCAATGTTAATTAACTGATGTTTACCAGGTTGACCATCTTAGTTTATGTCACATCTCCAGCCAGCTCATGACATTCATCAAGTTGTTTTGCTCTTTCTCCTCGACACACTCATTCCAGCCATTTCCTCCTTTTCCCACCCTTTCCCTCAACTGGCCTTCCTTGCCCATTCATTCACCAGCCCATCATAGCAGCTTAGCAGTATTTATACTGGCCCATGTCCACTTGTTCCCTGCAAGATTGACTAGTTTGCTTATGCCTTGTTCAGCCCTTTTACCTTTTTGCCTACCCTGTTTGTATCTTTGCCTGATCTTTGGACCTTGGATTACCTGCCTGCTTTTTATTGGATACGTTTGCCTTTTCTGCCTTATTACCTGGTTTTGATCCTGCCTACCTGATTCTGAGCTGTTACAGTACAGTCGGGCCAGAATTAACCCAGCTGATGCAGACCCAGAAAACAGTGAACTCTTATCACAAGCCAGTTTCATTAAGCAGTACCAAAAGTACTCTTGCCCGCTCAGTGCTCCCTCATGTCCTAGCTCCAGCCTTCCTCCTTCCCTTCAGATCCTGGGTGGCCTATCTATAGACTAGACAATACAGCAAACTCAAGAAAGTGTTCAATCACACCACTCCAGGAAGAAGGTGACGTGTCTATTAACGTGACGAAGGGGGGGAAGGAGAGTGGCTTAGTATTTCATTCTTTTCTGAAGTCATTGAAGATGAGTTGGTTAACTGGGAACCCCCCATGACCTGGATTCCCTCACCATTCACACCACCTTTGTCCTCACCATTTGACAGCCATTTCCAGGATTGTGGCCCTGTCATCCAGTCCTAGAGGTTTGCTATACCAGCCCAGTTGTCCGCTGGCTTCTCCTCTGGCTCCTACTCTACTCTTGGAGCCCCTAGTGCTTTTCTCTCTGGCAAGCTCTTATCCCCAGAAAGGAGCTATGACATTGGGAATCGGAAGCTCTGGGAGTTTGTCCAGTAGACTGATCTGTTTTGCCAAATGACTAAACTCCTGTCAAGCCAGGTGTGTGCTTTTGTTTGACTATTATTCCAGATCAAAGAACCCAGCTGTCTACACCAGCAAAATGCCTGTTTTGCAGTACCCAGCAATACGTCAAAAGAGTGTTAGAAGGTAGTTATAGAAGTAACCGTTGTAAGAATTAAATGTTGCCTTCTGATATTCGTTTTCCATTACTATGGCAACCTGTTGGAATGTTTGCTGACCGCTATAGCTCACCCTCGACACTCACTACTTAAAGTCCCTTTTGTGCCCAGGGCCTAAAATCATCTTTTATTTCTAGAATGACTTTTGCAGTCTCCTTAGAGCCCTATCAACCAGTCCTCCAGAGTTCGACCCCATTCCAATGACCAGACCAACTGCATGAATCATGAAATGGAGGCAGCTCTGCATGACGTGCCATCTGTAATACCATCCTGCTTTTGGTCCAAACAGCTTCTCTGGTTCACATATGCCCACTCTTCCCAGTCCTATCACTGGTCTCCTCCACTTCACAACTATGATTTTACTTGCCTGTTTTGATTCAGAGTTTCTGCCAGTCTGATTCTGAGGCGTTAGAGTTTGGTGTGTTAGCATGCTAGCATTTGCTAATTAGAACTAAACACTTTTTACATTTTCACAAAAATGAAAGCTGTTGCTGATGGAAGATTCATTGATTTTGCAGTTACAGTAAATAAAGTTATAAAGGGGACGCATGTCTAAATCAAAGTGTGAAAGTGTCCCATTCTCAATCTTTTTGGCTTATGGACTCTCAATAGGCAGTACATATTTCTGATGCCTCATGATTAAAGTTGTAAGATTTGAAATATTTTTAGCAGTCTGATTGGGTGAAATTATCCAGTAGTTCATGATAAAAAAAAAAATTAAAATCCCTAAACAAGAAATAAAAATGTATTATTGATTTCCTATTTCTTAATGGTGTGTAGGATTTTTAGGTGATTTATGGGGATCTGTTGGCAGAAATGCAATTTCAAGCAATATTGTGAAAAAATTTTACCTGAAAAAAAACAGCTTCAAAATCGATTTGATGGCACAGTGTCTTGTGATAGGTCAAATGATGTCACAGCCACTTGGGCCCCCCTTACTTGTTTCTGCACCATGTGCATTCAGTGAGAGGTTAGATCACAGCATTATATGCATATTTACTTCAGGATACAAGTTTCAAGACACAACATTGTTATGACGTAATGAGTTTTGTTTGTAGTTAGCGCCTACATTACATCTGAAAAATGGTTACAGACCTGGCATTTGTAATTTCAAAAAATGGATTCCACTCAGAAACTGTAACTGCCTATTTGTACATAATGTTGCTTTAATATTCATAAATATGTTTCAACCTCACTGCTAGATGACACTAATTCCTCCACACTGGCCCTTATGAACCATTGCTTTAAAGCATATACCTGGGTACATAATAATAATAATAATAATAATAATAATAATAATAATAATAATAACAACAACAACAACAACAACAACAACAACAACAACAACAATAATAATAATAATAATAATAATAATTCATTTTATTCATATAGCGCTTTTCAAAAACCCAAAGACACTTACAATCACAGTAGGGAACACAGTAAGGGCAAAAACATACAAGGGTGAAAAGCAAAAGACAGCACAACAATTAACAATAGAAGGAGTGATTGGGATGCTTGGTGGGTAAGAGTTATTGCAGACAAAAAGACAGGACAGGTACAACAAGAGTTAAATGGAGGCAAGGGTCAGATGAAGAGTGGGGTGGGGTGGGGTGGGGTGGGGGGGCTATTCGGGAGAATGCTCTGTCACCGAAGGTTTTGAGTCGGGATGATGGGATGGTCAGGGTGAGATAACATGACATGGTTGCTAGGGTCGCTGCTAAAACTTCCATTACTTCTAGAACCTGAGGAATAGTTGATGACCAGATATTTTTGCATTGTGAAACAAAGATGCTCCAACACTGCTGACCACCAATATTACATTAGCTTCCTGCAACACTCAGGGCAATTTTGTTTACAACAATATGTTTTTTTCCCTAAAAATGATTTGTTGTTTCGTTCTAAAAAAGATGTTTATGTTGCTGTTGCATTACTTTACTTGCAACAACAGAATCTATGTTCTCAAAATGAAGGTCTCTTGCTGTGTACCTTTTGGAAAGCAGACAGAAGTTATCTCCAAAATACTACCAACTGTTGGAAAGGAAAGTGGATACATTAAGAGTGGATACTTGTGGAGTTCCACAAACTTGGAGAATTTATGACAAGAATTACTGAAGATGTTCTGAAGGTTTGTGGTGGAACATCACTAGGTTTGGTTTTCTTCTGTACATGCATGGCTGTGTAGTTGCTATTGTCATTAATTAAACCCTTATAGCTTCACAAGATTAATCTTCTCCCAGCCTCAAAATTGCAATCCAAAGTAGATGCGAATAGAAGCAAACCTGCCGGAATGGCAAATCTCCATGCTACTGCATTACAGAGTATAAAGAATGTAACGTGTTTCTCAGCTCTCCACACTCAAAGCTTTTTCTGAGGTACTCTTGTGATTTGAAAGATGGCCACTAGATGGCACAAGTGAATTTGGCTGGTAAGAAGCCACCTCCAGCTCCCTTTCCGTGATCATGTTAAAAGGAGGTATATTTGTGAAAACAAGTGTGTGTTGTAAAATCAAATCCCTAGATGGAATGACACCTCATGGTATTAACAGGTGGCTGGGGTTTATCTGAAGTGCAGTTCAATGACTTGTTGAAAAAAGTGTTTGGAGTGGTGTAGCGTTGTTGGCAGTATATGTTGTTTCAGTGAGAAGTTGTGGGCGTATACAAACCTTAAAACACACTTGAAATGTATCATCTTATGAATTCTGGAAATTAATGGGACAATTTGTCATTCCGGTACTATTTATACATTTCCCAATGAATGTAATGTGTCTTTGCAATATACAAATAAAGATATTCAAAAGCTTAATCAGTATCATGACAGGATCCCAGATGAAACAGTGGGAACACTCAACCCTAAAATGTCCCCTCAGCTACTGTTAATAGTCTAGTGTTTCATGGATAAATTGATTCACATGTGTGTCCCCAAACCTTCCATATGCCCATATTATAGTCTAAAACTGCTATTGTTTACTGTACAGTAGATAACTTTTGTAAGGTGATAACTTAAATCTGAGTCTGTCGTCAGCTAAATCTTTGCTAATCTCATGTTTGTGTCAAATTTTCAGAAGAATCAAAGAAAAAAAACAATGAAAGCATTCGACAATACCATGTATTACACACTAAATACGTATGGAATTCAAGTTAATTGTGGTGACACACTGCTAAGGAGAAATCAAAATTTGGACAAAGGTCAAATGTTTTGAGAATTTCACGGGGACCTCAGAAGTTCCTCTGCCTCCCATTAGCAGACTATGTAATGTAGAACATGTAAAAGTTTACAACATTGGTACAAACAAAAAAGAAACTTCTCGAAAATGTGTTATTGATTTATACATCTTTTTATATAGCCTATTTGTAGTTATTGAATAATCACGCAGTTGAAATGTGTAATATGCATTTTCTTTTCTTTTTCTTTATTTCTTTAAAATAAATGCTTGCTTTACATGGGAGAAGGGTGAAGCAATAGGAGACGAGTGCGGTGCCATACGTCAGACGTAAGGGGCGTTCCCGAGGCGCGTTGTCTCCTCAGTAGTAAGCAGAGTTGACTGTAGCGCTCGAGCTCCATTGAAAGTGTCTGACTGCCCGCTTCAGAGGCAGAGCGAGCGGACAAGGGGGCGGACCGGCGAAAGGAAACTTGACAGAAAATAATAGCTGTCACTCCGCTGACCTCCACACAACTGCTAATAGTTTCCAGTGTTAGTATTTCTGAGGACAGGCAACTGTGAACACTCGCTGAAGACGCGCTAGCGGCTGTGGTGGAGGCGCGCCCAGCGTAGGAATAACGTTAGCAGGCAAACGGAGAGAAAGGTGAGGTCAAGGCACCTCTGGGAAGAACAGACGGAGGGCAGTAACAAGTCAGCGCGCTCAGCTACAGGTAGCTCTGCGTTAGCTGTCGTGGCAGAAGATATCAAAGTACAGGCGGGTCATGCGGATCTCTCCGGTCGCTGATCGGAGCGCAGCGTCGCAGCAATAAACGGTGTGGAGAGAGAAAAGAAGAAGAAAAGAGAAGAACCAGACCGCTTCTATCACTCCGTCCAAGCGGGCTCCCGGTCCCAGGGAAGAGCAGCCATGTCCCGGAGAAAGCAGAGCAAGCCCCGGCAGATAAAGCGTAAGGACCGCTCTACTTGACTACTTGATGGTGTGTGTTGTCAGCGGTGCGGGGAGCCACGCGCGCTCTGGGAAGACGCCGCATGTTGTGTGCGGCGCCTGTCTGAGCTCAGGCTCCTGAGAAGTTCAGGAGGAGGACACGAGCCAACTGTGAAGCCCGGCTGTCTCGGCAGTAGTTTTATGACACCATTTTATGGGCAAATATCACCTAAAACCCAACCTCGACTTTAAGTCGGCTACTTTGAGTTCAGCTCCAGTATTTTCTCAGACAGTGTGAGGGATGTAGTCTGCACTTTTTCTTAAACCGCTCTGTAAATGACTGAAGTGCCACTTTGGCGGCCTCGCTATCTGGACTGTGTAAGAATATGAAAAAGTTTGATTTTATTAGCCTGTAAAGAAAGCTTTGTCCACTGGCAGCTAAACTGTAGCCGTGGCTTCCTGTTTAATTCTGTTGTGGAGACGTCAGTGTTCTCTGAAAAAGCCGATGTGAACAGAGATAAAGCAGCGATCCGATGTGAGCCCAGATAAAGATTAAAATTGGATCTTTTTTATTTGTTTTCTGTCTGAGGCAGCGCCGAGGCCGCCGTTGCATTTTCCCCCTGGCTTTTCACTTCTCTTTTCCAGAGATGGGGCGTCAGATAGGCCGCCTTGCTGATCTCTCTGGCTGATAGCTGCTTACAATTGGATCTTTTTTTCATCTATCCTTTTAACTCAATAATGCATCTTAGGTCCGCTTGAAAGGCCCTTTTCTTGGTCTGGCGCTTGGCTGGTCTCCGTGCTTGACGAGTTCTTCCTGTTTATAAAACGTGTGAGGTTTATCACTGGTGACTGATGTTCAAAGTTGATACAAAAGCATATTAATGATGTTGTCATCAACTCCTGCTTGTGTTTAGAGGCTAAAGGGAAGGAAGGCCCTTTGCAGTCTGAGCGGTTGAAGAGTCTCAGTCTATAATGTCATGAAGGAAAGTGCATGCATTTGTTCTGAGGCTGTAGCTGGAGTGGATACAAAGACATCAGCACAATAGTTTGTTTGGTAAATGATCACATTGTGCAAATAATAATATCTTGTCATCGGTGACTGTGTCTACCTGTTCCCAGAAGCATGGTGTCTTAAAGCAGCATTTTGGAGTTTAGGCTGTATTATATAAAATTATACAGTTTCACATAATAATAATAATAATAATAATAATAATAATAATAATAATAATAATTGCATCTATCAATCTATCAATCTATCTGTCTATCTATGTTAGACATTTCTGATCAAAACAACCCAGTTGAAGTGCTCTGGCTCTGGTGACAATAGATAATGTTTCTCTGCAATGTGTGATATTAGGAAAAGGCATCTACTGGCAGTGATCTGCTTATTTTCATGGTCTAACGCAAACCTTACTTGTGAGTGATGTCTGTGTTGTTAAGGTCAGGAGGTCAAAGGGAGCAAGGAGTGTGACACTAAGTTGCTCACAAGTGAACCAATGCTAACAACGGCTGAACTGTTATTTTTTTATTGTTTAAAAAAAGATTGCATTTTGAAAAACTTAAAAGTCTTTTAAGTTATAGGAGGTGAAAGGATTCAGTCAGTTGCCAGCTACAGTTGCTGTCACTGCCCCAACATTTACTCAAAACTTAATTCTGTTGCAGACACTACAGAACATATCTCTTGGTTGTTTTCTGCTTATTGTGATCCCTGTGTACTGGTTTCTGCACTATTATTGCTTGGCCAAAGATGGATTGAATTGAAGAAGACACATTACTACGTGTAACAGAGTGATGGCTCTAGCTCTCCCTAAATGATCCTCACTTCAATAAAAGGCAAATAGCTAGCAAGTGGGCTAGCTTGGTATTTGTTGAGTGTAAATGGTGGACAGCTTTCACACACATGATATCATTGTGTGAGATTGTCACCCTTAAAGCTCTATTTTGTACCTCCAGGATCCAAAATTGTAAGGCTATTTCTTGTCACTCTGTGAAGCTAATATTAGCGTAAGCAGCTAAAGCGCATAACTGTCAAAAGTATCATCATGGGTCATCAGGCTGGTATCAAACCTCGTCAGACGGGATACACAACATACAAATAATAAAAAACTTCATTAGAATAATGAATAAGAAGCAAACCATTTAGTTATTGCTACTAAATGAAATGTCACTTTTCAACATGATGATCATTGAACATTATCGAGTAGCCTAATGTTTGTATTATAAAAGCTTAAAGGTGCAATATGTAACAAAAAATGTTGAAAAAAACTAAACTTAAACTAAAATTGTCTACAGAATGTGAAGAATTAACAGTTTTGATGACATGAGGTCAATGTATGTGAAGTTAGCATGCTAACCAGCTTGCCCTGGCCCGTCCTGATGTAGCGTTGTAAGCACCAGCACTCCCCTCATGCTCCAAGCTTAGTGTTGTATGGAATGCTAACTGCACTGCTAACTGAGTTAACTAGCTAACGGTAAAAAAGGAAAACGGCTATTTTTTATATTGGATGATTGAGCAGTCTCGTAGCATGAGGAAAGGAGCCTGGAGTGCGGTGGGACGGCAGCAGGTACTTCTGTATGTTTCCCAGACGGCAGCAGACTTTCCTCCATAGGTTGCCCCTGCTAGCATTGAACTGATTGATCTATCTTGATTGAGCATGTCCGCAGGGCTGACATAATGGATTTGTCTTGCCACTGCAAGTAGTCTACATAGTCTGTCACTTCCTGTTTTTTCCTATGTTTCCATAGAGAGGCCTATCAGCTGTGAACTCCAAGCAGGAACCTACAGTAAAGCCTGGAGATGTATTCCAGACCCTGAGGCTGATAAACCCAGACTAGAATTGGCATGTGAGAGTGTGTGTGTGTGTGTGTGTGTGTGTGTGTGTGTGTGTGTGTGTGTGTGTGTGTGTATGTATGTGTGTGTGTCTCAGGGGTGTCATGGCCGTCTTTATCAGTGCTTCTGGTCCACTATGCTTCCCTGTGCACCAGGCCCCGGTTGTGGTCGAGGCCAGCCAGGCTCTCAGCCCCGTGACTCTCTTGTGATTTGGCAGACATTTTGATAGGAAAGAGTGAGGAGTGATAAGGACTTTGTTCAGCTGGAGTGTGCAGGGGATTCAGCAGAGATGGGGCTGCTAGTGTTACCACCACCACTACTACTATTACTGCTAAGGCAGTGTGTCCACCATGTTGTTCTGAGCATGCTGCTCACTGTTACTGATATGACCAGTTCCAGCCAGGTCACTGTTGTTGGATTGACTTTCATTATTATTGAAAGCACTGTTTGTATTCATTCTGATCTACAGCAGCTAGGTGTTGAGTCAGTACTTTTGATTCCACACCACAGTTGGAACAATCTTGGATAAAGGTAACAGATGTGCTGTGAGTAAAGCTTCAGCTGTGCTTTGGCAGAGATGGTCTTAATCATCTTTGTAAACCTACGCAGTGGGTTTTATGGGCAATGATGCCTGACACCTGAAATCTTGATAATGTTTGTTGCAAAGCTGAGCATCAGGCAAGCTGATTGAGGAAAACAAGTTGCGATGTAACACTCAGAATCTGTAGAAGAACAACCTCTCAGAGAGCTGTCTCAACACTTGCTTTCATGCAGCCTGGAGAAGCACGTTTCAGCCTTAACTATTAACTACTATTAATCATTACCAGTCAACAGGAGTCACCTGCTGAAGTCACCGAGTGAGACAGCGGAGGCACTGTGAACGAAGCCAGCGCTGTTTGTTTTACAGTGTGTTGTATGATTAGCCTGTGTGTGCTGGCCCTGAATTCATTTGAACAAACCATATTAGTTATTCCAACTTCATTTTTCTAGACTGAAGGCTACAGGTGCTTCCTGCAATTCTGGCAAACCTCCATAATCAAAGTAAACAAGTGACAAAAGCTGGGTATTTACCAAACTGTGTCTGAACCTCGACTATCAGAAGGTTGGTTTGAATGTCTCGCCAAACTGCTGACTTCTTCTATTAGAAGATCCTGTCTTTGATAACAATGTTAGACAATTTTATTCAGGCAAAGTTCTTGTAAAGTAGTGAGTTTTGTTTAAATATCAGGCCAAACTCAGAAATTGTGTCAACACTTTTTGTAGTGTGCAGCTCTACAGGAGACGAGCTTTTCTCCCTGATTCACCGACCCGAAGTAACTCCCACCACCAGAACAGCAACACTTGACAACAACACTGCCCCTCCTCCTTCACACACACACACACACACACACACACACACACACACACACACACACACACACACACACACACACACACACACTACCTAACAGAGTGGTATATTAAGACAACATGGCATGGATATCTTTTTCAATTTCTTCCCCAACAACAATGGATTAAGTCCAGGGCTTTCTGGAGGCCCAGAGTTGAGGAGGAAAAGCGGCTGTTTGTGTTGCAGATAGATATTTGTCTGTGTCTCTTTGTGCGTCATCCTCCCCAACGGTTGGTGATCTTTCAGCCTGATAAGACTTCTCTCCTTGATGGAGAGATAGGAGGCAGGCAGGCAGGCGGCCCATTGAGGCTGGATCCCTGGGCTTATATTTTGGCGATTGAGATGGGAGACGCGATAAAACTTGGCGGCGATCGCTGCTGCTGATATCGCAGAAAGTAACAGAGAGAAGAAGAGAAAGATGGGAGTTTGGGGAGATGGAAGGAGAGAGGGAGGATGGAGGGCACATTGTAATTACATCTGGCTGTTGCATGCCATTTTCCCAGCATTGTTGCCTTGTTGTCATTGGTTTTGTTTGCAATTGACTGGAGGTGGATCTCTAGATAATTAAAGGAACAGAAAAGCAGAGGGAGAGTGGGGAAAAAGTGCGGTGATAAGAGGGAGGAGAAGAGGAGGTGTGGAGGTAGATAGTGGGAAGAAAGAGATAGAGAAGGAGTGAAAAGTGTGTGGAATACTTAGCTGCTAGATGAACGTGTTGTGGTGTGTTTTTAATGGCAGCCCAGCCAGCTCTGCTGCTCCCCCACCCCGCTCTGAACGATGTTTGGAGCTGATAAGGAGGCCTGCTGATGGTAGATAGATAACACCCTGCAGATTCACACTGCTGATTGTGTGTGTGTGTGTGTCTGTGTCTGTGAGAAAGCTTCCTATGACATCAGTGCTGTAGCTCAGAGGTCAGCATGAATAATACGCTGCCTCCCACAGCTTAAAGCAAACCAGGACGCCTGCAGAGGCCAAACAAGGAAATCACCATGCTGACCTCCTACTCCTTCACTCTTCTCTTTTGTTCCCTTCATTGAACAGCCGTTAAACTTCTTTAAAACTCTAATAAGAGGTGTTTTAGATTTCTCAGACAGGTTCCAGTTGAGTGTTGCAGCTGTGTGAAAGAAATGTGTCTGTTGTTCTTTTATCAGCAGCCTGACAAGGCATGGGTCATGTGATTGTTTTATGGACGCACAATTGAGAGATTAATTCATTCTTTGTGAGCCAAAGTGAAATAAAACACAAGCATGTCTAAATTCCAAGCACACACACACACACACACACACACACACACACACACACAGAAGACTCATGCAGCGCCTTGGTGGCTTTCCCTTGTGTGTTTTTTCTCCTTCTTTGTTCTGCTTTTAGCTTGATGTGAACTTTCGATAAGCCGCGGGGCCTGATCTCCGGTGCAGATAGAGATCGCCAAGTGTGATTAGAGTTGTTATCAGGCTGCAGCAGGCAGGAGCCGAGGCTCCACAGCAATAACAACAGGCCCAGGCAGGAGCAGCCGGGGTCCGGACCCTGGCAATCAGTTCCAGCCCTAATGGGATTAATGTTGTTGTATAATTAGATGATAGGTGTGAATGCATTTCTTTTCTCCCTCAGTCTTTTCTCACTCATTCAAGCACACCCCCTCCGTCTTTCCACCCCTCGTGTCTCCCTCTTTCTCTCCTCCCTAACAAGCATTGTCATTGATTAATTTAATTAAAATTAATACCACGTATTACTCATTCTAGATTCTGTATAAGATAGCACAGACATGTTGGGAAATTTTGGTGTTCATCGATGATTATCTTTAGGGAGATTTTTCTTTTTCCTATTTAAACATTCTTTCCGTTTAAGGCGTAAAACTTGAAGAGCGTACAGCGAGCGGGAGGGGGAGAAAAAGAGGAAAGTAACAGCCTCAGCAGGATGACTCGCATCGGGTTGATTCTACTTACAGATATTAAACGAGCTGTAGATGGTGACTGATTGTATATCAGACGCCAACGTTTCTCAGGCTCACCATGAGACGACTTGGTGTGAGCGCTGCCTATTACTGCAATCAGTCATACCAGCATAATGCATGCACATATAGTGTCTGCAAAGGGGCGTGGACAAAATGCAATCATCAGTAATAAACCAAAACATCAAATGATGATTGTCAGTGGCAGAACATCCTGTTCAAGCTGTTCTTTGGAAGTTGAAGAAGCTGAAAATCCCCTTTCCTCAATGTTTCTGTACTGTGACCTCCACATCATTGAACTTGACTTCTTTTTAAAAAAATACCTCTTGAAAAGCAGACATTTTCAATCCTATGTAATTGTTTTCTGATCAATACCATATTTACATCCAACTTTTTTAATGTTGTTAAATCCTTTAAAACATGTCAGCAAGATTACAACAAAAACTAGTGAAAGGGTTTCTGGATGTGGCCCAGAATAGACCCCGTTGGCTTTGTGTCCAGATCTGGATAAACGGATCCAGGAATGTTTCTCACTATCTTTAACATTGTGAAACAGGGCATTTTTCCACATGTTCTTTAATTTCTCAGAGATGAATGCACTGATCTTGATGAAACAAATCCGGCGTAATGAAGTGGCTGGTATATATGAGTGAGTTCAGAGGGGACTGTTGAGTAAAAACCTGTTGTATCCAGTCATATTAAAGACAAAAGCCAGATTTCCATGAGTGTTAGTGAGTTTTTTGTCCAGTGTGAAAGGGCTACAAAATGCCTTGTGCATTTGCCTGTTTTCTCTCTGTTCTTGTTAAATCTTTTAGCTTTTTTTCATTGATTTGTGTGTTTGCATTGTGGCTTTCCGAGCAGCGCTGACGGAGAGTGTGTGTGTGTGCACGGTCAGATACACCAAAGGGGGAAGTTGGCAGGGTTACAGAGGAAACACCGTTTGTGTTCGGTTTGTGGATGAGTTATTACCTTTTCCTGCTATTTACCCACGGGACGGCCTCATGGTGAATTATGGTTCCCTAACTCAGCGCGGTTGTAAACGGTTTCACCCTTGACCCTGCCACTGACGACTCTGTAGACGGGGGGGGGGGCAGCAGCAACAGTAGCATAATCTATGTCCAAACTGTTTGCTCTAGCAGTAATTACCACTCTGCCTGCTCTTCCCAGGGAGCTTTGTGAGGGCTTAACTCACGGCTGCCATGCTCTGTATTTGAGATGGTGGATGTTTAAGCAGAGTAACCAAAGAATCCCAGCCTGCTCCTCAAGCTGATGTCCCATCGATGCATGAAAACACAGGTCTGAAGACACATGATGGTGCAGCGATGGGGAAGAGTAGCAGCATCACACACTTTCCATTTCATGAAAGTAGACCAAATGGAGGTCACTTGTTTCGCGTGTGTGTGTGTGTGTGTGTGTGTGTGTGTGTGTATGCGTGGATGTGTGTGTGTGTGTGTATGTGTGTGTGTGTGTGTGTGTGTGTGTGTGTGTGTGTGTGAAAGAGAGGGAGAGCCACTGTTACGACAAGGCCCCCACAGCAGCAGTAACAAGACAGAGCATTTACTTCTACTGTGCTCAGCACGCTTTTCTGGGGTGTTAAGGCAACCTGGGCAAACGACGATGCCTGCTTTTACAGCCACACACACACACATCAAGATGTCAGAGGTCAAAGGTCAAAGCAGTCTGACAAGATGGAACAACACTCAACCAGCCCTTCACACACCGTGCGAGCTGAGCAGTGTGCACCTGCTCTGTGCAGTCAGCTGTAAAGTGAACTGAATCCTCTTCATGTGTTCATGTCAAAGTTGGGCAAAAATCCAGCTATAAGTTTTAGTACATCACATTTTTCCCAGGATGGGAGATCTTGCTACATCCATTGGCACTAATTAATTCTAAACGTAAGCGGTACGCGCAAAGTTGCCAATTGATATTCTGAATGCTTCACTCACAGCTGGGTGAATCAGTCTGGATATGAAGCGTTGGCAGCGAGAAAAAATACAACTTTAGTCTCTAAAGTTATGAGACGGACTCCTCTCTGTTTCTAAGCGTCACTGACAAATGTGTGAAAGCTCAAAATAATCCAATGTTAGTTTCTAAGTTTATAAGGAGTCCTCTCTTGGCTGCTCATATACTTTACTTGCTAGTGTGTTAATTAGCCCTGATATGAAACGTCAATTGCGCAAAACATTACAACTGTAAAGATAAAAACACAACTCTCTCCACTCCTCCTTCTGCTCTCCTCTCTTCAGCAGAGACGGCCACATTTCAGCAGCAGATGTGCGGCGCTGTTATTTTCCGCAGCAGAACCACTGGATATCTAGCAGCTGATTGCATTACTGTGCACTTGATTTGTTTAGTTTTTCTTCAAATACATTAATACATTTTATTTAGCAAAATGTGCTCCTTTAATTAGAAGTGCTATGATGAGATGTGGTACAGCATCATGTAAGCTTACACAACAACAAACCTTTGAAGAGATGATGTGATGGGAACATGTGGAGTTAATGTGTGTGTTCTGGTTCTCTCAGAGGTCCACGTCCTTATTCTGTCCATTTGACACTTTCTTCTTTCTTACTTTTGACACAGCAGTAAAAGTTGCTGAGAGCAAATTAAATCAAGAGTGCCAAAACTACTGTTAATATTTGGCCGATTATAGACACAAATCTTTATTGTAATCATGCTCTGAATGTGCGACTGGCTGACCATGATATCATAATGCAGAGCAATAAGGAAACATGACGTCTTGACAGCTGATATTAATTGATTTAATGCTACAGATATATTAAGTTTTGTTCCTCTTATCTTTGAATTACAGAAATGTAGACAAATGTGACATAAATGTCGCATTTCTTCAGGTGGTGTAACATCGCTTGGATAGAAAAGACTTGTTCAAACAGCATTCAGATGATGAAGCAGCCAGACTGCTTAGAAAACTGAAATAACTGAATGGAAGGCAGAGAAGAATAGAGTGGGAGAAGAGGAAGCGAAGGGGACAACGAGGGAGCGAGGAAGCACACAAGGACTAGAAGTAGGAACTGGGAAATATAGGAGGCGAGGAGGTGATAAGGGCGATTTAGCCTCTGAGACAATGCGAGGAGAAAGAGGAGATGCTGGAGGAGCCTCCTGGGATCTACCTTAACAGAGGAGGTCTAGACTAGCGGCTCCTCTCGCTGTCTGTCCACACACACACACACACACACACACACACACACACACACACACACACACACACACACACACACACACACACACAGCTGGTTTAATGAAAACTTCATGAACAAACACCACATAATAAGCATCTCCTCTCTTCAGACGGACGTCAGTGATGACCGGAGCAGGTGTTAACTTTCTGGGCTTCTGAAACTCTCTGCTCCCAGCTGGCCTGTTTCCTCCTCCGAGGTGCAAAGATGCAACTTTTTTATGAGCTGTCAGAAGCTGAGGCCGTTGTTGTTGCAGTTCCCTCTGGCTGCCAACAGAGGAGGATAAAAGTCATAAATAACTTGTTTTCAGTTGAAATGCTCTGTTGGTGTATTTGATCACATTAATGAATGTAAGGCTGATCAGAGTCTGTGAGCCACGCAGGACGTACCCCCTCTCTCATTCTCTCTCTCTCTCTCTCTCTCTCTCTCTCTCTCTCTCTCTCTCTCTCTCTCTCTCTCTCTCTCTCTCTCTCTCTCTCTCTCTCTGTCTCTCTCTGTCTCTCTCTCTGTCTCATGTCTCATAGTGTGTACATTATGAGTCATGTGAGCCAGTGGTGTTGCAGTGATCCGGGCCTTTGGATTGCTTTGTGCTTGTGTAAACCATGGTGCTCTAGCTCTCAACTGATAAGTGAGCTGCCAATCAAAGGGGCTGTGTGTGTGTATCTGTGTGAATAGTGGGACGGGAGGTGTGTGTGTCTGGCCTTACAGTGCACTCATAGCCTGTATGCTATGTGCCACAGGTGAGGAGACATCATATTAACAGCATTTCATATCAATTGTTGATTTTTAAAACAAGCTCTAAAAGATGGATTCACTGTAAATGTATGTAGATCTTTTAATTGTAGTTATTATACTTGCTGTTGGTGCTAAAGATTATCCTCTTTATCTTAATTCTACAGCACTGTGCTATTGTAGACTATATTGTCTTTATTTTGACTGAAAAAACAAACGGTGAGGGCTTGTGCTGGTCAGAACCCTGCAGCAGTCAGACAACATGAGGCCCAGGGTTCCCTAGCTAGTGTAGAAAAGCCCAAAGGGATTGCAAGATAATGAACAGGACTGGAAATAGGAAAAAAACAAACTTTCTGCTACATGAATAGTAATAAATATTTTCTAATCGTGGGCAGTTTTCACGCCTCAGGCCTCTTAATCTGTTCACATGAAGCGGGCTGGAGACAGCAGCCCTCGGGTTTAAACCTGTTGTCGTTCATAGACATATCGGCTGCAGCAAGAGGTCATGATTGACACCGCTTTGCTTCGAAGGGTCGCTGCAAGTACAAAGTTTCTTTTTAACTGTTTTAAACTGCTGATTTTTAATTGACTTTTATTAATCAATGTATGATATATATCAGAAAATTGTGCAAATGCAAATTGTTATTTTCCACAGTGTAAGGTGACATTATTAAATGTCTCACTTTGTCTGACCAACTGCCCAAAGAGATATTTCAGTTTAAATAAGCTGCATGTAGGGCAGATTAGCTTAAAAATAAGTACACGTTTTAGTGCTCCTTTTCTGCGATCATCCGACCTCTACAGCTCCTAACTGTAACGCTACAAGCCAGAAAGTTTGGCAGCAGCGCCTGTGATTTAGACCTTTAAGGTAGAGCCAGACTGGTATATCCATCAGCCCATATTATCTGCCAATACTGAGCTCTTATAGATATATTGGTATCAGCATTTACTGTATGTAGTATGATATGCACCGGTTTTGAAAACATTTTTTCTTTTACAGAATGTAACGCAGAAAAAAAAAATTGGGGTTTTGAGGTTTTGCTCTGCCGCCACCGGTTGTGCTTTGAGTCTGCCTCGGCGCAGTACTGTCGACAGCTAACGTTGCGAGACCGAGGAGTTCCCACGATAATCACATAATCACTCACGGCTGCAGTTATAGGTGTGTGTTATAAACACAACAACAGGATGTGATCCCGACCGAAGGATTAGTAGAAGAGCTTGGATTTGTCTCTTTTTTGAGATTTGTGTGCTGGCTTCAAACGGGGTGTTTTATTTTGAAAAGTAACCGGATGTTATGTTGTAGTTTTGGTGCGTGACTTCCTGTCTGCTCTGTGCTAAATGCGGCTGATTGCTGCATCGTGCGCCGGCATCCGCTGATGCTGCCGTGGCCGAGCCAGAACGCAGCGGGCACGTATCTGGTGGAATTGCGGGGTAAGCGTCAAGAGTTCGTTTAGCCATTGTTCGCTGAAAGTGAACAACTTTTGGACCCTCCCCCTCCACACATTAGCCACTTACAGTGCCATTCCGTGTTCAGTGCTTATATTTATTGAGATCAGAATCGTACACTCTCTAAGTGTTGGTGGGGCTCAGGTTAAAGATCCAGTGTGTAAGATTGTTCTGACCTGTGACTCCCCGAAACACCAACCCAAAGCATTTTGGATTGATCAGCTATCCTTCCCCTGAATTGCATATAGCAACTTTTAATTGTTATACGCTTCTCTATTTAGACATGTTTCCTGCAGTATTTCAAATTGTGAAATATTAAGCTTCAGAAGAGTTTATATCTGTAAATAAATAGTTTTGGTGTAAATTTTGTGACAAAATCTTGAAATGTTTCTTCTCTGCGAGTGCATACTGATGCAGTGCCACCTTGTGGAATAGATCGATACCGAATACTACTCTGAATAAGCTTTACAAAGTCTGAGAAAAATACCCTCAGTATGGGCTTGAAGCCATAAAAGGCATATCTAGCTAAAACTTGCTATTGGTTGCTTAGAGAAAGTGCAGGATCCAGAGTTTTAAGCTTTCCTCCTGAGATCTAAGATTTGGGATGTCTCTGCTTCTGCTGCTTTATGAGTCCCCCAGCTTCTTTGTGGTGTGCTATACTAAATGGCTGCAGTGCCCCTTTAACATATGTAATGCAGCATGTATTTAATTTTAAGAGGCTGCTGGAATCTCACCATGATAAAATCCTGCTGGGAACAGATTCATTTCAAGGCTGAAATGTTGTGTCATGATATTGGCAAATTCTAATGTGGTCTGCATTAGATGTTTGGTATATGCAGTGAAACGTTCAGATCAGACTCACTAAAGAAAACTCCCCTGCTCTGTTTCCATCCTGTCTTTATAATGTTTTGCTGAAAACACATTTGTGCATTTTCTTGACACATTGTTTCATCTTCTCTCTCGATAGAGACACAGATAAAGCTTGAGTGAGCTAGAGAACTAACTTTATGCAATCTCTCAGATTAATGAAGCCCTGCTGTAACATCATTTATTATGGGTGTGTTGACCTAATATAACTTAACAGCCAGGGGAGACAGGAACTGAGAGCGTAAACACTCCTCCGCTGTGTAGACGCAACAACAGGGCGCAACACAATGTCTCTGTGATATCAGGCTAAATAACAAAGCCAAATGGTTTTTTTTTAAGTTTGTTTGGATTGTTGGACCGTTTTACCTCCACCTTCAGATATTCCAACAATTCATCCTTGTTTTCTCTTTTTTTAAATAATCTCCTCCGTCTTTCGTCTCAACGTCTACTGTGGGTTTTTTTAAGCGCTACTCCCTCTATTGTTACCCTTCCACCTCCACTTCTCTATCACCCCTTCTTTCATTCTATCTATCTGCCCCCACCCGCTCTCTCTCTCTGTCTCCAGCCAGACCCCTAGCCTTGGCGAACCAGGTCTTGGCGGTATGATAATGTGGAAAGTTGAACTGGCCCCATTACAGCGAGGCTGATGGTAGGGCAGATAAAGCTGTTGATAATGGGTGCAGATAGCGCTGACACAGCGGTCCAATAGCCTAGCCCTGCCCCCCCTCCTCCCACCCTCACCCCCTCAACCCCCCCATTATCATTCCTGCCTACCGATGGGCTCCCAGAACGCTATCTCCTCTCCATTTCCACTCCTGCGACAGATAAGAATGGAAATACTGACTTCATAGCTGAATGATTAAAGTGTCTGCCTTTCTTGATAATACACAGATAAATTTTCTTCTTCTTCTTCTTCTTCTTCTTCTTCTTCTTCTTCTTCTTCTTCTTCTTCTTCTTCTTCTTCTTCTTCTTCCCTATCTAGAAAAGGGTGTGGTACAGCAGAAAGAAGAAAACCCCTCTTTTCATTTCTCTTTTCTTCTGTGGAGTGTTTTTTCATTTATAGAAGGAGGGAGATGAAGTGCAAAGAGGAAAGGGGGTGAGAGATTCTGTAGTGGTCATATGATTGGAAGAAGAGTATCAAGATGTGGAAGTGTATTATATTTGGAGATCCTGCGGGCTGTATTCAGAAATTCAGAAAACTGCATGGGCACAAAGATCATTGAGAATGGCCATCCGTACCAGCCGGAGTACAAAGAAAACTTGTACTACTGGCTTTTCGAGTCATTATAAAGGCAACAAGAGTGTTTGGAGGGAGGGAGGGAGGGAAGGAGGGAGGGAGGGAGGGGGGCATAGACATAGAGATGGAGTGATAGAGAGAGAGTAGGGGCAGACAGGCCTATTTGCAGCCCAGTGAACTCCCACTGCAGCTACAGCCGTTTCCAGGTTGACTTTTTATCACTGATCGCTCCAGTTTGATACCAGGAAAGATCCCTGATGGATATGCTCCCTGCATCCAAATCCTCTAACCCATTTTCTTTTATCCCCCCTTCGCACCCCCCTATACACACCCAGTAACCTCTATCTCTCGCCCCTCTCTTATCTTTAGCTCTCCAGCTCTCTGTCTGTCCAACTGAACTTCTGTCCTCCCTCCTCTGCTCACCTCTTCCTTCCTGCTTTCCGTCACTCCTCCTCCTCCTCCTTGATCAGGATGATGATGTTGATGGTGTCTGCTATCTGTAAATAGCTGGCTTTACATTCAAGTTGTTGGACATGAGTTCTGACTAGGGGTTTCATGACTTCAATTTCAAATAGACAATCATTATAAATCAATCACTGTAATCAAAAGCAAGATTGGCGATCAGTACACCTCTGCCAACTAGTGACTCTTCTTTTTGTTTTGTTCAACAGTTTGTTTCAAATTGACCTGTGAAATATATCATCGTCATTACATTCTAAATAAACTATTCAAATATAACCGTGTGGCCTTGAAGATGGAAATCTAATTGTTATTGCATGGAACCAACTGATCTATATGAATCAGACTTGATGGTAAAACATTTTCAACAATTTTCAGACAAGGCAAAGCTTGGACTTGAAGAATAATGACACCCATAGTTTTTGAATACTGTATTTACAGAGATGAATGTTGATGGTGAACTTAGTTTAGGTTTCCACCATATTGTGGGGATACACAGACACCATGAATAAAAATAAAAAAGAACAAAACAACATACATACAGTATAACACACAACAAATGACATGACATACAATTGTTTAATCAAATTAAATTAAGTGTCATTATTGCAACAATGTATCTGCAAAAGTCAGGGTAAATGCCTCACATAGAAAGCAATACCCCAGACAGTCATAGCAGAAGTTTTCATTTTTGTCTTTTCTGTTCTACGTTTTACTCATAAACTGAACCTCAGTCTACTCGGTGGCCTCTGGCAGCAGTATGTGAGGAGGATATGGTTATAGGGCTAACCATAGACTGCTCAACAGTCCACACTGTGGCCACGCTGGCCCTCTAAACTCACAGGGTCATTAGGTAAGTGAGGGTCCGTGAGCAAGAGTGGTGCAGCTGACTGTCACCTGTGACCTGTAACTCAGGTGTGGAGGGTGGAACAGGTTGGATGAACACAACACAGTGTCAAGAAAAAATCTCATGTTTTATACATTATGTTTTTAGCCTTTTGCCTTTATTAGACATTAGTGTTAGGCAGGAAACACTGGTAGGGACTGAGAGGGAAGGCTCTGACATGCAGTAAAAGCCCCCAGGTGGAATAGAACTGGTGATGTTAGTGTACTGTGTGGTTCAAAACCGCTAGACCACTGGAAATTAAAAAACGTGTTTCCACTGCTGTTATATTTGTATCCACTGTACACAGTTCTAATGATTTTACACTTGGGGTGTCAGAATTTCAATCCTAAATCGAAAATTGATCAAAATGAGCTTTTCATTTCAATTTATCTTAATCAAAAGCAGGATCGGCGATTCTCCCAATACTTTTTCTCTCCACCCACGGGCATAAAAAAAAACACTTCAAAGACAACACAGCTAGCTTATCGTTAGCCTGCAGCTGCGCTTCCAGACACTTATCCTGTGAACACAAAGACGATCAACTGACTGGTACCAGAGGAAACTCTGACAGCGCTGCAGATGTTGGTTTTACTTTCTTTTTGGAGATCCTTTATTAATTTGTTTCAGGGTTTAGTCTGGACAGATTTGAGAAAACCAACTTTGTGACAGGCTTATCTTTTTTAGTTTATTGGTGAATCACTGAAAGGTGGTGATTTTGTTTAACTTTGGAATTTCTATTTTAGGTGAATATTATTTGAACTTCTAACCCGTTTAGCCCGTCTAACCCTAACCTGTAAACATTTGTGTAGAATAACCTTTTTCCTTATTTTCTACTCCATTAATAATCTCAGCACCGCTCAGATTTATTTTGTGAACCGTTGGAGGGGCCCAACCCCTGGTTTTGGAACCACTGGATTTACTTTACTACCTAATAGTATATAAAGTAATTGCAGCCACAACAGAACTGATACACAATTAATGATCTATTGATATATGATTTACCAATATATGATATGTGAGGCCAATTTTCTTACCTCTTGTGGATTACTTTTACATTGTAGTATTGCTACTAGAGTAAAAGCTTTCGATAGTTCCACCTCTGGGTATGTGTGAGGGAGTTCCTACATGGCATGCCCCCCTGAAGCTCCAAGTTTGATATATTTCATTTTTAGTTTTGTCAATTGTTTTGTTTATTGGTCAAATACTGATTTCTGATGGTTTCTTTCTAATAAACCTTGCATTGGTTTAGTCATTCAGTTCATTCTCTTGCGCTTTGATGCTGTATTGAGAAGGAGTTACCACAAACTAAGACTGTTTAGTTGTACTATCTTACAATCAATATATAAGAAATGTAAGTTAAAGTGTGTGGCTGATGTAACCTGTTAGAACTCGAAAGTGGGAATGAGGTCTTAAAATGTATAGAAAGGGTCTTAAAAAAGGTATTAAATTCAACTTCAGGATTCCTGCATATACAGTGGTGTATTATGAGCCGAACTGTAATATGTTTTGGACTGCTGAATACTATCACTTGCACAGTGTCAAATGTCTGTCAGTTAAAGTGCTGATGGAAGTTTTTATAAACTCTGTTTTATTTTTCAAAATGAACCTTTATTTGTCTGACCGAGGTCAGAGTATTTCTCATGCAGGGGGACCAGTAAAATCCAACAACCTTTTGGATTCAAGCTAAGATTCATTGAATCATAAAGTCATACTCTGTTCACCAACCCATTTGACTGTAGTTTATTTTCTTAATTTGCAGCTATCAAAAAGCAAAACAGCTCTACAAATGTTAATAAGAGTAATTAAACAGAATCCATCTACATCTTAAAATACTCAAACACACACTAGAGCTCGGTCCAGTACAAAAGTGTACAGTACTAGGATTTCAAATGATACCAATCATGGTTTCTGGCCTCAGATCAATTCATTACAATACAGAAGTCCATGTCTTATTAGTCCATTAGTAGCAGGTCAGTCGTCTGTCCCTCCAGTGATCTAGTCAGATGTTGTTCTCCAGCAGGGAGCAGTGGGATGGAACAACGTGCTGTTTGCTGGGCCACACTAGCTGACCTTGATAGATTAGACCCAGAGAGGCTTTTCTGTCTGACACAGAGCAATGATAAGTCTGTGTGTGAAATAGTTTTTCCTCTTCTCAGAAATATGGCTGCAGTGTAGGCTAGGACAAGATTGTGTGTGTGTGCGTGTGCGCGCACGCTTCTACCAACCAATCTTCCTGTCTGTCTGCTAATAAGCAACTCCCCTCCCAGTTCACTAGATCACATATCTAAACATCTTTTCTTTCCCAGCCCACAGTCTGCTTTCTCACATTGTATGTGACCAGTTCAGTGTCTTGAACAGCTCGACTCTCCTGCTGCTACGTTTCACACATGAACCATATTGAAGATGCAGAAAATTAATTTGATAAATTGACCTGACATTAGTTTTTAAGGGCAGTGCTCCGTTTTTTGTCTGGTGAGTTGACAATGGAGAGCGGAAGGGTTAGAAAGAAAAGAAAGAAAGAAAGAAAGAAAGAAAGATCGAAATAAAGAAAAAAAAAACAAACGAAACTGTGATAAAAAGCCCAGATAAGAGGGTGACTGTGTTGTGTAGGAGTTGATATCACTGTTATCTATCGGTCTTTTTTTTTTTTTTTTTCGCTCTGCAAGCCCTTCTGTTGTTTTTTAAGCCCTTATCTTGCTGCACCAAAATGCCAGGAACAAAAAGGGGAGAAACAAAGAAATTACCGTGCCGATTATTCATGGGGGTTGGCTGATAAAATGTTGATGGCGAAAATAAGACAGATGCACAATTTTTTTTCTCTTTGAGTGTTTTTCATGATGATATTTGTGTTATTTCTAATGTGCATTAAGTTTTTTGCATTATATGCAAGCTGTGTGTTCATTTCTTGCCGTTGCTTGCTATTAGCAGATTAGACCATATTTAACTCTCTATGCCCTCCCTGACACCAATTCATTATGTGCACACCCTCTGTCTCTACACACACACACACACACACACACACACACACACACTGTGCATACACACATCTCCTGGTGGGCCCAGATAAGCTCAGTCCTCAATCGGTTGCTAATAAAGAGGCACAGACCAGCAGCGGACAGGTTTGAGTTTCCACAATGACGGGCCCAAACGGCTCCGTCGACAACGGTGGCAGGAATAAGGGCCGTTGATTGTCCGCTTTGCGGCATAGAGCCGTGTGGTGGCGTCCCAACAGAAGACAGGGAGGCAGGCAGGTCAGCAGCTTGACCCTACTTTACATCTGAATCCCTAATTGCCCCTGTGCTTAATACAATAGCTCTGAATTCCCAGCTGACTAAGTGTGTGTGTGTGTGTGTGTGTATTCAGCGTGCCCTATACTTATTTTAATGTTAAAAAGCCTCCGTGTCTATCAGACTCAATCACAGTCTGATGAGTGCTGTAGAAAAGCTCTATGATAACCATCATTAATAAATAGTTAATTTATATTAAATTTAGTGAATAATTATATGTCTGAACAAACAATAAAATGTTTTATGAACAATTTATAAAGCAATTGTTGATTAGGTTGCAGCTGATGTTCATAATACTTTGTAAATGGTCAAAAATACTTAAATAATAATAATTATGAAGTTGCTGCTGATGTTTATAAACCTTTACACTTGCTTAATGAATGTTGTATAAAGCATTTCAGTTTTAACAATGAATAACTATTAACAAAGGTTTAATTAACCATAAATGTACCATTTAATAATTATGGTTATCATAAAGTGTTACTAAAAGCTGTCCCATTTGTATGAACTGAGGTGCTGAGTAGATGAATAGTTATTTTCTTTCTTCTCCTTTCATCCATTTGTGGTTTGAGAGGATATTGTGTGCTGGAACTATATCCTGGCAGTACAAATATTTCACAAAATGTTGAACTATTCCTTTAATCATTGAGCAATCCTTAAGACTTTCTTCAAGCCCAAATATCAGACAGTACACATTTTAGTTAAAATGATGGCTTTCAGCAAATATGAACTTGGAAATGATTTACAGATCCAAGGAACGTTGCAAATCTGCTACTTTGTGTAATAAGATGAAAATTGTGTTCCATACTAACAGAGCATTGGGTTTTGATTGAGTGATCTGTATCATCATCAAGGAAGCAGTGGCACAATTCCACCTTTTAAAGAGTATGGCTACTCTCAAATTCTGCCACGACCCTCCCTTCCAGTAATTAAAATAATATATAGGAGGATATATGTCTGGATGAGGCGTGGCCTGTGGCGATCTGGTGTGTGATAACACAACAAATAACCATTTAGTTTATGGATAGCAACGTCTGTGGCAGTAATGCGGGTCATCAGCAGCCATGAGCCACTACTGTCATCCCCTGTTTCTCCACTGGAGAGACAAGGACAACATTCACAGCCCTTTCTGAGAGAGGGTTTCTGTGAGGTTCCCTGAGCTGGAGTCGGTCCTGTGTCTCTCCTACAGGAGACTCTCCCACCAAGGGGGAGTGTCACAACATGATTTATAGCTTGGAGTGTCGTAGCCCTGCTGCTATAGTGGTTAAGCTGACATTACTGTTGGTCAGGTCTGAATATCTAGTGAGGCATAATGTAGTCCAGTTCCCCACAGGCCTGTGTGCTGGAGGATAAACTCACATCAACTGTCCTACTCAAACTCTAAACTTCAAAACTGACTGGGTTTTATAATCTTTCAAAATGCTACTTTCATACGTCTGAATGGTGTGTGCTTGTTCCGTCCCCTGGTTGGTGCATTGAGCCTCATTTGAAACAAACAAATTCTATGTAATTTACAAAATTATTAAAAAAACATATTTTATGTGCTCAATAGAAGTTTACTGCTCAAACAATGTTTCCCTGGGTGTTATTCTTGAAAATATGAATTTGTATTGTATAGATAGGAAACATGACAACTACAAACAAACTTAAAAACATACACAGACAACAAAAAGCCAAGACAAAAAAAGCAGACAGTTTTCTGTAAATTGACAGATTAATCATCTACTCATCTCCCCCTGCCGCAGGTGAGAATAGATAAAGATGCTAGTAACCTAAGAAATACATTTTCAGATATTCCTTAATTAAATTAATGAGCCAGAAAGATAAACCACCAAAAGTCTTACATATGTGGCAAGAAGGAGGTTTCATAGATTCCCAAGTCTGCTTGTTTTCACAACTGGTCACAAAACTCCACCTCGTTGCTTTTCTTCTTTCTAACTCTGTCGGTGTGAAATAAGCAAATAAATGTGTCAACACGTGAACACTGGAGCTGCTGGAGAGACCAGGCTGTTGTACTGGATCTACAGTGGTGACATTATACCAAGCTTAGGTCGGACTCTGGGGAAGATGTGTGACTGTTCACAGATTCAACAGTTGCCTGTTGCTTTCTTGTGGGTGAAGCCTTAACTCCAAAAGTCACTGCTCATTTGCATGAACAGTACAAGATATTTTATAGTACAACTGTAGAAATAGGCTGCGAAAATCCATCCACTGAAAATGAGAAAATACTGTAATAAGATTAATGAAATGAAAATGAATGATTAACCATTAATTTAAAGTCTCTGGAAATATATTTTATTAGGTTATATATCTTAATTTCTAAGGTTAGATTTTATGAGGTTTTCCCATCTGAGATTAGGATCGCTTATAGAGAGAGAGGTTTTATTACGCAGTAAACCGTCGATCAGGGCAGAGAGAGAGAGAGAGAGAGAGAGAGAGTGTTCGTGAGCAGCCGGGATGGAGACACAAAATGGTGACACTTGACCCTGTTTTTTACCATAGGTCACCTGCCCCCCCCAACTCCACCTGCTGGCTCAGGTTACCCCTGTAGGTGTGTGTATGTGTGTACACGCTTTTTTTTTAGAAATCAATATTTAATTTATTTACATCAGTATTGAAAAGATTTTTTTTTTCATTTGGTCCATGCAGAATTTGTGTGCTCCGCAAACAAGCTTTCAAATTTGTGAGCCTGTATTTTTACAAATTATTGCAAAGGCAGGATGAGGAAATATCGGACATTGGCTGTAATTTCCTCCAGCTCATCGCGCTTTCCTTGCCCTTACCTCTTTGTGCCACTTTGCCCCCTTCCCTCCACACTCCCTTCTTTCGACGGCAAGTCCTCTTCTCTGTGTATTAGTATTAGCAGCAGCAGCAGCGGCAGCGGCAGCAGTGTCCCCTGAAGTAAAACAATCTGCTGTAATCTATCAGCGTGTTATCAGCCCTATCTGAGAGCTGAGAAAGCCAGGGCCGGGGCTGTGGCGCCGCTCTCTGGAGCTGATAAAGTTTCAGAGTTCACTGATGATGAATGTTAAGAAACTACACCCTCGTTACCGACGATGTGGACTTGGCAAAGTGGAGTGATAGGGAGGGTGTGTGGAGGTGGAAAATGGAGAGAAAGGGAAGAAGAGGAGGGTGGCAGCAGTGATAGGGAGGGGAGTCGGAGAGGAAAGAGAGGTCCTCTTAGCATCAGTCAAGAGTTGAGGGGTCAGGCCCTGGTGGGTCTTTTTTTCAGACGCAGACACCAAGTCTATTGTTTTCTGGGATTTCTCTGCTCCTGAACAAGGTTTACTTTTCTTTACCACCTTTTAAAGGGACATGCGGCCGGTAACTGCAGCCATCAGCCAAGCCGGCGCTGGAGCTGCATGAACTCTTCACAGCAGAGCAGCTGATGCTGTGACACTGTTATTTCTTTACTCGCTGTTCACGTGACTGTTTACTGCAAGACCTCCACGCATGCCTCCGGAATGACGTTGGTAGCCTACAGCTGCGAACTGTGCTGTGTGTGAGGGATAGCCTTATCCCCTACACACATGAAGCAGCCGGGAAGCCGGCTCGCTGTGTGTAGAGACACACAAGCGGCGAGTCTGAAAGGCACAGGCGAAAGCAAAGACGGCATATTGGGGGACAAAAACATCGTCTCTGATACGGGACTGCTGTGTGTTAGCAGGTAATGCTACTACACAGACACAAACAAACCGTTAGCCTGTGGCTACAACCAGCTGCTAACGTCACCTCCCGGATAACAGGTTGGGCTTTTGGTCCCATATATAAAGGGACATATTTCTAACTATTCGGTTTCAGACTAAAGGACCGTGGAAAATGTGCAGTCTGTAACTATTCAGGGTTACACAGTGGTGGACTAAGCTACATGTTAGCAGCTAACGCTACTTTGCACGTTAGCTCACTCCGAGTCCTCTGTGATCTCATATGATTTTCAAATCAAGCTCTAAACATGACCTGTAATGTTTTCTTACCTGGTCACTAGGAAATGAGCCATGTCAGCATCTGTTTTCAGTCCCAGTTCAAGTTGAAGCTGCCTCCATGAGCCGAACGCTTATCCGATGTTTATTCTGGTTCCGGTCCAGCTTTGGTCGTAATTTCGTTTCGACTCTTGACTTGCCGCTGATAAAACCTTTGTTTTCTTCTTAGTGTAACTTTTTAGTGGACTTTGTGTGGTGGTGGGTCGTTTTCAAACACTAGTTTTGATCCACCGCGCTTGTCTTCTTCCTGTATCCAAGCCGTCGAGGACGCGCATTCAGCGTCATCTGACGTCACGTCCGCAGGACTGCGCGGGAAATTCAGACCATGAATTGCAGTACATGATGCAGCACACAGCCTGTTCAAGGCAACGGAGAGATGTGTGGGTGGACTCATTCTTTTTGGTTTTGAACGCTTCATCACCCATTAGTAGGGATGCACGATACCGATACTGGCATCAGGTATCGGGCCGATACTGCGCTTATACTCATACTCGTACTCGCAAAAATTCACCAATGCCACGTTATTGCATGAGGCCGTACATTGCATGAAACTGAAGACCGCGATCAGAGGGCGGCTTGTCGTTTCTTGTTGTCATTTGGACAGGCGGCCGCAGTCTGAGTCCGGACCCAGACACCGTCCTATACGGAGTATAAGTATTTTAAATGTTGACGGGCCGCTTCTATTTTGACCGGTGCCGCCGGTTTAGTGGATCAGGAAATCCACTGACCAATTGCATGCGAGTTAAGCCATCCCACGTGATGCTACTCAGCCAATCAAATCTGTGCATTCCAGGCGATAAACATTGAGACTCTGGATACAGACAGACGGAAGAGGTGAAAAGCGAGTGATAGACGCAAAGACGAGTGAGCGATACAGGGAGAGAAGACAGAGAGACGAGTGAGACAGAAATAATAACTCCACGTGTTGCTCTCTAAGAGCCGATGACTATTCCCCCAGAGTCACATAGATTTTGGGTCAGTCCAAAAAGCCATTTACTGATGGAGGGGTTGTCCAGGAGTGCAGAGTGCAGTAGCTGAAACCTTACTCGAGGGGAAATAGAAACAGATATTTTAGTTCTTTATTTTAAGATGCACGATTTTTAAAAAGCTATTTTATTTATTTTTACTATTTTATTTTTAAATGCAGCCCTTCTTTTCCTTAAAGACAGAAGAAAATAATACATACCTACAGTATTATATATCTACATAATTAAATGTTAAGTGACAATAAATATTGTCATAATGTTTTTGAAATGTTCTTTCTTTATTTGATTTGACAGTCAGTTCTTGATTACATGCAGACGTTGATACAACTACTAGGCTGCTTCAGTATATATCACACTGATTCAAATGTGGAGACTGCAATAGTTTAGTTGAGATATTAAGTTGACTGTGTTAACTGTGTAATACGTTTCATTGTCAAATGTCATTGATATTTTGTTAAAAGGGGAGGCAGTGCTAAAGTGGAGGCTTTTTGTTGACACAGGAAATTATGATTATTCATATTATTTTTATTTAATTTATTATCATTTGTTGTAACAAGCAGAGAAGAAAATAAATCCTGTCTTCCAATTCAGTACATCTGTAACCTAATAGTTATTTTTGTGGTAGAAATATCGGTATCGGCAAGTACACAAATGGAAAATACTCGTACTTGGTTTGAAAAAAATGGTATCGGTGCACCTCTACCCATTAGCATTAAAAAACTTTAAATGAATGTTTATTTTTTCACAAATCCTGCCCCATGTCCCTTTAATAGTCGGGGTTGAGTGTCAATCATGATGATGACCTCTGACCTTCTCTTTACATTTATTTTTTTTTTTTTTCCAATCTCTTTAAAAATATGCCATTTACTGTCCTTTATGTGCTTGTGCCAAAACTTCATTATTTCATTAACTTCGTATACAGCAATGCAATGAAAAAACTAAATATATAATGCTTTTATGGCAGCAGATGAAAATATTGCAGCTTTGTGCATCATTTTATACCAAATCCACTGACTGTTGTTTAGAAACTTGTGAATCTCAACTGGAATTTGAAATTGTTTTTTAAAAGTTTTTAATAAAGGCTATCCATCGTACTTATAGCTGAAATGATTAATTAATCAATTGATTAGTCAGACAAGAGAAAATTAATCAGTAAATGATTTGATTATTCAACTATGTAGGCATTTTTTAAGCAAAGAGGTTCCTGCTTCTCAAATGTAATCATATCAACTTAGGTGATTTACTATATTTCGGTATTGCAAAGTTGGAAGGTCAAAACAAGCATTTTTGATGATTTTAATGGCCATTTTTCAAACTCTTTGACATTCTAGAAATCAAAGAGTTAATGGATTAATCATTGGTTACATCCTTTCTTGTAGTGGACACACCAGTGACTCTAAGATAGGTGATAAATGTAGGAAACATTGGCACATAAATAGACTAGAAAAGTCCACGAAGATGAAAATAATGTTTCATGTTTTGTCTTTTCTCTTTGTTGTAGAAAAAAAACAAAAAATAAACAAAAACAAGCTTGACGTACTTGTTTTGGAGCAACAAGAACATTTCTTAGACTGTATCTTTGAGGATTTGAAACATTGCCATGATCACCTGGCAAGGTAAAATGTTGCCCAACACCTGCACTCTTTTTTTACAATAACTACAACTCCTGACCCGTGGATACAAATATAGCTACCTGCCCTCACTCCTACCCTCCTCTTTCATGTTTCAGTGTAACCCTATTGTATTGCGTTGGTATCAAAGTTCTCATTACCCGCCAACTCCACGGTCCATCCGTCTATGAACACATCGACAACTTCTATCTTATAGCCATCGGACTGTCAGGCCTCAAAGTCCCGCCGATTACGATGCAAATGATAAGAGCGGAGATTCACAAAAGCAATGGTACAAATGACTGATAAGGCGTCAGGTAGTTAGTCAACTGATGATTAGCGGGCCAGTTCAAATGGGCCACATCTCTTACACTCTTGCTATTTTTCAAAGCATGATGATTTATTTGAAGGTAGGTGGTGTGCATTTGAAAAAAACAAAACAAAACATAAATTGGATTTTAGGACTCAAACTGGATGGTTGCAAGAAGAGTCATCTCCCCAGCAAATGTTTGAGGAACACTTGAGCTACAACGAGCTCGGAACAAAAGGCTGCTGCAGTGGATGTGCTTGATGACCAATATTCTTCACCATGTTGAAAACCAGGAGCTGTCAGAGTAACATAAATACTCTTAATGGCACAATGGGTGAGTAATGTCTGAGAAGCAGTGCTAAGACCATGTTTTCCTTCAAATTGTCGCCTTTGTTAAGTGATTCTTAAGGACACAACAAGGATGAAAGTACAGGTCAAAACTTCAAACCTTTCTCCACTTGTGAAAATGTGTTTATCCCTGTTTTCAGCATAGCTGCTGCCCAAACTTTTAAGCAAACCAGAAGAATTTCCAGAGCATCATGTCAAAAATGTTGATCCGCCAAGTTTGAAGGCCATTTCAAAGCATGCAAAAGTGGTGAGCAAGCGATGGACGAGTTATATTGATAGACATCCTGCTTAAAAGATAAGCCAGGTAATATTCAAATTATTTCCAAACAAATTTCATAAAAAGTTCTGTTTATTTACATGTCAGAGCATTCCAAAACCAACGCTTTGTTAGTTTGTATTTCAATACATTCTGATTGTTGTGACCAGTCTGTAGCTGTTGGCTCCATTATTAAGTCCATTATTTCTTACTGAATACATACATCTCTTATAAAAATGGCTCTCAAATGTATCATTTGATTTTTGAAACAAAGCTCAGTAATTCCCTAAAACAGATGGAAAATGTTATTTAAACAAGAGGAAGTAGTGTATTTGTTGGTGACAGGACAGCTATTGGGTGAAGTTGTGAGTATTTGTGGCAGCAGGATGGTGTATGTGGGATTGAATAAGAATAAACTACAGTGTGTATGTTCATGGAAATGAAGGAACATGTCACCCAGTGCAACAGTGTGGCTCACTGAGTTTGTATTAGTCATGGACAACAATGGAGCTCTTTGGTACAGAGTAAGAGGATATGTTAGGTTGGGAAACACCAACAGTATTGACAGGGATACATTCACTCTTGCTTTTGGTCTGTTGATGGGTTTTAATGACAGTAAGAAATGTATTTATTGCTTGCTGTGGTGATGACAGTGGCTCTACTGGACAGATTCCAGTGAATGTGAAGCAGAATGTGGATAGGAAAAGAAAACTGAAAAAGCAGGAACCTCAGTCAACTTCCCTTAAAGAGACATTATTTTCCTGACCACTGTAGTTTTTGTATATGCATCATCATCCTCTATGTCAAATCTTTGACTCTGACACCCACACACATGCAGAGACACACAAAGGGAGAGTGGTGTGATTCTCAGTTCTTAAGCTCACAAAAGGAGACTAAAAATGTGCAAAAGGGAAATGGGGGAACCATTGTGATTGCGACAAAGTTCATGAGCATATAATGGCAGTTAATGTGTGGCGGGGCGCGGGCAGCTTTGTTCGCCAAAGTGCCGAGCTCTTAATAGAATCTGATAGATAGACGCCTGTCTCCTCAGGCCTGTTAGGGGGGCGTTGGTTTGGGTTCCACTCATCAAGCTAATAGTCTCTCTCCCCCTCTCTCTCTCTCAGTCCTCCCCTTGTCTTACTGTCATTCTATGAAGGAATAATTTGTCAATAATTGGCCGTGTCATTCTCGTCAGACGGTTTGATAAAGCGGTGACTCTTCGGGGGCCGAGCCGGAGAATATCTAAAAAAAATAGGGGAAGCGGGGAAAAGGCAGCATGTGGCAGCAGATCTGAGGCAGCGATAGGGCCATTAAGCGCTTTAGAAGTATTTTAGCTGAATTCACACAAAGCAAAAATAGATAAATAAATAATGAAAGAGGAAAAAGTGGAACGTCAACTGTCAGGGAAGTGATACAGACTTTAAGAAATCATTTGGGAGGGTGAAAGATAAAAGATTATCCCTCTTTTCTGCCAACTTATTGCCTCCTCAGCCATCGCTGAGGCTAATTCGCTTACTCAAGCAATCATGTGGACATACCGTGTGTGTGTGTGTGTGTGTGTGTGTGTGTATGCGTGTGTGTGTGCGTGCTGTGCGTGTGTATATACCACAGCCACATTGCCTTCAAAGTGCTGCTGGGAAGTGCTTATACCAGCAGCACTATGTATAAACTTGTGTATGTTGCTTGTGTGAATCTGATCCAGCCTCCGTCCACATCACTCAGCAGCGTACCGCATCCATTATCTGCTCCACTATAAGGAGCAGGAATTTTCCAGAGATATCCCTGAATGCTTATTATCTCTAAAATATCTCTGGATGGCTGACACTCATCTGATTGGCTAAATCTGCCTTCCCAGGCACATTCCTCTGACCCCCCCAACCCCAATGACTGCAGTGTTAGGAGACCTGTCCTTATTCTGGAGCTTAGGCCCGTGTGAGAAATGGAATATAATATCATAATAGTAACTGTGCTAATCCGGTCATCCCCAGAGAAATAAATTGTGAAAAAATATTTCATACAGTACACGAGACAAAAACAATCTGTATAGCATCAGAAATGCCGTCAGTTCACACGCATACATAAAAACACTTGAGGTATCTACTGGAAGGCAATGAGTGTGGATGGACTGTGTTGAAGTGGGCAGACTTGGCTTACAGTGTTGTCATGTTGACACAGCTAAACATCTAGCAAGCACACCCACACAACACATAGAACTTAATTTTAACAAGCCAGCTACGTACCGCTCAACAGCAACAAGTCTAGATTAGTCTGCAGCCTTTTATTTAGCAAAGCTGTGGCCAACACCCACAGTCTGAGATGTACTCCTCTCTGACCTCTCGCTTGGTCTTGTTCTCTTCTTACCCACCGATCTCTTCACCGCTGTCATGATGTCCTGAGAGGCTGCTGAGCTCAGTTCCGTCTCCAGCTCTGGTGTCCATTCCGGCCCGGGACCTATAAACCTCCTCCTCCCGGCAGCCTCAAGCTGCTTCGATAGCACTCATTGGCGGTGCTCTGATCCCACTCAGCTAGCAGAGCTTCCTTGAAGCTATGGTATGCGGCTGTTACAGAATGCTTCAGTCATCATAGGGAAAACCATACACCAATTTCGCCGCAAAATATCATGCAATTTCACCAATACCATTGATAGTTGGTGCTGTGTGTGATGTACTGCTGTAACTACTGACAGTGGCCTAGTCTGATGGAAGTCACAGAACATGATGTAAGTAGTTAATATGGGGACAATTGTTTTCCTTTGAATGTAGTTTTAAATTAAAAGAGAACATGATAAATGAATTGCTGCATTTCTGTAACAGTGACTCGCAAGGGACCGATATATTAAAAATATTTCCTGATTTAGTGTGGAGCAAGCTCCATAAAACTCTGGATCCTGCATTTCCTATAATTCACTTCATGAGCATCTATTCATTCTAGTCATCGCCTGCATCTTAATACCTGCACACCCCATAGTTGTAATGCACTTTTTCTGATATAATTGTGTGAGCGAGTCAAAGAAGACATTATAACAAAGAAAACATTATATAACTTTTTCTAAATAGTACTGACCACACAGAGGAAGCTGGCGGTGTACATTCAGTAGGATGTCGCTTTTGAGGAACTTTGTTTTTTTTTGTTCCACAAAGTAACTTTTTCAGATCATTTAAGCCATATGTTCTTTTGGTTCTACAAAGACTGCTGAAAAGAACATGGTTTTGATGTTCTTCATGATTGTCATTACAATGTCTTTAAAACTGTTGCCGGTTTCTATAGACATGCAGTATGCACACATTTGGCCTGCTTGTGGTGATGCCTGTTACCAGTTTGTGTGGACCTGTAGAGCAGGGCAGGAGGGACCCCCCTCCTCTCAACAGTTGAGAGGAATGACCGATAACAGTAGGCTGGGTTCTGCCTTGCTTTTTTGGCTGTCTGGCCTCAGCAAACCCACACTGACCTTACAGTCAACTGGTGCCACTTTGCATACCTACTCTCCTATTCCCTGACATGCAAATGGAGGGAGATACAGAGCAGGCTTCCTTGGACTGGGGAAGGCCTCACTCTGAGCTCTCTGACTGCTGAGGAGGAAGAGGAAGATATTAAGGGCTCTATATGCAAGCACTGTTGGAAGATGGATAATTAACTAGATTGTGGAACATGACATTAAGTTTGATACATGTGGCTAGTGGAGTCTGATATTGTCACTGTACCATATGTATCTTTTGCACCAGCAGTGATCAGACTTGGGCCAGTTTCATGCCAAAGCGTGTAATAGACCTGACAATACACAGGACGGTTTGTCAGTGTCAGTTTTCCATGAAAATGTATGAAAAGTATGCACATGTATGAAGGTGCAGTACCAACAGGGGGCGATTATGATGGGAGCATACATATTTTAAAAAGCCCTTAACATACAGGACAGGACTTGCACCCAGGAGACCAGGATTTGAATGTAGTATGAAGACAAAAGTCTATAATGGAATTAGTTCAGTGAAACCATGGTCGTTTCCTCAACCTAACCAAGTGGTTTTGGTGCCTTTTTATTTTAAAAGTGTGATCAGACATTCCATATTCGTCATTGCTAACTTGACCATGGAATGAGACCGTAGTTTTTATGGATAGGTGAGGCTGAACGCGACAGTAAAGGTGACAGCAGCAACTCCAATCTGTCTTTTTAGCTCGTGAATGTTGGTTTGTTATTCACTTGCTAGTGGTGAGGGGTCAGCCGTGGGACCGGCAGCTGTCCGTGTCTCAGGCCGGTTCGGGTCAGCTTTGAAACCAGGTATCACAGGTGTGGGTGGGTGCGGGTCAATGACTGAGGAAGCAGTGTTCAGAAAAAGTTAATAAGTTAATAAATGTACAGAAGCATATTGTGTGCAATAGTACGCTTTCCATTTATTTTTCCATCTTTCTGTCACTCTCTGTCTGTCTTTAACACACAGACACACACATACGTCCTCAAACACCCTCAGCTACTCTCTCCTCTCAATGCTGCCTTTAGCGGTATTGTGTGCAGTCTAGCCACAAGAGCATCCTGTGAGCGAGCTCTCAGCTCAGCTGGCTGTGTGCTCCAAACACGCCGGAATAGGTTCTAATCCTGGAACAATATATACCACCGTTTAGAACCATTATTTATTCTGTGGCATTTATATGGCTGTGGCATTTGATACTTAAAGGAGGTTTGGTAAACCTGTTATCACACGTACCTTATATAACAAAATACTATTTTACAAAGTGATTTTAGGTGTCCTACCTTCCAGGCAGACCCTTATGGAGCCAGATAAAGGCCAAAAGGATTGTTAAAAATAGAATTTGAGACTGAAAGTTCAAGTTTGATTTTGAATTATAAAAAAAGTAAAACATTTTCAAAATAAAAATAAGTGTAGGAAAAGATTCATTTCAATTTCAATATAATTTTGATTTCATTCTGGTATTCTTTTGAATAAATTAGGATGAAAAAATAGGATCTGAAAGTGAAAAACAAAAATGAAACTAAAGAAATGAGATTTGAATGCAAAAGAAATAGGTTCTGAATTTGAAAACATAAAATCTGTAACTGGAAAAATAAGACCTCAAATATGAAATTGTATATAAGTAAAAATTTAAAATAAATGATTTATTCAAAGGAATGTCAGAATTAAATCAAAATTATATTTAAATTGAAATGAACCTTTTCCTACACTTATTTTTATTTTGAAAATGTTATAATTTTTTTTTTTCCAATCCAAATTTTTCTTTTTTCAAATAAACAAACCTTTTGGCCTTGAACTAACTCCATAGACCCTGGTATCATTTTAATTTCGATACTCATATAAGATGTTATTTTTCTCCACAATGACAATGTGGATGACTGTGTGATTTTTTTCCAGTAAGGGAAAGTTTGTCAGCGACATCGATCAAGTTTCTCATTTCAAGTTTCTCTGATCGACAGTTTAGTCCTCCTGTCCACCACTCTAAAACCACAGTGTGGCATCTAAAAGTGAGGAGGAGGTAACCCTGGAATCCAGCATCCATTATTCATCAACAGATAGCACTTCCACAACATGGCCCCTCAGAATGTAAGGGCCACGGTGGGAAAAAGCTGAGTGTGTGTGGGAGAGGGTAATGTTAATATTCCCTACCCTCAGAGAGAGGCTCTCGGAAAAGGGACATCTATCGCTCTCATCCCTCTGCTTTTATTTCACTTTCAGCTCATCTTAAATTTCCATTATTCACCACAAAAAGCCAAGCCAAGCCTTTTCACAATGACTGTTTGACACTGATGGGCCCCTCCTCCTCAACACACACACACACACACACACACACACACACACACACACACACACACACACACACACACACCTCAGAGGACCATGTGGAGGACTATTATTAATCATGCTCCTATCATCTCCTCACATCTTTGGCGCTATTTGCTGTTTAATCACTAAAATAATATGAAGGGGAGGGCGGTGGTGCCGGGGTGGGGATGTCGGGTTGCTATGGTGACCAAATGGAAAAGGTCAGACGTAGTTTATCTTATCAGTGATAGGGAATGGTTACTAATTACAGATAGGTACTACCAGCGCTCGGTCCACCGGGCCCTGCCTTAAAACACTATCAGCAATCCACACCGGCCTGATATTAAAATTATCTCTTAAGTCATCCACACACACACACACACACACACACACACACACAGACACACACACCTTGGTGAGGATAGGCTTCATGGATCGAAAACCCAAGAAGACATCAGACTAGACAGGGCAGGACCAGCAGGCAACCAGCAAGACAGACGAGGCATGTTTCTATCATGGCTGTCACCTAATAACCAGACACTGAGTCCACCACCAATTCATTTATTGGACACAGTCATTCCTTGCACTGGATGATGAAGGTTCAAACTTATAGCTTGTAGCTGACCAGACCTGTGTCCCCTGTTTCACAGTGCAAGAGAGCACAAGGGTACATTCACATGAAATCAAGTGGTGCAGAGAACCCTGAAGCTTGTGCAGCGGTGTGGGGGTGTCACTCCGTGGTCCATGTGTGGGACGTGTTGGAAACCCTTGCTGATCAGTTTGCTGCTGCTATGTTGCTTTGCTACTCGCAGACTGATCCTGCTAGTGATCGTTTGTCCTCATCGACGGATTAAGAATGACAGTTAACAACCAGGATACAAGGTAGATCGTTGCTGTGTGTTTTAAACTGGGGCACAGAACCAAACCAAGAGATCACAAGTGAAACGTTACGCTACGCAGGGAAATGTCTGTTTCATTTTCTTCAATGTCTGCTGCATGAAATCTTTAAACATGCAGTCAACAGGGATTATTAAACTCACTGGGCTGTCACTGGGTCAGATTCTGACTTATTTCTGTAAATCATAAAATTAAACTATTATTTAAGGATAAATTGATCTTGCAGCCAGAGGAAAGCTGCTGCTCTGTAGTCTGGTGGTACGGCACTTAAACCAAGTTTACCTTGTTTCACGATCATTATATTACAGTTAATAACCTACATAGCCACAAATAGATAAATTAGCTCGTCGTCATGCATCCTGCTAACAGGTGTGTTTGAAAAATAAAAATAAAAAAAGTTTTAAAAATGAGTTGATTCTTTCTTTGACTTGCTTTCAAAACAAACTCACGCTTTAGCCAGATCAGGATCTTTATTACAGACACATGACTCTGAAAATGATTAAGAAAAATGATTAGAATAATAATAGATAAATGGTAGGTATTGAAAACAAGTTTCAGCCCTAGTGAGTCTCAAATTTCAGGTCTCTACAAGTGACTTTTCAAAGCATAAAGAAATACACTGCCATGCGTGGTGATAGAAGGTTCAACGCTCTGGTCGTGTCATGTGTTGTGGTTTGTATTTCACTGTATATTTGGGCATACTGACTCCAAATTTGATGCTTGTGAAAGTTGTAGTAAACACCTGCTCCAACAGAAACAGCCTGTCTTTTTTTAGTAGCCAGCATGTCATTATAATTTTAGCAAATAAACCTCTCCCATGAATAATTGCTCGGGTCCAAAGATTGTTTACATGGCAGGTGATAAATTGAAGCTTGCAGAAGCCATATAATATCACCTCTGCACGCTGCTGACAGTTGGATTATTTGATGTAGAAAATGGGGAACACATACATTAGTATGTGTATTTAACATATTCAAGGAAAAGACCTTCTGTGCACTTTAAGCTGCCGTATTCAGGCCAGTGCAAAGTTACTTGTTTATATGCTTCATTTTTGTGTGTGAATTGACGTGAATATGAAGCGTCGGTAGTGAAAAAAACAAACAGAAAAAAAGCTATGAAAGTTATGAAATTGTGTTTTCTTCATTTCTAAGCTTTACTAACAAGTGTGTGACAGCGCAAAATAATATAACATTCGTTTTTTAAATTATAAGAAGGTGTCCTCTCTTCTCGGTTAATACACTTTACTTGTAGGCGTTTTAATTGACCTGGATGTTAAATATCCATAGCGCAAAATCAAATAACATTAGTCTGGAGAAAACTCAGCCATCTCCTCCTCCTTTTCTCCTGTCTCCTGTCCTTTTCCTCCTCTCCTCTCCTCTCCTAAATTTATACAGCAGCTCAGGTGCACTTAATGACCATACCTTTGGCTAGACTACTGGAAATGTGTGTGGACTTAGTATGATTATAATTAGTTTTTATACACTTTGTAAGACTGTAACTAATTATTATTTTCCTTATCAACTACTTTGTCTATTTTTTATGTTTTTTTTTTTTTTTAAGAAAATGGTAATTCTCTCTCGAGTATTTTCTGTTTTAGTCTCTTTTTTAGGCTATGTAAACTGAATAGATTTAAGTACTTAATTTTGGGCTTTAAAGTGCATTTTGTAAGATCTGGATGTAATTTTAGTTTAAAACATAAAAAGAAAAGAACACACCCTGATCTAGAGAGTGTGAAGAAGTAACAGTTCTGGTGTTATGTCTAAGATGCCTATGTACTGTACTGCAGAAATATCCACTGCTAAACAGCCCGCTACGGGCCGCCCCTTCTTGTAATAATACCTCCTGGCCTGAAGGGCGATAGGTGATAGTGAGTCACTGTAACCTCTAGCGTGCCACAGGAGAGTATAAAGAAGTGGAGCGGGTTGGAGGAAATGGCTACCGCAGCGAGGTTTACAGCCTCAGTTAGTTATTCAGTAAACACAAAGATGCAGAAGCTCCAGATTAAACGACTTTATCGTTTCAAACAACAGTTCCTGAAAAGAAAACACATCTGTGGCGGAGAAAGGAAGCAACGTAAATAAAAGCTAAAGAAGAGTTCATTTTGCCGGGGCTTTCCAACGCTGGAGACGGCTGTGGGTGAGTAAAAAGCTCAACTCCCAAGATTTCTTTAGACCAGTAAGTAACGTATGATGTTGTCTGTTTACCAAACCATAGCTTTAGGGTAACTAATGGCAGCACTACTGTAAAAGTTAGTGTCAGGGGACTGTTTCTTGTTAGTGTAGCATTGCTTCCACTGGGCTCAGTGAGCTGTATGTAAACTTGTACACAAACACCACATGTGACAATTGTACGATAGAAGGGTAATTTTGACCGGCTGTTGGAGGTTTGGTCACGTTTAGCGTATTCTTGTTCTGCTGTCAGTTATTAGCTGCCTTTATTTATAACAGATGAATGTACAGAGACCATTACCATTATAATGTTTATTAAGCATGTCTTACTGCAGCAATGACACTGTTAGATATTGTGTACAGCTACTAAATCATGAAATTCTTGCGCCAGGAATGAACAAGGGGGAACTCTGGCTTCTACCCAATGAAGAAATGACCAGGCCTGCTGCAGTAAGCATTAGACTGAGCGACAGTGACAAGTAAGTCTAAAGTGACTGAAGACCTCAGTTAGCTGTGCTTTGTAAACTGTGTGCCCTGTGGAAACCATGTGGCTGTCTGATGAACACATAGTCTTTCTCTGTAGTCCGCTATGTGACAATACCATGATTGTTAGTTTTGTACACAGCTGTTCCTTACTTTCTTCCTAAAGGAGGGCAGATGGCACTGTGATGTATGTATTATGAGTACTGACCTCATCAGAGTGAAATAATAAATAAATCCCATCTGTTATATCGAAATTATCTCCCAAAGAGGGCTTTACAAAAAACACTGAGAACACTGCAGTGTTCACACTGTATATATCTGAGCCTGGTCACATCCATGTTCTCACTGAAGTGCTGAGTGCTAACATGTTCTAATAAAAACATTGTGTCTGAACTAAACTAACTGCCCTGCCACATCTTTGTCTTTTTAGGACCAGAATTCAAGTCCAGGAACCAAAATGTGATGAATTCCCACCCTGCCCTTTATTCTCATCTGCAGCTGGACTCATCAACAAACCCCCAGTGGACTTCTGTCTCTGTACATCCCATGACACATATTCTCTATCCTGCAAACGTTCACACATCACATGATGGAGAGGTTTGCTCAAAGCTTCCTGAGTCTATAACATACATAGTTGCTATGGTGTTTGTTGTAGTGTTTCCTTACAATTTTATTGTCATTTTTGTGTTCTATATTTATGTTCTTTACTATTGCAGTAATTAGCCTTCATTTGCTTCTGTATCAAACACCACAGCAAATGTCTTCCTGTAAAAAAGGAGTGGCATTTTAGTGTCCACTATTCACTGATATTTGTGTGCATTTTGTAAGCTTTGTAATAAAGGGCAAACTATGAAAGGCTTTTTGTGCTACAATTACTAAAATGAAACATTCCAAGGGTTTTGTGCCATCTTTACTCAAATGTGGGTTACAGCGGTTGATCAGTGTGCCTGCTGACAAAGACCTGCGCTTGTTACACCATTAGAATGAGCTTTTCTCAGAATTTTGTATCATTATATGCCTCCAAGAGTTTTATTTAGCAATTACTGTGTAATGAAACTGAGGAGTGGTGACTATATGGGTAAATAAATACATCCATAGTCATAATTATTTTGGTCCTCACAATTTTAACAACTTGCAACAATGAATTTGCAAAGAAACAACTATATGAAATAAATAACAAAAAAGGGTATGCGCTAAACATTGAGAAGTGGGGAATACTGCCCCCTATTCATTTGAAGCAGCTGGCTGGAAATTACAAATGGATCCTTTTTTAAGGAGACAACAAAATAATTTACAGTAAAAGTAAAAAATCATTTATTATAAAAAATAAATAAAAATAGTGAAAATTCAGTCAAAATGTTCAATTCGCCTAATTGGCACCTTCAGACTTTGTTTGACCAATAGTCCAAAACATTGATATTCAGTTTTTCAACATTCTCCGACTCATTCGTTTTTTTGTTCTCAGGGAATGATGCATGGATCTTGGGAAAAAATATTTCAGGCATATTTAGGTGGCTGAGGGAGTAAAAGGGGACACATTGACATCTGTCCATTTATCTGGATTAGGGTTGTCACGATACTAAAATTTTGAACTCGATACCGATACTCAGGAAAATATTCGATACTCGATACCATTTTCGATACCACAAGGATAAAAACAAAGACCCCCAAATTTAACAGAAATATTTTTATTAACAAGTAAAATGCAACATGTAAAAATTAACAGAACCACAGGTTAAATATTTATAATAAAAAACAGTTGTGCAAAAAGAAACTGCAACTATGATAACAAGTTTCAGGTCTGAGGTAGTGCAACAAATAAACAGATGGTAGAGTCGCTGTGTGTGTTGCTGTTTGGTTGCAGGTCGACTTTTCTCTGCTGCATTCTGGGTCTTCAAGAGAGAAAATAACACTTTTTAGTCACCAACATTTATGTAAACTTATTAACTCTCTGCTTATTTATACTAACACTGTGTCAATTAACATAATATGGGCATACTACGTGCCTCAGCCTTTAATTGCTAGCTGCGGCTAATGGCTAATCATAACACGGCCAACATTAATGCGGGCCACCGGCCACGATAACATCAGTAATAGGTAAGTTTGAAACAAAAGACACTAACCTGTCGAAATTCACTGTAAAGGCCAGGCTGTCGGTCCTTAGGATGTTTCGCCAAGTTTGAAGTAGCCTACTGCTTGACTTGGTCGCCGCCGCCTTGTAGCAGTGTTTGCACACAGGCCGATCCGCGTCCTTCGGCTTTCCGTGCACGTCAGGCTCGAAGGCAAAATAGCTCCAAACAACACTTTTCCCTCTTTCATTTTCAACCAAAACTGGTTGGTTTGGACCTCCTGCAGCAGCACTGGCCATCATGCTCTGTTGTTATTGTGCACGTCACGGTGAGGGGGAGGGGCCTGCTGCTGTGTGTGTGTGAAGGCAGAGAGAGAGAAGGACGCAGCGTCGGCAGCTCGGCGTCGGGGGTATCGATACTTTTGAAAATGAGTATCGTATCCGGATACAACGTTTTAGTATCGATACTTTTTTGAGTATCGATACTTTTGACAACCCTAATCTGGATCCACCCTAAAAGTTAATGGAGTCTATTCTGGTGTTCAGTATTTTTTGTGTAGGCTAATCCTGCTGACAAACCAACCAACCAACCAACAGATCAGCTGATGAGTGTAGTGTTGGAGCCCATGGTGGAATGCATACCAAACATATGCAGGAACAACAAAAAAACACTTTGAGATAAATATGATGGACAGTTTTTAAAATCTAGACATCAAGCTGAATTGAACTTTGTACACTGGCCTATTTTTTTAAGGAGTGTTGTCTTTATTACAGATGAGCTGAGAACTGGATGTCAGCTCTAATAGATTCTTTAAACGTGAATGTGACAGTTTCAGCCCTGGTGTGTGTGTGTGTGTGTGTGTGTGTATTTGCATGTGTGCTTTTATGAGTGAGGAAGAGAGTATTTCTCTGTGTCCTGCCTGCCTGTGTTCAGTTTGTGTGTGTGATCTTGTCTCTGCACCCTTCCATTTATCATCTTTGACATTTGGCTGTACTCCCCCTCTATCTGACCATCATCTGAGGAAAGCACATTTTTCCCATCAGAAATCCCGTTGTGACTTTTTGCGTTGGAGGAGGGGGTGCTGATACTTGCTTTGGTGAGGCAGAGAGATACATAGATGTGAGCGAACACATCTTTTCTTGGCCCGGCTCCTTCTGTGCTTGCGTGTGTGTGTGTGTGTGTGGATTTTCTTCTCCATCACTGTGTTAAAGCAATTGTGTATGTCTTGGCTTGCACTCTTGTGCATGTGTGTGTTCGATCAGTAGAGTAGTTATGGATATGTCTTTTGAACGCGCGCACACACACACACACACACACACACACACACACACACACACACACACACACACACACACACACACTCTTAACATGGATGTTATCTGGGCAGTGAGGGCTCCAGTGATGCCCTGCCTCTTGAAAATACCCCCTTTCTTTGCTGCTGCCAGCCATGCAGCGGGTTATATTTAACCAGCTATCTCCTTTACATCCCCTCTCCATGCTCCACAGGGCTATCGCACCAACACTGCTGCCACCATCTCACTTTATTTTTATTTTTATTTTAAGCCTTGTGACAGGAGGTGGAGATAGCAGATGCAAAGGCAAGTTGTGAGTGGCACCCCCCCCTTCTCTATTTCTGCTCTTTCTCGAACAAAAAGACTGCCCTCCTTTCCTTTCCATCGCTCTTCTCCCTTGTTTTTTTCTTTGCTTTGCTTGTCTGTCTATTTATCTTTATCACTTCTCTGGCCTTTTACCCCCCTCCCCTGTGTTATTTGTCTTTCCTTCTCAGACAGGGTTTCTGAGGCGCCTCCTCTTCCTCTCTGCAGGGGCAGAGGCATACGTACAGTAGGCAGCTGGAGATCACACAGATGGAGATCACTGGGGTTTTGTCATGTGGAAGCTTGGCATATTGCATTTTTTTTTTTATTTTGCTTGATCAGTGCTTATTTACACATCCGAATCAAAAATCAGAAAATGGCACATTTTATTCTGGCAGAAAAAATACAAATAAAATACAAATTACTAATTATGCACTATAATTTTTGTGTGTGACAAAAATGCTCTTTAAATCTGTAGGATCCCTAATTATTATTCATTATTTTTCATAAGGACATTATTTGTGTAGGAAGTGAGTCAGTGAAGGGAACTTGAGATCCAGTACTGAGAGGCGAGTGAGGAAAAACAACCAAAGATGATCTTTTCACCCGTATTTAAGTCAAACACGGGAGAGAAACCAATTTAGATCAGACTTAGAAAATGGATCACTAGATTGCTTCTCAGAACTTCTGTTTAGTACCATTTTGCATCTTGACAATGCCAGTTTCAGTTTTGGCTCTCCATGTGATCTCCCTGATTTAGACAACACCAGGACACTTCACCCGTCTGCAGGGAGATCATAGCTGGAGGTCTTGGCACGGCATGATTTCTAATACAGATTGATATGAATGAAGCTGACTGAGGCAGATGCCATTAACCCTCTCACACACACACACACACACACACACACACACATGCGCGCGCACACACACCATCCCCCAGGACAGTTCTTGTTGCATTCTCAGTCATGTTTTTGTCTCTGTTTGCTAGAGCTGTTTTCTCTCCCTCCCTCAGTGTGTTTAGTCTCTGAGAACAGCAGAAACATCTGTGTGTGTGTGTGTGTGTGTGTGTGTGTGTGTGTGTGTGTGTGTGTGTGTGTGTTGGCTCCTTATGTAGCTGCACAGTTGAGGTTTCAGGGTTGCCACTTGGATAAAAAGCAAGAACGAAGGCCATGGTACTTGAGAGTGTGAGCAGGAGGAGGATGAGGAAAGATGAAGATAAGCAAGAGATACTAGGCAGAGAAAGTGAAAGGAAAGAGAGAAGCCAGGGTGTAAGATTAGGAAAAGGTGGATGATGGAAGAAACTCTGGATGAGATGTGAGAAACCTCTGGAAAGGTTGTTATTTTTTAACAACACATGTTGGAGGCATTTTCACGACGTAAACCAATCAGAAAGCCTTTGGATGATTTTTGTCTTTTAAATTTCAACACCTCATCAATTGAAGATTTTTGTTTTTTTCAACAGCCGCTCTTTTGCATTGACATGAACATAGAGCTGGTTCATGCCAACATGTGGCATTTTCGGGTGCTCTCCAGAGGAGCGCAGCAGAGGGAGCCTCTCTCTTTTTCCTCCTGCATACCATTATAATCTCTCATCAGAAAGTTCTTCTGTCGTTATTCAGGGTTGAGATCAAGAAGAAGGGATTGCATTCAGGAACCTCACTGTATATCATGCACACACATGCAGCATGAAATGGACCGAAATGGAGGAAGCTTTTGTAGCAACATCCATTTTAATCACAACATTTAAATGGCTCCATAGAAAAGCAGTCGTTTGTGTACTATTTTGAGACGAGCCTCGATGGTTTTCCATTTTTGAATAAGCTGTGTGAACTTATTTTCCTGTTAGCAGCCAAGCTCAGCTAACAAATGAGACTAGTGATATGTGCAATGGTGGAAGTAATCACATAAGAGAAAAGTGAAATAAAATAGTGGCACCTGGGTTATTAAAAGGAATCTGGCCATGACAATCATACAAGTGCCAGAGTGTCTGCAGCAGACCTTGTGAATGAATCCCATCAATACATTTCACAGCCAAAACCATGCTGGATATGGGAATGACCTTATTACATCAAACTGTGTATGTGTTTTTGTGAGTGTGTAAAAATTCTCACCATTTTGCTCAAGGTCAAGTCTCTTTATATCAACAGAGATGAGATATGGAAAGAAACAGTGTGTGTGATATGATTTAAGGATGGAGGGAGCGATGATGGTTCCACTTCAACAACTGGATGACCTTGTGTTTCTGAGAATGTGTGTCTACAGAAACCAGTTTTTCAGGACATCTCGTCGACCTCTTTATGAAACCCGTTGGCAATTTCAACTTTTAAAATGTTAAATCCCATAATGCTGTGTGTGTGCGTTTGGTGATACATTCACATGGAAAATAATGCACACAGAGTTTGTTTCAGTTCATTAGTAGAATCTGCAAAGAGAAAGCTGCTGTGTGTGTGTGTGTGTGTGTGTGTGTGTGTGTGTGTGTGTGTGTGTTGTATATATAAACCTTGTATCCACGCTCCACTTTTGGCCTTGCATGGCTGTTGGTTTTTGGAGGAGGGTGGCGGATGGTAGGGGTTGTAGATAGGAAGGGATTCAATAAGTAGTTGAATCAACCCCTCCTCCCCCTGTGGATCTTGGGACGGTGGGAAAGTTCAAATCTGCTGCTATTTTCTATCTTTTATCAGTTGGGCTTATCGGCTGGCTTTCTCGTCTGCATGCCTGGCTTCAATAGTCCAGGGTCTCAGCTCAGGCTGCGTGGTAACTGCTCTCTGTATCCCTCCCTCCAAAGTCCTCCCCTCTTTTCTTCTCTTCTGCTTTTTAAAACACCACCTGTTCTTACCCCATTCTCTCCTCTACATTTTCTCACTACCAGTCTGATGAAAAGACAAAGACAACATTTTTTAATGGCTGTTGTTGCAAAGATGGACGAAACCCCAGGTAGAGCCACAGAGGAGGGATCCCTCTCCCAGGACAGACCGACATGCAATAGATGTTGCATGTACAGAACAGAACAACAAAATCACAGTTTTAATTGACAGAATATTTGATGCATTTATATAAATGATATGTGCCTGAGTCTCACGACCTCCTCTCCACCATGGAGACCTGGAAGAGGACAGGCCATGAAAGAAAAGTAGCAATAAAAAACATCAGACTGAGAAGGCATCATTTCTTTTTACAGAAGTACAGATATAAGGAGATGGTTAAACAGAGGAGAGCAATGATCCGGTAGAGCTGAAGGTATGACGATCCAGGAGGAGGAGGAGGAGGAGGAGGAGGAGGAACTTGCATCTTGAGGGAACAGAAAACAAGAAACAAAAGTTAGAGGAATGAGATGTTTATCAGAAATGTACAGATTGTTTTCTCTTAGGCAGGACAATGTGAGTTCTAATACTGTCGGAGTAATTAAAGGTTAAGTCAAAGAAATAAGTTGATTGGGAGCCAGTGGAGTGAGGCTAGGGTTGGTGTAATATGATCACATTTTCTTGTTCTTGTTAAGACTCAATCTGCAACATTCTGAATTATTTGAAGATTTCTAGTGCTCTCCTATGGCAGACCCAAACATAAGGCATTGCAGTACAGTCTAGATGAAACAAAGGCATGAGTCAGGATCAGCCAGGGACAGGAGAGACCTAATTTAAGCTATGTTGCGCAGGTGGTAAAATACAGTCTTGGGTAGAATCAAATGTAACACCATGATTTTTGAACTTGAACTTTGGGAAGTAGCACAGTTGTCCAGAGTTACTGTCACCTGATCAAAGTGGTGTCTCTGCCGAGTGGGGCCAGTGATCAACATCTCGTCTATTTTTTGTCCACAGTCCCCATGTAATGAAGGACTGTGGACTCTTTGCACTGCACATTGGAGTGAGCAAGTGATGAGCAACATGATAAATACTGTATACCAGTCAGTTGGCAAATAACATGTAATGTATTTGATGTTGAAGATTGGCCCGTGAAGGTTATACAGATGTACTTTTTCAGTTTCAAATAAAGTTTTACCATTCCATTCGCCACTATACCACTGAAGCGTCTCATATATTTCTTGCATACTGTGCAGAGTGGAGAAACCTGGTGATGTGTTGGATCAAGTCTTTCCTCTGGTATTCTATTTCACAACCGTTTCTTCTCTGGCAGCACTTCAGACGCACTCAGCCCAACAGACTGTCTTTCATGTTCCTCAAGGACGCCTCACTCCCACATACATCACAGAGGAACAGCAGTCTACAGTTTGAATACAGTGAAAATGAGTGGTGTGTTCCTCTGAAAGTCTAATGAAAAGTGAACATGTGTGTATTATGATAAGAACAGAAGGGAATGACTCGTACTCTTTAAAGGAAAACTAACAACTTTCATGCCCGGGACGTAAATCTGATCAAACTTTTAATTTTTCCATTTCCCATGTAATGTTATACCAAATGTATGCAGTGTGGTTAGTCAAATGCAGTGTATTTACATCTTGTCACTTGTGAAACATAAAATGTAAAGGTAGCGTCAGGAGAGCTATTGGCAAGACCATGCTAGAAAAAACTCTAGGATGGCAGACTGAACTAAGACCCTGTTAGATCCCTCTCTGTTTAAAAGCATTATTTAAAGAAAGAAAGAAATGAATAAGGGTATCTAAAGCGTTAAGTCTAGAGAAGACTTATACAAACCAGGGACACTGTGGGTCATGGTTGCTTCTCTATCCTTACCCAGGGCATTATTCAGATTTTATTTTATGGAACACAAACAACCCTCAATAAAGCTACTACTACAAAAGATCACAATCCCCCTGTATTAGTACCAGGAATGAGGCACTGATGGCTGTTTTTACACGAACCAACTGCATGCAAAACTGCACATAAGTTACACGGTATACAGTCTCTATGCCTGACTCATGAGCTTATTTAACAACCAATCACAGCAGAGCACAGAGGAGGATGTCCCTCCCCTGTACTCCCCCTCCCCCCGCCCATCTGTTCTAGCATCAACCTAGAATGGTTTTCATCGTACATTTCCAGCAAGGAAATGTCTGCAAACCTCAATTTTTGTATTGAGTACTTAATGCAATTGACAGGTCTCATTTGTCAGATTGTTTCAAAGCATGTATCCTAAAAGAACAAAATGCTCTATAAAAGCCTAATTATGTTTGAAGTTGTTGAATGTGTTTTACTTAAGGCTCGCGATTAATCACATGATTGTCCATAGGTAACTCGCGATTAATCGCACATTTCTGTTCTAAATATACCTTAAATATATTTTGTAAGTTTTTAATACTATTATCAACATGGGAGTGGACAAATCTGCTTGCTTTATGCAAATGTATGTTCATTATTATGCAGCAATCCAAAACAATGACAGATACTGTCCAGAATATTCTCCAGAATAACCTCAAAGGTACTGTGTGCTCAAAAATATGTTGAAAGCATAACATGACAAACTCAAGCCCAACAAGCAACACCAGAAGGGCTCTGACTGTAATACTAACACAATGTAGTGTCCAACTGTACACTTGTAAAAGTTCATTAAACAATGTTAATCGCCTGCAAACTGTAGCCACACATTAAGCTATCGCTGTTGAAGGTTTGTCTCATGTAGAGCTGTCCAGACGTCTCCGTATCTAGCGCCGGTGGTAACTCAGTTCACATCGACAGTAAATGCAAATAACTGTGTTCTTGTGGAGGGAACCATCTGGCAGGGCTTTGAAGCTCAACTTGCTATTCAAACGATCCATTTCTTTATCTATATCTGCTCAAGGAGGCTTGTTTCTGCTGCCATCCACGATGTTACTGCTGCACTGCTTTCTGATTTCACAGCTATGGGATGGAGGGTCAGAACGTTAATCGTGGGTCAAAAAAAAATGAAGGTGTTAAGAGGAATTCGCATTAACGTGTTATTATCATGTTAACTTCGGCAGCCCTTGAAGAGTCAGAACTGGTCTTTGTTTTTTCGTGGGTAATAGTGATGTTAGTTAGATGGCTAGAGCTTTGAAATATTAAATCATTCATCTCTTCTCACTAAGTCTTTTCAACCCTCAGGTACACATAAACTACACATTTTTCATTGGTAATCAGTTTAAGCAGCCAGGCTAATATACAGTATTTTACAATATTTAGGGATGCACTGATCCAGTGCACTGGATCGGTATCAATCTTGAGAAGTGGATCAAGTATCGGCCATGAAGTGACTGATCGGTATTACATGCTATAGAGTCAGTCAGTGTTTCCAGTCAGTTACATTCAGTCAGTCACTGTGGACTGAGGATTACTGGTAAATGGATTTTAAGTTTCGTTACCTGGTCTTACAAGGATTAGAAATAAAATGATCTTTTAATTTCAAGTAAAACACACTAGCATATTGTCATTTTTTAAGAATTTGAGAATTCTGTAAATACTTCTTAGCACTCCACGTGTGTTGCTCCACCACTGAGTCCCTCTGAGTGGCCAAAGGTTAGAGGAAGTTACTGAGCCTTTTGAGAAAACTACTCTTTGAAGAATTGTGTCTTCAGTAGCCAGGGGGCTTAGCTGAGAGTCACAGACAGGGTGAGGAATCAGAAAGTATGTGGAGATAGAAGACCACTTTATTTAGTTTTTTGACAATTAGAAAACCAACAATGAGTATCGGTAACATTTCAGCAGTAGTTCCAACAGATTGCATTGCTTTTTGCTACTAAATAATAGGAACCCCTTTTACCTGTACAGACCACTTTGACAAAAGTGTGTGTGTCTAGTCCACTGTATGTGTTAGTGTGTACAGTATTCATCGGGCAGATTGGGCTGCAGCTGTAACATGGTGGGGCTGCTATCAGGTCTGAAGCAACATGGTGTTCCAACATGGAAAGCAGCAGCAGGGAGATTTATTTCAGTGGACGGGCTGCTGAATAGTCCTCCTGAGAGGCGCTGGACTATCAGATAGGCCTGCTGTGAAGAGGCTGCTGATCCTCTCCTCCAGGGCTAGTTTTTCTCTCTGGGGGGCATGAAGGATACCTCGCCACTGGACCATCCATCATGGCCAGTGCTGATGCAAGGCACTGTGGCGCTAAAGTGGCGGTACCACTATCTGTCTACCTGCCCTCCTCGTGCCCTAGAAGCAAATATCTCCTTAGAGGAGGAAGAGGGAAACTAATTGTTACCCCTGCATGGTGTCAAGTCTCTCTCTTTCTGTTTCGATTACATTCTAGCCCTCCATCTGCTGGCCAGCTCCATCACTCTCTATCTTTCCTTCTCTGTCTCTATGTCTCTCTACCAAGGTTCTGCCAGTGTCCCACCCCGCCGTCTCCCTAGGACCTTTATCAGGGAGACGGCGCTGCTCATTAAGGAGTTAATTTTCTCACTCCTATCTCTGATTAGTATAGTCCACCTAAAGCACTGTGAATTCTTTAAATTTTCTTTCTTATTATCAAAAAGGGAGAGGGAAGAAGAAAAGATGGAAATGGGGGATATTTAATCTGCTAAGCAGTCTTCCTGGGGAACTAGATTTCTCTCTCTCCCTCTTTTTTTTTCTCTTCCCAGCAATGTAAAGAAATGTCAGTAAAAGCCGGCCCAGCTCAGTAATTCAGTTTTTAAAGCATGAGGATGGAGGGAAGGCGAACGAGGGAGGTGGTGGTGGTGGTGGAGGAGGGGTGAGGGGGTGGCAGTGGTGGTGGTGGTGGTGGTGGCAGGAGAGGGAGGGAAGAGAGAAGGAGAGAAAAAAACGACTTGATGAAATTCCGCTATCAGCTCCGAACCAATATGCAAAATATCTCGCTGGAAATCAAATAGCTATTATGTTTTCATTTCCACGTCGGCGTATTTGCTTAATGAAGAGGAGACAGATCAGACCGGCAGAGAGAGTCTGCAGGAGCCGATAACCGCCAACGGCTCCCAGCTATCCACACAGAGTGACGCTCCCAGTCACTACGCTTTTTCAGAGAAAAAAAAAGAAAAGGGGATGGAAGGGAGGGAGAGAAAGAGGGAGAGGGAGGGAAGGTGATGGAGTATAAGGGATAGAGAGAGAGCATGAGTGATATTGAAAGGGGACGGAAAAGAAGAAAGAGAGGTGGTAGTGGCAGCAGTCGTGGTGGTGGTGTGGAGGGGGATAAGAGGGGATGAGGAATGGAGAGATAATGATAGAAAGAGAGGAAGAAACAAGAATATAAAGGAGAGACTGCAGGTTGGAATGGAAAGAGATGAAGGATGAATGAGGAGACAGAGACTGAGAGAATTTATTTTTTTCGTTGTACAGGGCTGAGAAAAAGAGTCCTAAAAGTATAAAAATGCCTTGAATTTTTTTTTTTACTTTAAAGGTCTTGACTAAGTTCAGTTAAAGACTGACTTTGTAAAGGTCTTAGATATGTTGCAGTTTGTCAGTATGTAATGTTCCAAACGTCTAAGTTGATTGACGCTGTGAAACACCCTGAATGTTCCACATGGTTACACTGTGTTCATGCATCTCCGGCCCCTGATGTTTGGATCCTGCTGCGTTCAGGTGCCGCAGCTCAGTCCTTTATCATAGCAGGGGAATCAGGCATTATCATTAGCCTCACAGTGTATTTTTACTGGTGCCCGTCATAGTTATGTTTTGCCTTTTTCCTTTTTCCTATTTCTTGCAGCCATGGCAGCAAACCATGGCCACGAATTACAATCCGTCTCTGTGATGCACAAAAATGATCTGGGCCCTTCTTTGTGCCGTCGCCGTCATCACATTAAAACACTTCAACACAGTATTTGGAATTTTTATTATTTATCAGGTGACTGCTAGTTGAATTTGAATTGATGCTGTCAATAGCCAAATTTGTTGATATTCAAATAATAATGTAGTTAAATTTTACTACCAGTAAGAAGACTATTTTTCAAGTATTCTCTACATATGTACAGAGTTTGTCATACACTCCTAATGCAGCACAGCACTCAGATGAGAGGGCATAGAGAGGATTCTTTCCCAGGCACTGGTCCTACTTCTAATATGATCACACTGTCTCATTAGAATCAGTTCAAGCCAAGTGCCTCCTACTGACAGGAGTTGGTCAGTTGATCATTCCTATATTATAAGTGAATCATCAATCAAACTGCATCAGATCTATCATGATAAAGGTGGATGAAACTGACTGGACCTTTTTTTCAAGAGAATTTGTTTAGTCGAAGCTTTCTCTCACATTTCATTCAGTTGAGTTTAGTTTATTTATTCACATGGATATTTTTTATTATTATTCTGTTGATAAGCAATTTTCTCAGTAAATCAGTCTGATCGACAGTTTTCAGACTTTTTAAAGACTAAACGACAGTGTTTCTTAAAACCTCAGATAATATATATATATATATATATATACACATTTAAATGGTAATCATTATCATTATTATTATATGGTAAATGTATAGTAAACAATTAGATGTTTCATTTATTAATTAGATGTTTGTTATTTATTAAGGAAAGTTTAATGTTTATAAACCTCTACAATTGCTCATGACACGGTTTATAAAGCATTTACTTGTTTGTCAACAGTGACTTAACTAAAGTTTGATTAACTATGCATTTACCATTTATTAATGATGGTTATTATATTTGTTACCACAAATGATTTAGTGATAAATCAAGAAAATGAACATAATGAAAGTGGTCAGTTACAGTGTGTGCTTCTGTGATATTAAGAATAATGAATAGATCTGTGTAGAGCTGGTCAATCAGGGATTTAAAGCCAAAGATGCCTTAGTTCATTCTGACAACTTACTCCTTGTTCTTGCAGATTGTCTACCTCTACAAGAACAGCAGAAGCATACTGTATGTCCATTTGTCATTTGATTTTATGACCAACCAAAGCCCCATTTTGAAACTCCTGTTCTGATTTGATTCACATTGCAGGTTTCACTGAGACAAATTAGTTTTGTAAAGGACTGACAGAGGTTGATCAACCTGCAGGCCTTAAAAGCTGAGCCTTACCCTCACAGAGACAACCATTCCGTTTCACCTGTCGCACCCCACTGCAATCTGGGAACTTTATCATTATCACATTAGATGTGAAGATGTGTGGAACAGTCAATAAGTCCCGGGGATTTCAGATCTGTCGAAAAAATCTATTGCTTTGCTTGAGTTTGTCATCCCCAGAGTAATCAATGTGCGGTCCAGATCCTAAAGGCTGAGGAGAAAAAGCTGATTTTTATTGAAGCTGAATATAATGGATCAATATCCTGGTGTGTGGATGGTTCTTATTGTGTGAGGGCTGATGGTAGGAAACGGTGGCCATGAAGCTGTGATAAGAGCCTATGCAGCACTGACAAAATGTTTAAAGTGCAAAGTTGATTAAAAGTATTTCCTCAGCGGTGGGTAATTCTCCCCACTCTGATCAATAAGTGGTCCCTCTCCAATGCGTGACTCTGTGTCAGGTACCTTAGTTTCTCTCGAGAGCTTGCACATCCTCTTCTCCTTCCCATTCACTCCTCCTTTCTTTTTCTAAATATCCTCTTTTAATGCTTCTCTTCACAAGTCTGTGATTTTCTGATACAAGTGGTCCCCCCCCCCCCTTTCAGGTCTAATATATTTTTTGTGCGGCTGGTTATTAGCGTGAGAGCGGCGAGGCTTGCGTCTGTTTAATCAGGCTTGTTGAGCATGCAGGTTTGATGTGTGTTGTCTCTGTGTTTAATCAGCGAGCTGCTCGCTGCAGGTTTGATGTGGACGGAGAGTTAATAAAGCAGTATCTTTGGTGCCTTCATCAGCTGCAGCACTTTGTTCTTCCTCTCCTCGCGCCTCCAAGACAGACAGCTCAGATGTCTCTGTGCTGGAGCTCAAGTGGTCCTGTACTGCCACATCTGTCTCGCCTCATCTGGCTGCTGGGAGTTTTCAGGCACATGGACATAAACTTGAATTTTATTTCAAGGCCAGCTATCTATCATCGATATGTGAAGGTTTTCAATACATTACAATATATACAATACAAGTCTAAAATAACGATGCTATTTCGATACCCTAGCAAAAAGAAAAAACACACACAAAATTATGTTTTTTTTACTTTAATGACCAACCTGCACACAGTGCTGGTGCAGACTGAGTCACGGAAAACATACCAACACATTTGTGATAATATGTTCACGTGTTCTCTGTCCATAAATAACTCCATAAAGGCTTGTGTGTTGTAGAGAAAATCCATCACCAACATCCGTCTCTGCCCATGAACCTAAGTTAACCATTTCCTGAATTTAATCTCTCAGTATTTTAAGTGTTATTTGCCCGTGAAGTCAGTCGTGAAGTTTAGAAATTAAAGTAAATGTAAGCTTTAGGCTTTTTTCATGGACAAGATACTCCTTTAGTTCATAACCTAGAAAGCTCAGTGGTGCTGTTGGATAAGTCTCAACTTAATTGATGTCCCTCCTACAGAGATACACATGCGGGCTACGTCTTTTTATTATTGCTCCATCTCTTCAATAAGTTCAGTTCAATTTTCCTGTGGATATCACGCTGTAACAATTAATAAGGCTTTAACTTTTAAACTGGTAAATGAAGTAGAATGTGCTGCACTTATCACATGGGCCTCGCTATCCTTTCTGCCAACTATCCGCGAAAGGAAGAGAAGTGGAAAGAGAGAATATTTCTCCTTGGATGAAAGAGGGGAGAAAGTGGAGCTGAAACTTTTCCGCACCATTTGATGTCTGAAAGCAGTGATGCAGCGATTGATTCATTAAACCAGAGCTGTAATGGGGAAAGAAATCATAATTCAAACTTACATTTTAAACAGGAAATATAATTGGAATTTTATACAGAGAAGTCCCTTTGTACAATTATGATTAAAGGAAAATTAATTGTATGAAAATGTCCTTATAGATACAGAAAATTAGATCTAGCAAAGCTCAGGCGAAATCATTCTTAAAATATTGTGTACAGGATCGATCGCTTCCTTCTCCTCTGCTCTTTTTTTTGTTAAGGTCCAAATCTAGCTGTGTTAATTTTATCTGAAATTAGAGTGAACCATGCAGGCGTGGAAGTTGAAATTAGCCTAAAGATGTTTCATTTACAAAGACAGAAACACTTTGTCAGCCAACGATTGTTTCCCAGCATTATCTCTGCCTGCTTTTAATTGCTTTGGAAGTGAAATTAACAGAATTAGAAAAATTGCCTCTCCCTTTTCCTACAAGCTTCTTTATTATGGGTATTGTTGTGTGCTTTGTATAGATTATAGACTCCTTTTGTTCCAGTATTGTAAATATATACGCCCCCAGTCACGGCTTTAGCTCTGAAACAATCCCTTGGTTCGTTCAACACAACCTAATGAAAATTAATTTACAACCTGTCTGGATTGGGGGTGAAAGGAGGGAAAAAAAGCTGGTTTTCTCTCAGTATCAATTTCACTCTGATTTAGTTCTTTAAAAACAATGTGCCCACCCTCCATGACTCTCCAACACATCATTATTATGTATGTGAGCTGTTTTCTCCCTCGGCGGCCTGTGCCATATTAACCATTTCTGCTGCACTCTCGTACTAATCCTCTTAAAAGAAATGGTAGCCTGAATTAATAATTCTATCATGGTATTCTCCCAGGAACTGAGAATGAAGGATGTCATCCGATTTAGATGAACATAATAGAAAGTGTCTTTTATAATCAGCAAACCATGAAACACTTATAACTATAACTCATTCTTTAGATACTGAAAACAGCCAGTAAATATGACAGTGTATTCCAAGATTCAGAGCTCTTAATGTGCCATTAAAGCAGCCTGCTGTATTCATCGTATAGGAGTATTATTAATGAAGCAATTTAAAAAGTCACATTACAGCTATATTAACTGACTCCATTTTTTGGGGATGTAATCTTCAAACAGGCTAAAATAGATCAAAAGTACTGTATAATTACTATGGTCAGCAGGGATTACGGAACTGTAATTGATACAGATCAGCCCTACACTAATCACTCTTTTAGCTACAATTTTAGGTATACTGTAATTTGGCTTTAAGGTCCCCCTTGGCTTCGTGCTATTAATCTTCTGGATTAGACCGTTCAGCGTGTCCAATTCTTGAAACCTTTTTTAGAATGAGTCCAGTTAAAAAAATGGATCAGAGTGTTTAGGGTATTTTCCTCCCTTCCACAGTGCATACAATCATAAGTAGCTTGTTTAGCAATCTCACTTCCTTTTATTTTGCACCTCCTATGTACCACCGTGTTTAGACTCGAGGCCCACAGGAAGATGATTAAACTCAAATCTGTCTCCTTCTGCAGACCTGAAGTGTAGCTTTGTTCTGTGATGGTGTCAGACAGAGACTTTGAGACTTCTGTACTTTATGGAGGCCAATTTTTGGTGATTCTCTTCATGCATTCGTATTCGTGTGTGTGATGTGTCAAGTTGGTTAATTTCAGTTCAGCTATTTTCTACTTTCATAAACTCTGTTTTTTCTAATACTGTATATTAAATGTATGAATCAATATTAAATCATTATAAATATGAATATTCTTCCTTTTCCTCTTTTCTTTATTCAAATGTCGTTGGAATCTAAGTTATCCTCAAGGGAGCAGAATACAGTGGACCTGACTGATAGAAGTACACCTCTTCCTCCTTCCTCCTGCAGGTTCCCTTGGTGATCTCGACGGCAGTGAGGAAAACACAGCGGACAACCTCAGCCTATCAGGAGAGGATGGAGGAGCCTCAGACCCAGATGATTCAGCAGAAGGTGACAGCTCCAGCCCCCTGCCATACACACCACTGTACAATGAAGGTGAGAAGAGGAAGAATGCCAAAATTAGTATTTACATTTAGAGTCCTAGAGTCAGAAATGTAACTCCGACAGAAAATGTAAAGACAGCAATCACTTGGAAAAAGAATCTAAATAAGGAATTGAGGGGTAGTTGTAGGCCTCCAAGGTCCATGTTTTAATATATTTAATATATGTCTTTTCCTGTAGATGTGTTTTGCATGGTCTGAAATTAAGACCCGCCAAAAAACAAATGCAATTAGATTTTTGTTTGGCAAGTAAATCTTTATTTTTCTATCAAAACAGTCATGTAATAAGACATTAACGTAATGCTGTAGCAGAATGTGGTGTCATTAAGGTTTGCACTGCGTCGGTCCTCTCTGCTGTCTGTCTGAGCTGCTGGAGTTTCACATGCAGTGCAGGGAAAGGCTTCATGGCGCATTCAGGTGCACCTCCAAACTCAAACATCGATATCCCAGTGCCGCAAACGTTATTTAAAAGAAGAGGTTTTTTTGTATTCTACTGTATGTCTACCATTATGTTCTTGTTCTTTGACTACGGCATCGTTAACATATCGATGCTAACTCCATAACAATATAATATTTGTATATAATGCACTGGGTTAAATGATTCCTCCTCCAATTTACAGCATTAGTTCTTGCTGAGTCTCTTTCATATCTAAGCAAATTCTTATAGTTGAAATATCCCTAACTGAATCAAATCGAATCAGGATCCTTTGAATTGGAATTAATTAATTATTACCAATGGCAAGATCCAGCATTTGTTTAAAACTGGTTCAGCATAAAAAGAGAACTCCTTCTAACATGTGACTGCTGACTGGGAGATGGGATAGTCCACAAGCTTTTACATGTTTTACTAAATGTGATTTCCCAACCATTAATTCAATTATTGATAATTCTACCAAGTGTTCTCTTGATTAATCAATTCATCATTTGGTCTATGAAATGGCACACATTACTTTTTTGTAATGTATGACATATAGTCCGAGACCCAAAGATAATTGGTTTACCACGAGTCAAACCAGAACCGGATCCAGTAAATGTTTGGCATTTTTTACCATTGAAAAATGATCACTAGTTATTCTTTCCATTATCAACTAAGCATCCATGTGTGTTTGTGGCATGGTCTGTAGTCTTGATGCAGAGGTAGAGTGTAGAAATACATTTTGTTGAATTAACAGATGCACAGATCTTTACTGAGAACAGTTTTCACTGGAACCATTTGTACCAGGGGAAATGTTCCTATGAAAAATGATTTTGGTTGCAGGGTTGGTTTGCAACTGACCGAATATGACCCAGTAACCGGCAGACCTCTGCTCACTCTCATGCTTTTATAAAAACGTGAAAATGGCTCCACACCCCCCTTTTTTTGTTTTCAGTTTTATTACTCTTTATCACAGTGACAATAATGGCAACCATGCACTGACAACATGCAACACTAAGCACCTCCAGCTAAATGAATGTGGCAGTATTACTAGTGTTGTTACCACATGTATCTCCTCATCAAGACTTGAAGTCTTTCTTTCATCGACTGATGTCTTCCTGTTATCAGTCGGGAGATATTTAACGTTACCCAGAGACACCTAAAAAACACCGAGGAGCCATTATGAGGTTGCAGCCTTCCACATGTATCGCTCTTTTGATCTCCATTGTGTCTAAAGGAATAAAAGAAATAGAAATTCTGCAGGTTCAATCTTGGCTCCAGTGAATCTGCTCCCTCATGCACCTCTTATCCCAAGCCTCCCCCTTGTACCGTGTGATAGCAGAGTTTTCAGTCATATTCTTTTGACTTATTCAAGATTTCACTAGCTGTGTTTTTTTAATCTCAAAAATTCCTGCTCTTGTGAAATTTTGGGGCTGGAAGTGATAAGAGTCTGTTGGTTGGCTTGGTTTGATAAACCCATGGAAATTCTGTCAGGTGCTAATCGAGACGAGATTAGAGATTAGCTATATGTGTGTGTGTGTGTGTGTGTGTGTGTGTGTGTGTGTGTGTGTGTGTGTGTGTGTGTGTGTTCTGAGGTGAGGACTGGGTTACGTGTGTGTTAGATTGTATAAGAAGGAGAAGATGAGAAAACTCAGGCAGACTGACCACCCCAGCACACAGACACACCCCTCCCCATCATTCTGTAGATTTACTCTCTCTCTCTCTCTCTCTCTCTCTCGCTCCATTCACACTGCCTTTTCAAGGCGTGAATCTTGCGCTGATATACGTCCTAGCCGTCTGTATGAAAGTAACAGAGGTGGAATGGGGGTATAGTTTTGTTCCGACGGTCAGACGGTGTATTTGTTTAAGGGTAACCCGGCAGCACGGGACAGGACTGTGACAGTGTGAGGACATTCACAGTATGTGACCTGATTTCAAGCAAAAAACTCACTAACTCACAATGTCTTTGTTGCCTTCCACTATTGTGTTGTTGCACTTACTGTCTTTGACAACTTATACAGAAAAAATAACAGATTTCGTGAGGAAAAGTCGCTGACCGAGTCTTCATCTCCCTCTCCTCTCCTCTCCTCTCCTCTCCTCTCCTCTCCTCTCCCCTTCCCTCCCCTCTTCTCCATCTCCTCTCCTCGGGTTCCTCGGTGGCCCAGCGCTGCCATTATCAGTTCTCTGTAAATCTGCCATGTTTGACGAACCTGCTCTTTCAACCTGGGATCAATACCAGGTCTTTATCTGGCCAGCTCTGGCTAATAAAGGCAAGGCCTCTTATCCACCATCTGGAAGAGAGAGAGAGAGAGAGAGAGAGAGACACACACACACACACACACACACACACACACACAGAGACAGACGCTGGCGATAACCGGTCTGATAACTTTAGCAAGAAAAACACATTCTCCCAGTAACAGGACCCACTGACAGAGAGAGCCAGTGTATTAATGCTGACACAGTGGATTGACACACACACATGTGCACACACACAACTTTATTGATGAAGACTTGAACATCTGTTGAGTGTGTCTCTCTCTGTTGTGGTGTGTGTTTTTGCTCTGTCTTCTCAGAATTTCTTGACAGTTGCAGTGATGTGCACAAACATGTGAAGGTCCTTTTTTCATAACAAGGCAATCAGACTTACATCACAGGAAACCTGATAAAATCCCCTTCTGGGCTGATTAGTGAGTACGTTACCTCCTTTTGACCTCTAATCGTTGTACCCTCGTTTGGACCAATCAGAATGATTTTTGCAAACCAACACTTTTTTCCCCTTTAGAATCTGATCAGTGGGGATAGAATAAGTGTGTGTGATGCATGAAGTGACAAATGACGGAGGTCATAATCTCTTCCGGTATCATCATGATGGCCTGAGTGTTTGCAGGGGTGTTGAAATGATGAGCTGATTGGTCCATGTGTCAGTTAACAGAACATCTTGAACAGAGCAACTGATCAAATGATGAATCAGTGAAGAATAACAAATATTTTCTGTTGCTATTACAGCCTTTCCAGTGTGAACATTTTCAGTTTTTCTTTGTTTCATGCAGTGTTTTAAAAAATACCCAAAAGTCATATGAGTAAAAGTAAATATATCATGAAATTGTTACTTGAGTAAATGTACTTAGTTACATTCCATCACTGGTTCCTATAAGGTCCGGTCTGAGCTAAGTAGTACCATTTGCACATCTGTGGGGTCTCTAATACACACCCACCATTATTTTAATCACAAGTAATGAATTCTTGAATGTAATGAGGATGTTTTCCAGAGGAACCATTCGCCATATTCTCTCCTGAATGACAGAGACCATAACCATGTCAGTGTCTCTCTCTGGGGTGTGTGCTGTCATACCTTTTCATATGTAAATTAGATAACTGTTAGTGGGATCTAATTGACACAGTTGCTGAAGAAGTGGGTTGCTGTGTAAGTGTGTAAAGTCATGGATGTGGACCACGTGTAACAGCAATATCCCAGGCTTCCATACAAATACTGTGATTTAAAGAGTTGCTGCATGAGGAGAAACTTAATCAACTTTGTGAGACAGCTACAGCAATTTTTACTCATTAGTGCCTTCTTGTAAATCAGGCGTTAAGTTCAATACATTAAGATGTATCTTTTCTTCAACATATTGTCAATTTGTCATGGCATCGCTGTAAAAGAAAAAAAGGCCCATTCTGACACTTGCTGTGTCAGGTGAAACTGTTGGAAGTGTTAATGAAACAGTCTCGTGTTTCCTCTGATGATTATAAATGACCTGGAACAGCAAACAAGACCATCAGCGAAATGCTGCTATTTTTATATAGTTATTATTCATGCCTGTGCTCTGATCACATGTATCACGTATAAAATCACATAGAAATACATGAGCTCATGGCGATCCATCCTCACACATTCAACACATTCTTAATGACGATATTTCTTTTTTGTGTAAAGAATGTTAACCGTTTGTAGTAATGATCTCTCTCTCTTTTTTTTCAAATAGAGGAAACCTTAAATTGGTACATCAACAAAGTAACCAGCGGATGAATGATTTGCAGCTGTAGTGTGGAGGCTTGAGGCTATAAATGCTGGGGCCCTGCCCAATAGGGTTGATTTAAAAAGGCCCCCAATCAGAGAGCAATAAGGATGTGTCTCTTCAGAGTTGCCGTAAGTTGCCGTTCGTTTCCTTCAGTTGTGCTATTGTCATTGGTTTTCTTAGCTTTCTCAGTATAGCCAGTTAAAAACAAACATTTTTTCCTACTTTAGCTCCATTAGCAGCGCTGCTCATAGGCTTGTTTTAGTCATCAGTGTCATTCCTATTTGATGGAACAGATGCAGGATGACTTTCTTACTTATTGTGTGACCCAAAATGTATTTTCTTCTTACTTACGCTACAGCATGTGTGTCACTACGTTGATTGTGTATTGGGCTGTGAAGTTTGCTGAAATGCTTGGCAGTGTGCAGCAGCAGCACTGCGGCTGAATGAATGCATCGCTGATCGTCCTGCCATATGTAGTTGGCGTGTGTGAGGTGAAAGACCTGAAGTTCTACGGTTTGGTTTTATTCAGTTCCTCTGAGCTTTATCTGTACCACCAAACTGACCAATAGACAGACTGTAGCAGCACGTTTGTACATATGTAAAGAAAAGACTTGAAACACAAAATGCATTATTAAAATCTGAAAGACGAGAAAGAGACATGTATCGAGGTTTTTAGAAGTTAGGAGGCAAGATTGTTGGGTGACTTTGCCCTGCAGGTGTGACAGGGGAGGTTCATCTTATCAGATTGATGGAGACTGTCTCGCTATGGGGGGAGGGAAGGTGGTGGAGAGGGAGGAGGGGATTTGGCAGAAAAGTGTCTGTCGACTCCTCCTGATACCTGCCTCCCTGTCTGAGATGATATGGGAGATAATATTGATAATATTAAACGCAATAACTGTGTCTCCAGCTCCCCTCCCTCGCTTCAGCCCCTGCAGGATAAAATCAATGTGCCATTCAATGTGATTTATAGCTGAAAATAATGGCACTGTTTAGGCACGGGGGAGGTGTGTGTCTGTGTGCATGCTGGTGTGTCTGCTTGCTTTAGTGTGTGTACAGTATGTTGCTGTGTATGACTGTTTGTGTGTGGATTAGGTTGAAAGGTGGACGTGACATGAAGATGGATGGTGTGTGTATGTGTGCATCTGCTTTTCGTTTTGTGTGTGTGTGTGTTGATTTATTTGACGATGCAGATCCAATCTCTCAACTGTTACATTAATAAGAGCCGAGTGTGAGGGCGTCACGTGGCCGCGGGACATTTATGGCCCGTATCGATCGGCCCTATCGCTGTTTATCGGAGCGGGAATGCAAGGGTAAACACAGGCTTTGTGCAGACAGCCCAGGTGTTATCGGGGTGGAGGCTGAAGACGGGGTGGGATGGAAGGGGGAGGGAGAGCACAAAAGAGTAGCTGGCAAGGAGGAAGTGAAGAGAAGAGCAAAAGTTAGGAGGAGGAGGAGGAGGAGGAGGAGGAGGAGGAGGAGGAGGAGGAGGAGGAGGAGGAGGAGGAGGAGGACAGGGATTTGAATAAAGGACAGAAGACATGATGAGAGAAGATTGAGTTTAGTATAATGTTCCATGTTTGACCTTTTCTTCAGTAACACTTACGATGTGTTTTCCTTTACAGCATCATTTTTAGTGCATTTTTAGCCAAACACAGAACAAACAGAAGTAGTAAATCTCTTCATATTATTGCTTAGTCTTAACCTACTTGGTGATATCAATTAACCCTAACCCTAACAGTATACTAGGGAATGCTTTGATTGCTTTTGATAAAATATTTTCCCTTTTTATTGAGATTCTGGCACCAGTTTCTTGTTTTTCCAGTTCCAAATATGTACTTGTACTATGTCTTTTGCATTTCTGTACTTATCAGCCAACACATACAACAGTACTTATTATCTGTGATGACCTAACATCCCTACTGCTGGAGCCCAAACCCACTGCAAAAAGGTAGCTATAAATTACTTTGGCCTACCAAGAAATGGGCTAATTTTCCAAGAATAGTGTGCCATTTGGGGGATCAGGGCTTGACATTAACTTTTTTCCCAAGGGGTTCTATGTGCTCCTAAGGTGAAAAATGTAGTAGCACATACAGAAATGATGGGGCACAATGAAAACGTATGAAATGACTTGTTTTTTTTTGTAAGAAAGGCATACAAGGAGATATTTACAAGCAAAACAATATCCTTTATTTGAAAACAAAACATGCACTAGTTTTTAAAAAAAGTCTGATTCAATCTTCAAACTGAATTCAGTAATTAGGTGATTATATAACTTAAACCTCTGGTTCGTGCATATTTTCAAAAGTAAATTCAAGCACTCCATTTCCAAGCATTTCCAGAACCTTCCAGCTCTGGCAAGCTACATATTATATACACACAAAATGATCATTTCACTTCCATCACATTCGTTCAGATGTTATTGTGCTGTAAACAACCTAAATTATGTTTTGAGATATAGTTCAACAGAAGGGTGACATATTTAAGGAATACAAAAAGGTTCCATGTTTCAAATTGTGTCACCTATCTGTAGGTAGACTTGGCATCCTAAAGAACCTGCCCGACCCTCCAGTGTTGAACAGTCAGTCAAATAAAAGATTTATATCAATAATAATATAATAATTTATAAGAAATTGCTATTTCAAGCAGTTCAAACATTTTCTGTCTAGCTGCCTGACTCTGGCTCAGAGCTCGAGGCGGGTTTTGATCCATTCTCCATTAGCTTTTTTTTATTTCCTTAACTTATTGTGGTGCTTGGAGAACCCTTCACGCTGACGAGTGGATCCCGTGACTTAATAAGCAGACTTTATTGGTTCTTCTTCTCCTAGTTCATTGGTCGACAGTGGTCCAGCAGTTATTGTGGTTGTGGAAAAAAAAGTAGTGTATGCTTGGGCTGAATTTTCTATTTTCACATTTTCACAATAACTACTTACCGTTGACACTCGGTGTCGAGCCCTGCCTCATTATGACACAGAAAATCTCTTCCATTCTGCAACAAGTTAGTTTGTGGAGGCACTTTTAAACATCATATCCATACTACCCAATAACCAGAAGTAAGTACCAGAAATAAATGATTAGCACAGTGCTTTCAGAAACAATGCTCAGTGTTTTAAATAGTTCCCTCATCTATCAACCTAAATTTCTGCCTTAAAGAACTGGTTCGCTTTATTTTGTTATAACTCCAGTGACATTTTTTATAGAGATTAATAATGACGTGTTTGTGACCCGTTTCCATATAGTCAGCTTTTGACTCACCCTAACCCTTGGCCCGATGATGATGCAAGACCGGAACAAGACAGAGATCTGCAGCTCAGATAGCCTTAGGTGCTGTGATGTAACTATTAATCTAATCTAACTAATCATGAGTCCCGCTAATAGGGAGGGACCCAACGGTGTGATGATACGGCTGATAACAGCTGCACAGGCAAAGTTCAGGGTTCACCTATATGCATGCTGGATAATTACACACACACACACACACACACACACACACACACACACACACACGGTCCAGCCATGTGCAGGGCCACATACAGATCTCTTTGATCAGCGAGCAGGAGGCTGTGTAATCGGATTGATCAATAGCAGGGGTATCAATGCTGATTAGAGGAACACAGACAGCCTCAGTCTCTGCTGAAGGTGACAGGCCAAGGGGATGGAGGGGGAGCAGAAGAGAAGACTGGAGGAAAAGACGAGCACAGTAAGATCCGCCTACATTCACTGACAAAGAAAGAATGACAAACTGTTGGAAGACGGAAAGACTGAGCTAACAAAAAGACCAAACTAAAGGGAGAGCGTGAAGACATAGTTTCTGATGACTCTTTGATGCTCCAGAGTTGTAATAAGAATCAAAGGTTACATCTCTGCATGGCGAGGTGTAGTGTTACACAGCTTAGGCAGTCATTTCAGAACTGCCTTTGATCAAGGGACAGGAACAGCCACAGCCCAGACCTACATATGATACACACACACACACACACACACACACACACACACACATTTAGACACACAGGTTTCAAACAATGAGGACGCCTGTTTCGAAGGCCGACACTGAAGCTGTCTGGAGCTGATATATTATTTTTGAATGTGTTTTCTAAATGCAGCCGTTTGTGTTGTATATGCAGAGCCCAGGATGCAGGACTCTCAAGGAGGCCCTGATGATGACGAGGAGGATGGGGCGGAGCAACGTTTAACACACAGCAGCAGAGAGGAGCCAGAGGAAGGGCCAGAAGAGGAAGAAGTGTTACCATGGAGGGGTCCAGGTCAGTATGCTCAGGGGTTCTCTTAACACAATAAACATGGAACTAATTCTAATGAAGCAAAATGAAAGTGAACCATGAATTATTATTTGGTTTTACATAAGGGATTGTCAAAACGTTTTTTCAGGTACATACCCCTAGTAACATGCTAAATGTTGTGAAAGGGTCCATTTTAACCTAAACCATATTTTCCTAAACCAAAGAACATGCTATATAGTAGGCAACTGCAACAGTTTCTTGAATCGCTCATCCAAGATGAACCTTCAGTTCTAACAAACTCCCACACAGAGGTGAAAAGCCTGTGACTCCCCTCCAGTTAGTTGGAACTGAAGAAGCCTCTTGGATGAGAGGTGAAAAAGTTGAATTCAACCTATCAAGGCACACAAGTCATAATTTATGCTAACACAAAAGAGGAAAAACACACAAATAGAATAACATAAATCATCTTTTTATTTCAAAGCACTCATTTTCTAACTCTGGTATCAGTGGGTTGTGCATGTGTTTTTCTCACTGTTGGTTTGTAAAACACTGGGCAACAGTGGAGCTGGTGCGGCGGTTTGTGAGCCATGGTCGCCCCGGTGGTAGCAGCTGCAGTGTCTCTGGGCTCAGAGGCAGAGCAAACAGGCCGGGTGGCAGAGCAGCAGCAGCCAGAGCCGGACTGTTTGCTCTACCTAAGGAGCCCCGAGACACTCCAGCAGCGAAGAGCGGCTCTGGAGGACCAGGATAGAGGCCAAAGAGGTCGTTGTGCTGGCGGGGCTGTGGCTTGTAGGCCACTGTATAGGACCACCAGAAAAGCAGACATTACCACTGCCAGTGTGTGACGTAATAGTTGTACAGGCAGAGTAGAGCTGATCCATAGTAATGCCTCACTCCACACTCGTCTGTTGTTGTCAGTCACATGGCGATGGTCCAACCGAACTACACACCTGGTAAATGACTGGCTGTTTTTGTGTCACTCATAGCACCCAGGGTTTTGATAGGCTGTTGAAATGAGCCAGGGAGACGTGGGATTTGTCTGTTAAATGATTGGCTGTTCGTGTGTCACTCGTAGATCGCTCCATTGTCAAGGGTTAGAACTATGGAACATTTTACTGAACTAACAATGACGTGTCTGTCGCCGATACATTTGCTCCGGTTTTATTGCCCAGGCTTCCTCTCAGTTGGATCTGCCGGCCCTGTGTGGCTGTGTTGTCTCTTCCGAGTGTATTTGAGGGTTTGTCGTGTTGTCCTACTGTCCCCCTAAACATGAGATGTTAATGTGACAGGCTGGTAGAAAATGTATTCAAGACGCTACAAACACACACACACACACACACACACACACACACACACGAAGATAAGAAGTAAATCGCCATAATTTTATTATTTATTTCCTCTCTTATCGAGGTTTGTTTGGTTATTTATTTCTCTCTGTCTGTTGTCTTCAATGAGTTAAACAATGCAAGAAGATTACCGCAGTATCTCGCATTATTTCCTTTTCAAGCTGCACACGTTTAATGTACGTTTGTGCATGTGTCTACCCAGAGTGGAGCCTGTGTGTGTGTACGTTCACAAGTGTTTATGTGTGTGCGTGTGTGTGTGCGTGCACGTGCGTTTTAATTCCTCTGGTGGGGAAGAGAGGATGTGTTCATTATCGTCCTGTCCCAGCCTTGTCCCTTTAACAGTAATTGGAGCGATATTAATTGCTGCGCCGTGGCTGGTTGATGGTAGCACCATGATGCTGCGCTGATAGTGCCCCTTCGTTTTTTTCTTCCTTCTCTCCTCCTCACAAACTAACTGCTGGGTGAGCGAGGCGGAGGAATGGGGGAGGGGGGCGGAGGAGGGGGGGAGAGAGAGTAAGGGAGAGAGATAGCCCCTCTATCAGCTCCGGAGCAGGCGCTGTCTTTATCAGGAGCACGATTGGCAAAAAGGAAACTTTGACCGGTCTGAATATTTCTCTTATCGTCAAGCCCCCCCTCTTCCACCTCCCATTCCTCCCTCCCTCCATCCATCCACCTTCTCCTCCTCTGGTCTCTCCATCACCCACTAACAACCCCACCAACAGCCCGCCTCCTCTCCCTCCTCTCCACCCTCCAGCCCCCTAAGAGCATACATCTCTCCCTCTCTTTCTCTATCTTTTTATTGTTTCTTCTTTCTTCTTCTTCGCCCTGCATGTCACAGTGGGGCTGGAGTCACTGGCTAATGTGTTCATGTTCACCCAAAATGTTCACCATGTATCATACGTTTCCCATAAACAGATGAGAGGAGGTGTGTGTATTAGCAGGGATGGAAGTAAACAGGTTTTATCTCCTCTGGGAGTGTTGGCATTCCACACGTTTCTCACTGTTGTTGCCTTTGGACACTTCTGCTCCTGGGACCACAAGTTTTAAACTCTTACGAACGTCATATAGGCTTTGGTTGCTTTAAGGACAGTCATGCCACTGGTCCAGTATTGTCAGCCTGAATGCATAATGCCTGGTTTATATCTATTTGAGGCTATTTATAGTATTATGGTAGTTATTGTTCTCAATTCCCAAATGTCTCAAATGTTTTGTCTTTGGATGTCCCGGTCCCATGTAAGATTGCTTTCCCTCATTTGTATGTTTGTTTTATGAATATTTAGTGTGTTATGTGTATGTTTTGTTTTATTTTCATGGAATCACATCAGATCTTTACATTAAATCCTTGCCTCACTGAAACTGTTTTCAGTGCTACGGGAGAGAGCTAAACTTGTAAAGATTACTCTGGAAAAAGACTCACAACTCACACTGATATGTCAGTCATCAATTTGCTATTAAAGTGACACCACTTGGATAAGCATTTACTCAATTGACAGAAAATCTAGATTTTTTTTTTATTTTTACCCAATTGTTAAAACATTTGCTGACTGCCAGTGTGAGGATTTGCAACTCAGTTGGCTGAATAAATGTTGGCAATGTACGTTTCTGCAAACCAAACATATGTTGAAACTTCACATTTCTGTATGTTGAAGCATTATTTTTCAGTTTTCAAGTTTATGTGTTACAACTCTAGTGTCTGGTGAGGTTTAGGCATTTGGTAAGGAAGAGATCATCTCCAAAGGAAACAGAATTAAACTTTAAGCTTCTAAATTAACATGTTTAGACAGGATGTCAGGATTTATTAGGACAGCTGCTTCACTCCAAACTGTTTTACTATATGAATCTGGACTGTGTATGACCTTTCTATGTGTAGAAGAACACAGAACATAAATTAACATGAAATACTAACCGATCCTCTGTGGAATTTTAAACAATCATTGAAGTTAATCAGCTGTTCCTCATGCACAAATGCACATTTTAATGTAGAAATACACATATGGTTTCTGCTGCCAGAGGATCTCTGCAGGTGATCATTGAAATTTAACTCTTTAAGGATTTATTTTGGCCCTCTGATCCCATCCGTTATTGATCAGGATGATTTATGACCGTCTCACCTGATCCAGGCACTGAGATCCAGGCACACGCAGAGGGACACTCTTCCTCCTCAGTCATATAATAATGATAATAATAATAATAGTATAGTAAACTTTATTTATATAGCACTTTTTAAAAACCCAGTTTACAGTGTTGCAGTAGTGCTTTGACAAAACAAAGCAGATGAAGTAGAATAAAACATATTAGTGTAAAGTGCAAGGGACAAATGAAATAAATGACATTATAGCTAAGTAATTAGAAACAAATAATTGAAGAACAGACACAATGAAAACAAAATGAATGAAATAAGTAAAATAAAGAAATGGTAAAGGCAGTTCCATAAAAATGGGTTTTAAGAAGTGATTTAAAAGAAGTTAGCGATCCTGCGAGCCTTATCTCCTCAGGCAGGGTGTTCCAAAGCTGAGGGGCCCTGATGGTGAAGGTGCAATCACCTTTAGTTTTTAGCCTCGACTTTGGAACGGTTAGAAAGGCCCCATCTGAGGATCTAAGGCTCAAGCTGGCTCGTAAGGAATTAAAATGTCTGCTAGATAGGTCAGAGCCAGACCCAAGAGTACTTTAAAAGTGACCAGTAAAATATTAAAATCAATTCTAAAACAGACGGGGAGCCAATGAAGGGAAGCTAGGACTGGGGTAATGTGATGTCGCCCATTAATACCAGTTAGAAGCCTAGCTACTGAACTCTGTACCAGTTGGCGGCGAGAGAGTGATTTCTGATGATACCGAAGTTGCAGAGCGAGTTGCAGTAATTTAGTCTGGAAAAGATGAATGCATTAATGACTTTTTCCAGGTCGGGGGGTGACAACATGTGTTTAATTCTTGAAATGGATCTTAGTTGGTAGAAACAGGACTGGACCAGTTTGTTGACCTGAGGGATGAATGTGAGCTCTGAATCAAACTGAACACCAAGATTTCGTGCAGTGGGTTTTATGTTGACGGACAGGGGACCAAGAGCTTGCTGAAAGGGGCTGATATGGTTTGGGGGGCTGAACAGTATGATTTCTGTTTTTGAGTTATTGAGTTGTAGGAAATATAGAGCCATCCAACAGTTAATATCTTTAAGACAGTCTTCGACATCAGCTAGGCTTCTTGGGTCACTGGACCTCAGTGGAAGGTATATTTGTGTGTCGTCTGCATAGCAGTGGAAAGAAACATTCTGGCGTTCGATAATCTGGCTGAGTGAGAGCATATAAATAGAAAATAAAATCGGACCTAAAATAGAACCTTGTGGTACACCACAGGTAATGGGCGTTGTAGTTGAAGAGTAGCTACCTGTGGTGACCGAGAAGGTTCTGTCTAAAAGGTAAGAATAAAACCACCTAAAAGCAGTGCCTTGGATGCCAACCCAGGTTTTCAGGTGGTCTAATAAAATGACAACAGTGTCAAAAGCTGCACTTAAATCTAAAAGGATTAAAATTGCGCTCTCTCCCCTATCGGCTGCTAAAAGAAGGTTGTTGGTTACCTTGAGGAGGGCACTTTCTGTGCTGTGTAAAGCTCTAAAACCAGATTGGAATTTCTCAAAGATATTGATGTGAGACATAAAAGCTATAAGTTGAGTAGAAGCTACTTTCTCTAAAACACTGGATAAAAAAGGACCACATCCCTGCGTTTCAGCTGGGACGAGTGCCACTGTTGAATAATCTAATTTATATAGAAAGACTAAATTCACTGTCACAATTTGAATCTAATTATATTTCAAAAGTGACAAAAATGTGATTTATTCTAGTTTCAAATACAATCATTTCTCAGTATGATTTTTTTTAATTTCCCTTCCCGTTCACAGTTTATGTTCTGTCCTTCTGATAATAATCACTAATTTATTAAATGATTTGTTTAAATAATTCTTTTTCCCAGTCATTACTGTTGTTCAGACAGCCTGATATTTACATGAAACAGAGAAAACAACAACAGAACATTTTAATTCTTTCTCTCTGCCAGCTGCTAAAAGATAATACAATTCATTAATGGAGACAACATTTTCCAGTCGACATGTTTGACACTGTCTCTTCAGCGTGTAATGAGTTGTTTATGTGTCAATCTAAATAAATTCCTTAGTCATAGCCGATAGTCGGGCCGATTCTTTTTGTGTTTAGTGGTTCTTTTTCTCTCCTCTTTTTTTCAGCCAGCAGCAGCTAACATTGGCTTTGTGGCTCCTGTTGATATGAAAAAAAGGAAAACATCCAAATTAAAGGATGATAATATTGGAATGGATAAGAGGCTCTGGCAATTTTCATTTTCTTTTCTCCAATGTGTAGTTTGTCTTAAAACAATCATGAGTGTGTGTGTGTGTGTGTGTGTGTGTGTGTGTGTGTGTGTGTGTGTGTGTGTGTGTGTGTGTGTGTGTGTGTGTGTGTGTGTGTGTGTGTGTGTCAGTTTGATGAGGGTGTGGTGGTGGCATGGTGTCTCTGAGAAGTCTAGGTGGGAGCTGGTCCCTATCAGGGATGGTGTGATATGCTAAAGCCGCCTTTTTAATCTACAGTGTGTCCATAGTGCATGATATGCAAAATAAATTATGAAGAGAAGGAAAAAAACTATCTTTTGGATGACCTTGCAGGCTGGAGGGTTCGATATTTTCTCCCTTGCTGCTTAAAATTCTTGATATGCAAATGGGTGTCACTCTAATCCCTTGTCATTTGCTGGCTGGCTGGCTGGCTGGCTGGCTGGCTGGCTGGCTGGCTGGCGATCCCCACACATTCTCTCCTTCCTGTATGGTGGAGAAATCCATTGTCAGTAGCCATCACTCAGCATTGAAAGTGTTTTATATCCAAGCTGGTAGACAAAATAACTGAAACATTTACCAATTTCTGAATATGAATTTGCAGCTAATATAGACGCAACAGCTATCTTCAAGAAGGAAAACCTCATGAGAAGGGTTCAACGGTGTCAAATCGTCTGACTGGAGATGATAGAGGAGCGTGTGTGATAGCAATATCCTCTGGGAAACCTCATGACAGGACAGTACATGCACCCTAGTTGTCAACTCTCAAATTTATTTTTCAGCTATTTTTATAATCAAATAATACATTTAGGTAACTTTTAAGAAACAAAGTCAATTCTGATTCCAGCTTCTTGAAGGCAAATATTTTCTGCTTTCTTTACTGGACAAAACAGACATTTGAGAACTGTTTTCTGACATTTTATAGACCAAACAATTTATTGATTATGGAGAAAACAACTGACAGATTAATCAACAATGAAAATAATTGTTAGTTGCAGACTGAGTTACGTTAATTATAATGCTTATTTGCTTCCTCCTTCTATCAGACAAACTGTCACCAATCACCATCACGCTGAGTTCAGTATAAAGTAATTGTGCTCATAATGAGTCAGTCAATTACACAGAAAACAGAAAATTAAGTTGCAACTATTTGATCAGTGAATCAAATCACTTTTCTCAGATGTGAGTGTTGTTCTTTGTCTTATGTGATAGAAAATGTGTAATTTTTAGTTTGGTTGGACAAAATAAGCTATTCAAAGAACTGGGCTGAACTGATCGTTCAAGTTGGTAATCATTACATTTTTTTGTTGTATTCCTGGTCTAACTGAATTTGTTACTATTTGCCCAAAAGTTTTAGAATCTATTCCACGGCTGCAGTGACAAATTTAGCTTTTGCAATTGATTTGTTCTAAATTCAATTGCAAGCAGCATTTGTTGTAGAATATGTTGTGTCCGATTAAAGGAGACATAGTATGCTTATTATCAGGTTCATAATTTTATTTTTGGGTAACTACTAGAATAAGTTTAGTGCTAAAAAACCCAGCAGTGTTTTCTGTGTGAGAGAGGACCTTCTGTTTGTGCAGACTTTTTAAATGTTTTACTTTTGGATCTTTTACATGAACAAGAGCATTCAAAAATGGAAAAGCATAATAGGTCGCCTGTAAGATTTTGATTTTGGAACTGAAAAGAGTAATTATGTGTTATACCATTTTCAAAAAAGTAGTCATGCTTCCTAGCAGAAGTAGTAAAAACACAGTACAAAGTGTAGGAGTGTAGCACCATTAAAGAATTGCCTAGGTCCTTCCTCCTGCTAGCCTTCTAGTGTGACATAGATGGTGAGGAAGGTCCTCTCAGGGCTGTTCAATCACACCCCCAACCACTTGTGTACTCCAGTGTTTTCCTGCTTGCCCAGCACTCCTCGCTCCTTATCCTCCCCAACAGAGTTATTTAAATTACCTCAAATAAAGCATTATAATGGCAGGCGTAATAATGGTTACTATTATTTACCAGGCACTGTGTGTGTTTGTGTTTGCGTGTGTGTGTATGTGCGTGTGTATTGTGGGTGGGTGTTGGGTTATCATACAGTAGTTAATTATAATGGAGCATGGAGGCACACTTTATGCATATTATCACAGCTGAGAGTCTTATTTATTTGGGTTGAGAATGCATTTGCATACTGTGCAAGGCAACCATTCCCCCTCTGCAGCCATCACAAATGGCACAAGGTGCACCCTCATCACTTTGTCCACATGTGATAAGACCTTTGTTTCTCACTTTGATCCATCTAGTCACGGATGGCTGAACGTAGCAACTGGAGGATAAGATGTTTGTGTAAAAGCTTCCAGTTTTCTGCACTGCTGCTGCCTTGCTCATCTCTTTGTGGAGCCATTCATACAAATCCTAGACCTCCCAAAACCTAATATCTCTCAAATGTTACCTTTCCAGAGATACAGGAAACAGCTTTTTTTCCCCCCTATTTTTCTTTGTTAATTTTTGCTTGGTGACCAGTTTATTCAATGGTTTTACAGTTTTACAGTAATCAGGATCTTAAGTGGATGTTGCTTCATTCAAACATACACTTTTAAATTGTATCATTATTTCAGAAGCAAAGTACCTTGAATATAAAGAAATAAGATTTTGCTTTTTAATGAACTATTGAATAAAAGAATATCCTCATACTAAGGTAAAATGTGTCTTCTGACACAGGCACAGTGTTAAAGCTTGAATATCTGTGTGTGTTGCTTCTCTATGTGCGTTATCTGTTAAACCAGGAGCATAGACGGTTAACTCCCAGTGTTGAGTCAAGATGTCATCTTTAGACTGGTAGAGGTTAAAGGGGGTGAACTTATGATAGAGGGACTAAAGGTAAGAGAGAAAGAGTATGGCATGAAGAAGTAAGGGAACGAATAATGGGACAGGTGACAAGAGGTGAAAGGAAGGAACACCAAGAAAATTGGTTTGGAATAAAGAAGTACAATATTGAGTTTGGAGTGCAGAGATAGCTAATAAAGGGTGAAAGAGGGGTTAAGGTTTAAGGATCAATGAGAGCGATGAAGGGTGAGAGATTTTAAAAGGTGCAGTTCTGATAGTGAAATTAGAGGTGAGGGGATGGGAAGCGGGAAGGTGAAGACAAAGAGGGATGAGGGAGAATCAAAGGGAGGAAATGGCAGTCATGCTATCCTGTTGGGGTAACTCTTTATAATAACCATCATTAATAAAAAGTACATTTTTGATTAATTGAACATTAGTTTGTTAATTCACTGTTACATACACACACACACACACACACACACACACACACACACACACACACACACTGGAAGTAGTATGTGTTTTACTGATTCCATCACAGAAAAAAGAGATCATGTTCTTTCCATGTTTTTTGCTGTGTTTGTAATCTTTTGACCACACCTGTAAATCCCTGAGCTTGGTGTCTTGTGACTGCTTTCTCTCTTAAACTAGCTCATGGCTAATATATAATGAGAGCAACTAAAACAAAACAGGCTTGCAGTTAAAAAACGTACATATTTGGGAGAAGGGCTCACGAGGAGCACTTAGGCCAGCATCGCCCTGTGCTTCCATCACGCACTCTTGATCTCCACCAGATATTCTGACTGACACACACACTCTCATCCAGCATCTCCTCCATTCCAGCCTGTCTGTGATGTGTCACTCCCCTCCTCCATCCCTGATGATTGATAGGCGCAAGGCCCTAATCTATAGGAACATTTCTCCACACTGTCCGGCTGCTATCAGCCTAGCAGCTCCCATATACCCAGTGTGTGAGCCCATGGCAGGCCTGGCGCTGGTAGTAGGACTGGACATTGGCACGCTGATTACCAGCCTATCAGATCCCTTGCTTCTCCTGCAGCCAGTGCACCACATCATGCATAGCTTCCTCTCACACAAAAATACCCTTGAAGATCTTTGTGTTTAGCTTTTCAATGTGCTCCATTGCCTACATCCATTCCCCCAACCCTTTATCATAATGGTAAAAGAGCAGCTGCTGAAGTAACTTGTTATGTTTGGTCTGGATACAATTAGAACCTAAAATTTAATTTGGCAGTGAACAGCATTCATTCAGAGAAAGCTAGACTACAAAGTCACAAAGTCTTTCACGGTTTTAAGGTAATGTAATGTCTGTTTAACACTGAGAAGTGTGTGCTGCTCGACAAAAGAACATGGATACATGACAGTAAATTAAATAATTGTAGTGTAAAGATAAGTGACCAGTGGTTAAATGGGTAAAATACTGGACTTTCCCTAAGGAAAATGGGGTTTGTGTTCTGTTTGTGACCAAGATTTAAGAGTGATTTGTTTTAAACTTATAAGTACTTTAAGTAGGTTAACTTAAATGACAACTTCTGTGGCTTACATTATGTGAGCGCTGAGGCTAGAGGAGTAGGTAGGCTGTCATTGTGTGAAACTTAGAGCCACTAACCAAACTGCTGTATTTGAGTTGGAAGTGAGAACGTGTTTAGTGGAGAACCTCAAAGGATGCTAAGTGCCTAAGCAGGACTGTGCAGGCCAGTCAAGTTCATCCACACCAAACTCTCTTCCATGTCTTTATGGACCTTGCTTTGTGCACTGGTGCACAGTCATGTTGGAACAGGAAGGGGCCATCCCCAAACTGTTCCCACAAAGTCGGGAGCATGGAATTGTCCAACATCGCTTGGTATGCTGAAGCATTCAGAGTTCCTTTCACTGAAACTAAGGGGCCAAGCCCAGCTCCTGAGAAACAACCCCACACCATAATCCCCCTCCACCAAACTTTACACTTGGCACAATGCAGTCAGACAAGTACCGTTCTCCTGGACACCACCAAACCCAGACTCATCCATCACATGGCCAGATGGAGAAGCGCGATTTGTCACTCCAGAGAACGCGTCTCCACTGCTCTAGAGTCCAGTGGTGGCGTGCTTTACACCACTGCACCCGACGCTTTGCATTGCACTTGCTGATGTATGGCTTGGATGCAGCTGCTCGGCCATGGGAACCCATTCCATGAAGCTCTCTACGCACTGTTCTTGAGCTAATCTGAAGGCCACATGAAGTTTGGAGGTCTGTAGCGATTGACTCTGCAGAAAGTTGGCGACCTCTGCGCACTCTGCGCCTCAGCATCCGCTGACTCCGCTCCGTCATTTTACGTGGCCTATCACTTTGTGGCTGAGTTGCTGTCGTTCCCAATTGCTTCCACTTTGTTATAACACCACTGACAGTTGACTGTGGAATATTTAGGAGTGAGGAAATTTCACGACTGGACTTGTTGCACAGGTGGCATCCTATCACAGCACCACGCTGGAAGTCACTGCGCTCCTGAGAGCGACCCATTCTTTCACAAATGTTTGTAGAAACAGACTGCATGCCTAGGTGCTTGCTTTTATACACCTTTGGCCAAGGAAGTGATTGGAACACCTGGTTTCAATTATTTGGATGGGTGAGTGGATACTTTTGGCAATATAGTGTATGTTAAGCTCTCTTTGAAGAACTAAAGCCTTTCGATATGACTTAAGTCCCTATAGTAATATTATAGTAGAATTATACTGAGCCTGAAATGATAAAGGAAGTTAAGTGATGTTTAATGTTTCGCTACTTGTTGATAGTGTTTCCCAACGGCATGCTCTTATTTTTTTATGCATTTCAGCTGAATTCCACACATCTCCTGTTGCCTTAATGAAATGCAGGAGAATATTCAATAACAAATTGGAAGTTATGGCTTGTCATTTATATTCTTACAGAATGTGAGTATGGTGTAGCTAAACTTAACACTTAGGTGAAAGTGACATTCACTGAAACTAGACATCAGACGAGGGCACCAGCATCTCAGAAGTGCTTCTGATGAACCGTCACAGCTTATTATATTGAATTAACCATACCTTTTCAGTCTTGTCACTACCAGCTTTGTGGACTTAAGACCAGTAAGTTCTGACCCACACCTCTTTGAAACTAGAGGCCTTACTCTTTTTCCCTTTTCTTGTTTTGGCCATACATCAATATGACGAACAGCAGCAGGGTAGGTAAACATATGCATGCATGTGTGTGTTTTACTGACATCTGATCATCTTTAATAATTTAAAGCTATTAAAGGTGAAATATATGAGATTTTGAACATTAATATAGCAGCAAAGTGCCAATTGTTAAGTAAAGCTATAGTGGAGTAATAGCATCATGAGCAGAGACTGCAGTCAGACTCCCTCTACGAGTGTTGTGATGTGTGCTTTGTCAGCAGTGTGTGCAGATGTTTTTGTTATTGAGTAGATGAAATGCAAATATCTTTTGGTCTGAGACGCTGACGCTCTGGTGCGATATCTAGTGTCACTATGTTTTGTGAGAAGTTTAGCTAAGCCACGCTTAAGATAAGATAAGATATAGAGATATACCTTTATTGATCTCGTAGGAAAAATATAATTTGGCACAGGAGCCAAGGGACCAAACAGCGTGCAAACAATACGATAGAAAAAGCAGCAGTGCATGGTAGGAGTTGGCCAAGAGAAATATATACTGGAGCAAATTAGAAACAAACTCAATTAAATAGATTACAATACAATAGAGACGCTATCTACATGAAATGGATCTATGTGCATACCTATGCAATGTTCATGTAAATATGCAATGTTAATGCAAGGCTGATGATGTGAGTATCCCAGGCTAGCCACACTGGCTGTGTGATCACTGTCTATGCGTTGTGCTGTGTCTTGCTTTTCATTTGGACACCCATGGTAACAGGTTAGAACAGCCATCCTGGCTGCGTGAGTCGCACATCTCAGGCGTGTGTCGAGCGAGGCTGCAGCTGCACTCCATCTGGAGCTTCAGAGTCTTGTGTATTTTGACGGCGACACGCGCACGGTTTTCAGCAAAAATAGACCAGAAAATGACCTGTCGACAGTCATATCGACATCATATCGCCAATTCACTACAGTTTTAATGTCTTTATCTGTAGAAACAGGTGAAGGGCAGCTTTATACCTGTGCACTCTCTTTTTCTTTTCCTCCTTCCCTCCATCCCTCTCTTCTCTCATCCTGCTTGCATGCTCTTTCATGGGGGTTAATACAATAGTAAAACCTCCTGAAATCTATATATTGTCAGATGCAATGATCCCTCAAATTTGGTTAAACACTTGTGACAAAGAAATGTTACAGATGCAGGGTATTTTACAGTTTAACAATAAACATTTTGTTAAAAATATAGGGCTGCCAAGCAATTTAAAAAAATGTATTAATTACAAGCTTTGTAATTCAGTAGAAATGAATCACTCACACCAGTATTTGCCACAAGCATTTAAGAACATTTCAGTGCAAATGGATTTGGGAGATGAGTGAATCAATGAATAAATTGACATTCTCAACTGTGAAAGGCGGTTATATTTCAGCCATGAATTAATCCATGCAAACGGCACAAAAAGTCTTTACTGTTTAAACTACACAAAATGGTCCTCTTTCCATCTTGCCCTATTTGAAGCGTTGATGTGTTTTGGTTGTATTAGGTTGTAAAATGAAGCTGGCGTGGCTCCTTTAAGAACAGGGCAGCTGTAGTGAGTGAGTGGAGAGCGATGGTCAGTGGTTGAGCTGCTGTTCCACTGTAGCCACGAGAACGCTCAGCACTGAGCTGCTCTACAGCCAGCAGGCTACATGTACAGTACAGCCTGCCCATGAACAGTCTCTGCAGCTCCTCAATACACAAGAAGACCTCATGTGTAAGCTCTCGCTATCACCGTTAATATATATCTTATATGAATCTGTGCTAATACCCATGCTATTACTATCCATGCTAAAGACGTTAATCATGCCAAAACAACAGTCTGGTGGCCATGGTGTGATGTCCTGCTATTAACCACACACCATTCTCGGTTTAAGAAAGAATGCAAACCGTTAAACAGGAGGAAACACTGGCTGGATTGGGACTTTTCCATTCACTAGGCCTGTGCTCAGGATTGTTTAGTCATCTTCCCCATCATGTCTACAAATCTACTGTGGAACACGTTCAGTGACTTAAGGTCAAGGGAACGCCATTAATCTGCATTATGTTTTTAACACGTTATTTGTCTGTAATTCATGAATCAAAATGAAAACATTATTTTGACAGCCCTAACAAAATAACATCAGGGCACTGAAACAGTAATGTGCATGTCAGCCAGCATATACACCAATATATTGGTCAGGTTGGAAGTCTTCACCCTAAATTCAAGCCCCGACCCTAAACCTAGCCATGGTAGCAGTAAGAACCAACAAAGTCTCATGTTAGGGCACTTTCCTCATGTTTCTATCCTTTTAGGATGCTTGCACCATGTAGAGGATAAGGATAGTATAATAGAAGTATCACAGGAAAAAGCACTCACACATACAGTGTATCCCTTGCTTTATGCTCATTTCCCTCATCCTCATGGTATCTAACTCTTATCATGTTCTGTCTCTCTCTCTCTCTATGTCCTCCACGGTATCTCTCACTCACCAGTTTCCTTCCTTTATTAGACAACAATCACTTGTTAACCAAAGTCTTGAAAGAGTTTGTTTTTCTACAGCAGCACCAGAAATATATTTGAACAATGTAATTTTGGCTATAATGTCAAATATGTGCTCTGTAATTGTCTTAATGGGTTTTATCCCACTTTATATGGTCAGAAACTTTGACTCTAAATGAACATTTCAGCATTGCAAACTGTCTGATGAGAAAAGGAATTGGCTTGCAGCAGGTGTGTAAAGTCTAAAACTAACTTACAAATAAAATTACTTTTATTTCTTGATAACTATGCAGATATATTCAGTGTTTTGATAATTAATCAGAAAACCATTGCTCCCTTTGGTTAACTTTATTGAATTCAGCAGCAGGGAATATAAATCCAAATGGGAAATAAAAGAAAGACCCTGAATCCTAAATCTTGTCAGTTTGCCTGGGTAGAGCTTCTTTTTCCCTTCAGTCATTTCCATAAACGTATTGCAGCAGGATGCTTCAGAGAACAGTATTTGTGTATTCTTTCTAGATATGGACACTGACTAGAAAGTGAAAAATTCTCCGTGTTTTACAGCTTCTGTTTGTTCGCACTCACTGCTCTCTTCTCGCTCTTGTCTGTTTAATTGGTGAACCTTTGAATGACCCTGAGTGAGTCGAGCAAGTCTATCATTCTTTAACTTTTCCATGTCTCCTTCCCCAGCCCACATTACCAGCCTGATTGAAATGTCCTTTTCCGCAGGATCCAGAAGGAGTTGTTAAAGCAGACATGAATTAATGATTGAATTAATTATCGAAGTCACATACCGTACAATTAATTTTGTGGCTTTGCCTCAGTCTTTTTTCCTCTCCCCGTCTGTGTGTAGAGAATGTCAAGAAACATTTTCTAATTAATTTATGTGTGATTATCAGGGATAGTTTCTGGAAGGTCTCCACTTTCAATTTGTGACAGGCTACAGCAGAGGAGAGAGGGGAGGCTGGGAGAGATGGCGATGGGAGTGTGAATGAGGGAGCCGCTGTGCTCGTGAAGTACGTGCCCTCACACACACACACATGTACTTACTTAGATGCGCACACCAATGGACTTACTTTTCCTTTTTCTCTGTCACACAGTTTCACATTAGGATCACTCCCAAGAAATCCCTCTTTCGTCTCGAGTCATGACTACCGAGTCAGTGTCATTTTGCTTTGAAACTGAATATTGTTGAATTTGTAGTCTGTTTCCTCTAAATGTAAAGACAAAGTCTAGTTTTAAGACACTCCTTATTTTAGAGTTTTGTGGATACGATGCACAATCCTAAATAAATACGCAAATTTGGGTTCAGGTAGTATTTTGACATAAAAAAAAACTGCACTATGCAGAGACTGGGACAAATGGGGAGCTAATAGGGGCCCAGCAGCTCATGGGTCTGCTTAACCACACTTACAGCTTTGCATGGGGTCATGAGCAGAAAATAAGTGTATCCTCTTGGGACAATGCTCAAAACATTTTATGCCCTTCTGCATACTTAATTAGATCATGAGATCTTGTTAGTTAACATTTACATTTGACATGAGCATGGTATTAGAAATCTTAATCAGCCTGTGGAGAGCATAGATGTCCCCAGCAAATTTCATAGCAATCAGCGATGTTTGCAGCTTTGTTTCTTGCACCAACACCTGGAACAAAACCAAGGAACACATTTAGCATTGCACCATTTCTTACACTGACTGATGAAAGTGGTTTACATTATTTTGAAAATGGTGTGCTGTACATGATTTCCCCTCATCTGTCTTATGACTGATTGGATAATGTTGGACTCTTTCTCACACACTCGCGTACAGCGCTACATTTCTTTCAGTCCGCATCAATAAAACTCTGTGCCAGCAGTCAGCTGATTGAACTCCAAAATGAAGTTTTTGCATGTGAATGTCAGTATTCTTTGTATTTGTTTGTGTTCAGTGAAAAGGAGGAGGGGGGAGGAGGGGGGAGGAGGGGGAGGAGGGCTCATCTCATCAGCAGTAGCCCTGTCACTTGTTCTGTTTTCACACCCTGTCCTCTGAACAGAAAAAAATGCCTCTAGTTTTTTCCCTCCTCATTTTATCTTTCTTCGCATATTTGTGAATTTGCATGTTTGCTTCTTGCTCTTTTCTCGTGGTGTATGTATTTTGTAGATAAAAGTTCAGCAGTGCAGTTAAGAGAAATTAGTTGGGTAAACAGTGGTAAATGTCAATGATAAAGTTCTGTTGAAGCTCATCTGATTAGTGGGGCTACGCAGGTGTCTTATCTTGCCTGTGCAACAGAGGGTAAAATGGAAATGATTGCGTGGTCCTGAGCAGTAGATGCCTATCCCAGAAATGTCTATCTGCTGCCGAGCTGAGCCTGCTGGACTCCAGGGACCCAGGGGTGCTGCATGGAAGATCATGGAGAGAGAGACAAGAAAGGAAAAAGGAGGTGCAATCAGCTCTTGCTTGTTGTTAGATTGAGGCCTTTCATCAACCAGCATTATGAATAATGTGAGTGGTCATTAATGTGAAATGGTAAAGTATTCATGAGTCCAAAATTTAGGCTTGTAAGGAGATTTACCAAAATGAACAAAGGGGAAATATTTTAACATTTCTGACTGAACATCGATTATCAAAATTATAAGCCTATAAATTAGCAAGGCAGAAACAAATTGATTATATAGTGTTATTAATTAAGCCAATGTGATGCATAGAATTTTTTGTATAAACACTGAGACCTGCCTTGTGAAAAAGGATCTTGCTACTGTAGGAAAGATGTTTTACTGCATACACTTTTAATGAGTCTTTGCAGACTTTGCTGATGATATAAAATACAATGTATGGTTTAAAATCTCAAATTGACAAAATATATCATGAAATGTCTGTGTGAAATCACAAAGATTCCACTTAAAGCAACATTAATCAATATATTTTATGCTGATATTGAACCAAATGACTTTGTAATGTAAAAGGCGTCGCTCATAGTGCCAAAACTAACCCACCAACCACCATCACTTTTTTCCAGTTACCTGGGTTGGATTCCCATACGGTTCCTTTGCTGCATGTCATCCCTTCTCTCGTATCTTCTGTCCAGTCTTCACCTGTCACTATCAACAAAATAATCTTTAAAAAATAAAAAGGTTTTCATGGCCTTTAAGAAGCACACATTGATAATTTGAGATCATATTCAGTAAATAAAATACAAATGTATACACATAAATGATCACAAATGTTGCCTTATGTATACACAATGGGAATTGGCTCATCATATAGAAGCAGTTGAGACTGTCTGCAAAAACTTTGTTACTTTTATCCTTATAGTCTTTGTATATTATAGTCTTTTATCCTTATAGTCTTTGTATATTATAGTCTTTTATCCTTATAGTCTTTGTATATTTGGCAGATGTAATTGCATTTAACGTTCAAACGTAGAACACAGCCTTATCTTTTCTACCATTAGCAGAATGACACTATTTGTCCTGTTTCCTATGAGGACTGGAGAGAATAGGACTGGGAGGCGTTGGGATTTGTCATTCAGCAGAGGTTAAACCCCACCTATTAGTGTGGGGTCGGAGTAGCACGTAGATAAAGATTTCCTGTTGTGTGGTGTCAAAAAATCAATGGCTCTGCTGCGATGTGCTCATTTGATATCAACAATAGTCTTTTTAAAAATCAATTAGGCCGGATACAGGAGAACATCAGTGTTGGGTAACACCTCTCTGTTTTTTTCCTGTTTATTTTTCACTGATATTCAATCAGCCCAGCTCTTTTTGAGAGTGTTCTTATTGGATGACCAGGTACAATTGCATTATGCATGGTTTTTGCATATGTGGTTCCTTGCAAACCAAGCTCAGGTTTCTCAGTGTTGAAACTTTAGAAACACAAAAATCTGCAGACTGACTCCATTATCAATAAACCCCAAATACGACCACCTCTGAGACAACCGTTTTTGGATTTGGTGCCTGTTGGTTTATAAAGCACTAAATGACCCAAAATAGACTTATGATCTGTAGACTACGTAATGAATTGTCCAGACCTATCAGATAATCTGGGACTGGTCTGCTCCCTGCCTTTAATTAAAACAAACTTGAGACTGTGATCTCATATCATGCACTGTAAGTTTTATTTTTGTATTATTATCTAATGTGACACCCCAATCATTTATACTGTTGAAATGTTGAGGCTTTTCTAAGATAATTCCTATAACTACAGAAAGAATGTTTTTTGCTAAATTAAAAAATGTAATTCCCTTTTTCCACAGCATTTACAGTAGATTATCCTTAATCTTTATTTTTTTTATCTACAACGCAGAAGAAGGATTGGTCATTCAAACAAAAGAGGAGCCAAGCTAGTATAATGTGGAACTCCACAGACTGTCATCTCTTTTTGGCAACATATTTGATGTGCTTTTTATGCACATGCAAAGCAAATGTTGTCATATCAAAATAAGCAAGAAATGCAATTGAAGCAAACTTCCAAAAAGAACTGAAGTGTGAATCACTAGCCCCTTTCACACAGGAGAAGACACATTAATGCCACAGCAGCAGTTCGCCAATTCTCCGCCGATGGTGATTCACACAGAGGAAGCATCTCCGCCTTAAAGAAGAACCGCCTGTAATTGACACAGAAATCCGGCGCTGCAGCTCCTAAAGAGGCGTGATAGTTCATGTCATGATGATGACGTCGGTGTGTTGTCAAGGTGTTTCCCAGGTGTCCTCCTGTCAATCTAAACCCGCGGACAGTTTATAATCCTATGGATGCTGTTATAATGTGTCGTGATCGAGATCCTGACCCACCAAACATCCTGGAAAGTGACAAAGTTACGTTTTTGGCGCTAAATTAAATAATTAAATAATCACCATCAGTAAACCAAACACTGTCTGACTCGCGGGGACGGAGGCTGTTTTCTGGGGGAAAGTTCTCTGAAGTCTCGGTCGGGAGGGCTGACTGTCGCGGTGATTTATTTTCATCACAAACACTCGGTGAGTTAAAGTTTTTTGCCGGTGACAGATGCAGTTTTTCGGGCAGAAATTAAAATGAAGCACTCTTTCACAGTTTGAGCCTGATAATTGTGGCATTGATGGAAGAACCTGGTCATTCACTATATTCAGGTAGTCACCTGACCAAATTTTTTGTTATATATATCTTGTTGGACTGAATCTGGACCTGACCAACTGAAGCAACCCCAGATCATAACACTGCCCCCACAGGCTTGTACGGTGGGTACTAGGCATGATGGCTGCAGCACTGCATCCACCTCTCTTCTTACCCTGATGTGCTCATCACTCTGTAACAGGGTAAACCTGGACTCAGGTTGCTCAGACCACACAACCTTTTTCCATCGTTCCAGAGTCCGAACTTTGTGCTTCCCTTTTTTTTTTTGAGTTCTCTTCTCACTGTGCTTTCACTATTAAACATCGCTGCAAGTTCTACTGTTGATTTTTTTACAGTTTGATTTCACCAAACATTGGACAGTTCTTAGCAGAATTTTGTAGTTTCAGCAATCTCCTTAGATGTTTTCTTTGCTTGATGCAGGCCAAGAATGTGACCCTTCTGAAACAGAGTAACATCTTTTCCACAAACACAGGATATGTATTCCTGCATGGTTGTTTAAGAAATGAGAAGCTACTCACTGCATCAGTTAGAGTGAAATAACTTTGCCAACTGAAACATATTAATCACTGCAGTAAGTATCCAATGGGAGGCTCTGACCTATTTGCTTAGTTAAATCCAATTGAGGACTTTTCTTGGGCCAGGCAGGGTCTAAATACTCTCCAGTGGTCAACAAAAGGTTGGAACACTGAGGACAAACATACTTACATTGAGTATTTATGTGTCGTTGCTTCATTATCTCATCCATGGCCACTCCAGAGATCAAAGGACAACTATTGTGAGTCTGACAAAGATGGTGGGAATCGACCTATTGTATTGACCAATATGCTAGTTCACTATAGCAACTGATGCAGCAATATCAGCAACTGTGTGTGTGAATGAAACTTAGTCTTCCTCTTTAATTTGCTCCCTCTTTAACATCATTGATGATTATTGTTTTTGATTTTATGTCTATATTTTTTATCTATCAGCATCACAGTCAAGTAATTCTCTTGGAATGGATTTATTTCTTTTAAACATTATATCTTTGTTTTGTGTAATTTCCAGTGCCCGAACTCACTCTTTTAAACAACTGAACAGTTGGTAGACTAAAAGACTGGCAAAACAAAACGCACGCACGCACACACACACACACGCACGCACGCATGCACGCACGCATGCACGCACGCACGCACGCACGCACGCACACAAACAAACAACACTGATCAAACAAATTCTCATACATCATCAACACCATCCTGGTCTCTTCTAACAGCTGTCTGCCACCTTCAGCTCCTCCCCCCCGTCCACCTCGCCCCCCACTCATTGGTTAATTGTGTTGGCTTGTCAGAGAAGCCTGGACGCCCCAATGGCTGCTGAAGAGTCCGTATTGATAAGCCTTTGTGAGTATGTGTATGTGTATGTGCGCAGCTGATGACAGGGGGTGTATACTGTTGTGATGATGTGTGCATCAGAGAGAGATTGTAAGTTAGTGTGTGTGTGTGTGTGTGTGTGTGTGTGTGTGTGTGTGTGTGTGTGTGTGTGTGTCAATGTGGATACTGTGGAACTGGTTGATATTGATAACAAGCCCATCCAGGCTTGTGTTTTTAGGATGGGTCATCCAGCAGTGACAGAAAGAATGATGATGTGTGCACGTGCATGCACTGCATGTACAGTACAGTTTACAGCTGTGAAGGGGGTAGTATCGTACTGAGCAGTGAGGGTAGCAGTAGCCAGTGCAGCCATGTTGATAAGGAGCACTGGGTTATTCTCCAGGTCTATGGTGGGCAGTAATTAACAGGGATTAGTATTATTGGAGGCGTCATGTTACCCCAGTGAACACAGCTAACCTGCTGGGATTAGCAAGCAAACTCATTAGTGGAGGTGCACCGATAGCACCTTCTTTCTACCAGTATGAAATGACAGTGTTTCATAAAAGTGACGGCTTGACTACCTAATCTACAGTAATTTATGCTGCCCATAATTAATCAGTTATACTCCATCATTTGCATTTATATGCAGTATATGTACATTTAATTTGTCAATTGATTAAGCAGTAATAATGATGTTAAAGTGAGAGTTCATGTCTTTTGATGTCGGGTTGTATGAGGTACTCATCCTTCAAGTCAAGTCAAGTTACCTTATTAGGACCCAGAGGTAGATTTTGTTTGCAGTAGACTCCTCATACACACATATGGGATAAACGTAGGGACACATATCACACATCATCCAATTTAGGACGGTGGAAATTAAAAAATGTTAGTTTTTTCCTGCAGTAGATGACCGTCAGCTCTCCCTCCATGTGAAGCAGCTCGCAGCACTGACAGGGAAGCAGAGCATTGTACTGCTAATGAACTGTGTACTTTAATGAAATAGATCTTGACGTTGCAGTATCTACTTCAAAGCTTTCTTGTCATGTTGCCACTCATCGTTAAACACAGTCACTCCACTAGAGTAACCCAAATTTTAAGGCTATAAATAATAGGGAGTCAGGGACTTACAGAACCACAATGTCTACAGTTCCAGTATAGACTTGGTCAGTTCTATCCTGACAAACTACCGCTTGTGTTTGCCTTGTTTATAGGTTAATATCTGTGTTGGCTCACTGAGGTCAAATCCTTGCACCATTTCACAATAAGGGTCAATTGAGCTGGTCAGGCTGATAAAAGTCCCATGTGGTGAGGTTTGACCAATGGCACAGAGGTAGACTGGACATTGATGGAGTGCTGAGATAAGGAGGGTCAGAGTGGCCAAACTGAGGCCCCTAGGACGATAGGAGATAGGATACTGGCTGGACAGACTCTGGACTTCAGACTCTGTAGCCAGCAGGTTAGACTGTCTGAGGAGCCATGTTTGGGTTGACACATGACCTGGGACTGAAATGTGACGCTGACCCAACTTGAACATGGAACATTTGGGTCCAAAGCCCAACAGAACCACACAACCATCACGTGTCAGGAGACCAGACCCCAACAACCTGGATGTTTCCTTTCTAATTCAGTGTCATCTGACAAAGAAATTACCAAAATATGTGAAATCGAGCTCTACCCAAGTCAATCAATGAAAAATTCAGCCCAACCTGACCCGAGCACAACAGGTCAGGTCAGCTCTTGTTGCGTCTGGCATCGATGTCACTCTCCCATGTGCACCAGGGCAAGAGACTGAAAAAGTAGGCCTGGTTACAGTGCAACATATACTATGACCTGTAGACAAAGTGTGTCAGCACCTGTTTGAAAAAACTGTTAAAAAGTGCCTGCACTGATTAAAGTAGGCTACATGAAGTCCCTTTCTCCAGTGCACCAACTTGGTTGGCTTAATTTTGATCCTATTAAAACAGATATAATCAGGTCAACTAGTGCCGTAAGATTGTATCCCTGTGTGATCTGTGTGTTATCATACTGTGCGTCATTGCAACTTTGAGCAGTGAGTTAAGAGAAACACACCAATTCCTGTGGTACTTTGCTGCAACATTCTGTGAAACAATATTTTCAACCACTATTTGGCATTTAAGGATTCACTTTACTAAATAAACGTTTATTTCTCACCACCCCTCCCACTTTATTCCCTCAAACCACACTCCTTCCTGCTCCCTCCTCCCCTTCCATAACCCCACCATCACCACCTCCTCCACACACCACCGGCTGTGGGAAAGCCATTTTATCAGCGTCTGTCTGTTGTTCTCTGGTGGGGATAGATACAGAGAAGATAGATGAGTGTTTTGACATGGAGAGTGTTAGACAAACACTCTTATCAGGCCCGCCACTTTAGACCGACCCCCCGAAACAGTCGCCTGAACCGTGGATGAGACGAGGAGGGGAGGAGGGTATGAGGCAAGGTGGGGAGGCTGATTTTAAATGTGTTTTGATCAGAGAGAGTTGGATGGATGGTCATGACGTGAAAGCTTCTCCAGAAGTAGACCCTGAGGCTGCTCATGTAACTGAAACAGTTGGCATTAATCCCAACCAGTCAGTCGCTGCAGTTCCCACTGCAAAACTCACCAGTGTTGCTCAGACTTCATACATTCATTTATCCTCTTATGTGTAGAGACTTCTCCAAACTTCTGACTGCTTTGCCGCCTGCACTCCTAGGTTTTGAATAGATGGAGCAGTCCTCCATGCCTCCAGGCTAACTGGCTCCATCTGGGCTGCAGCTTGCTCAGACCACAGCCGTCATTGCCATCCTTCTACAGTTATCACTTTCAGAAAGTACACAAGAAGTTTCCCCTGTTTGGAGCAGCCAGGACAGAAAGTGCTCAGCTTGTATCAAACTCCCCCATGCTGTTGAGCTGCAGATGGTTTATGCTGGATGGTCTGAGCTGCTGCAAGGGCACATCAAGTCTAGGCCACATGCTGCTTTTGCCAGTTATTTCCTTTTTTTCCCCTTTTCAAGCCTGTCATGTGATCCATGTGAAAAATGTTGGGTCATGTTTCAACCAGTTGGACTTTTAAAGGCTGAAACCAATATTTTGATTAACTACTATAGTTTCTACCATTGATGCAATGAGAGAGAACAGTCTCTAAATGGAAAAAGACCAGTTACTGACCTGACCAATTATTGGGGCCTTATCGGTATCGTTTGTGTCTGATTGCCGACAAGATTTATTAACTGCGTTACTTTGGTTCTGATACAGCATCCTCCCGCCAGTGTCAATGTCCCGCCCACAGTAGTATCTGATTGGTTACACGTCACCTGTAGTAACCTGTCAACATTGAAGAATCTTTGTCTGCAAAGTGACTAGTAGCTGAGGTTATCAAACAAATGCAGTGGAATTGAAGTATAAAGTAGCAGAAAATGGAAATGCTCAAGTCGAGTACCTCAAAGTTGTAGTTAGTAACGTTCCATCAATGGTTATTCTAAATTTTGACTCTAAGGTTCTAATTTTAACTGCAAATGTACATCAGTAATCAGTCTCCTTGATTATAAATAATCTGTTTCGGTATTGCCCCTGAAAAAAAAATATTGCTTGATCCCTGATAGAGACTGTGGGAATGTTTTATTCTCTTTTCTCTCCTTCCTCCAGATGACTTGGATTTGAGTAAAGATGGCTGTGACAGCAGGGTGATGGCTGGCAGGGACCTTCATCCCGACACAATTTGGGGCCCCTATCCAGGAATCCTCCAATCAGAGGGCAGCACAGATGATCAGGAGGCAGAGGTAAGAGCTCTAAAGTGATCACTTTCAAGTAACCACTGTAAAGATTTGGTCACAGTTACTGAGATGAGTTATTTCAACAGATTATTCATTCGGATATCAAAGACCTCACGCTTTCTTAAGTAACATCATGGTAATCCAACCATTCTAAAAATATAGAGGGGTTGAGGTCTGATTAATCTACAGATTAAGCTACAAGCTAATGATCTTCTGAATTTGAGATGTCTCTCTCTCTGGATTTTGGTCTTTCCTTGCATCATACTTAACGTCTTTTTTATTATTCACCATTATAAATCCACTAATTCTTTGCTGTTGTCAGCAGGGGCGTCGCTAGGAGTGCAAAACATCCAGGGCTTTAGCCCCACAGACAGTGTTGCCTCAGTTACCTTGAAATAATTACTGACGTGCTGTGACTCCAAATGTTTCTTAAAATTTGACGTTGTGATTTTGAAGCTTGATAGTACTTTGTCGCCAGCACAGAGTGTACAACAAACCTTTATATACTCATCTTTAGCTGACACGAACTCAAAATGATGACTGTATTTCCAGCTAGAAAACGTGCATCTCTCTCCTCCCTCCATTGTTGTTTGTGTTTGGGTCGCTGCGCGGTGTTACACGTGAGTTGTCCTCGTGCTGACGTGACTTGTCGCATACGTATCATCACTCCCCGAGACGCAAGAAGAAAGCAAAAATCTATATTTTGCTAAGGGAAATGACAAAAATAATAGTAATGCACAGTGACTTGAATAAGTAACTTTAATCTGAATCTGTATTAGATTACTCGTTACTGAAAAAAGGGGTCAGAAGTGGTTACTCAGTAATGCGTTACCGGCATCACTGCCCACAGATTGTCTTTTTTTAAAGGGGGTCCGGGGGTTTCTCCCCTAGGAAATTTTGCAAATTTGGGCTGTTAAAGATGCAAAGAAGGAAAGGAAGGCCAATTGTTGGGGTCCTCATCGTCATATTTTAATCACAAATACAGCTAATTTTCCCTCACTATAGGCCTACTGAGTAATGTTTACATTAAAGATATTATAGCCTGTAATAAGACCTGTGCTGTGTGCAGAAGGTATTAGAGCAGGTAGAACATTCCCTATTATAATTTCTTCTCTTCATTGTGGATCTGCAGTAGGCCTACAGTAGGCTTTGTGGGGTATTAAGAGAAAAAAATGTCATTTAACGGAGACTACACACCCAGACTACACCCATGACCACAATTAACGCTGCAATGGTACTAAACAGCAGGCTGATAGACGGGCTCTGGTAATATCAGTGACGCATAGAGGGGGAAAGAATAACACTGATGTTGAATCTGCAACAAATTATTCTGACTCTGCCCATATATAGGCATATGCCATAAGGAAAGCCAGGTCAGCTTCTGCGCAATTTGTGCTGGTGACACTGTTGCATTTGTGGCTGCTGGCCGTTCGATATGCAACCACATAGAAACCTCGGGGCTATTTTCATCATTAGGCAATTGTATTTTGTTTTTCATGTTTTTAAGGCACAGAGATCCGGGGCTATTCCCAAAACATCTGGGGCTATAGCCGTGAATGCCCAGGTCTAACGACGCGCCTGGTTGTCAGAACCACAAAACATGTTGTGACACTGTTGAAGAGCTTGAAGGTTCAGTCCAGTTTTATTATCTCAAACTTAATGTAGCAACAGGTGATGATAGCACGCACACAGGGGCTGACCATGTATGCTGATTGTCTATGCATTGCAAATGGCATCAGTAGGGCTGTTTTGTCATTTTTGGGTTAATTAGACAGGGATTTTGTTATTAAGGGTCATTTTTTTTAAACTCAAAGCTTGAATATTTACATTTAGGGCATTTAGCAGACACTTCCTGTCCAAAGTGACTTACAGTAATAAATGCATTCATACACTGATGGCAGTAGCTGCCATGCAAGGTGCCAACCAGCACATGAGGAGCAGTTTGGGGTTCAGTATCTTGCCCAACGACACTTCGACATGCAGACCAGGGGAATCGAAACCAGCAACATTCCGATAACAAGACACCTGCTCTACCCCTGAGCCATAGCCGCCATTTAATTACTGCATGCAACCCTAAAGTACACATGTTAATATTGCAAACCAAGTTGTTATTTAGCTACAGCAGGCTGAAGAGGGTACTCCAACGGACTGAAGGGTTTCAGTTGGAAAAGTCAAAGGGTCAGAGGTCAGATGGTTCACTAACAAAGAGAGACAATAATTAAACAACTTATCAAATATGTGTGTCACAGACAACTGAAAACAGCTGTGTGTGTTCATTGGGAAGAGTCTGTGGGACCGGATGGAGCCCTATCAGAGGCTGGGTTTTTGCATCATGTGCAAGTCCATCTAATCATATGATACTGATGTTGGGAGAGGCTTCCTGGCATGGAGCGCAACTGAAGCAAACACACACACACACACACACACACACACACACACACACACACACACACACACACATGCTGGGTCATTTACACAAACACTTAACCCCACATCATTTTTCCAATGATCTATGTTGCTATACCTGGTTCGCTTGTCTTACCTTGAATTACATTTTCAGCTTCAGGTATTGAATGTAGCTCAGCACATTTGAATCCAACCCAGTTTATCCAGTCCATATCTAGGTTCAAACCAGTTCATATCCGATACACAAAAAATTAACTTAGTTAAAATAATGTCAGATGGACTTTATACCGCACATTTATGCCTTTCCCCATCAGTACCCTCTCCTCTCCTCTCCTCTCCTCTCCTCTCCTCTCAGCCCTCTCCAGACTCCTGCTCCATCCACTCCCCTCCTCTCCTCCTCTCCTCCCAGCCCTCCCCAGACGTCCGCCTGTCTTTTATCTCCATATGGCGCCATCCTCCTGGACAACAACCCCCAGTGATTGATTCCTGCTTGATAGGCTCTCATTTCTAAGATTTTGTTTATCATCAGTGAGGTTCTGAGTGTACAGATAGATGTCTATGCATGTGCGTGTGTGTGTGTGTGCACGAGCACTCACTCACACATTCCCTCACCCATCACCTTTTGTTCTTTCCCTCCCTTCCGCTGCCCATACAGTGTTATTCCTCCTTTAAACTGGACATCCATTTGGTTTTTTTTGTTTTGTTTTGTTTTTTTTAGCGCTTTACATTCACATGGAAAGCATCTTGTTCTGACTCTTAATACCCGTTTTTTCTCTTCTTCCACATTTTCTGTCCCCGTCCTCCTTCCCTCCTATTTGTGGACTGAAGAGGCGAGGAGACGGACCTTCAGTATCTGCTGGAGATAGTGGCTATAATCTCACATTCCTCCTGTGTTTCTCCTCCTGTCACTCCACATCCTCCCCCTCCTCTATCCATCCCTCCATCACTCCCTGCCTCCCTCCCATGTGGGTCAGCAGGGGTCAGGGCTATCCTCTTCAGTGTGTTGGAGAGAAGAAATTTGCTCATTCCTGCGGCTTGAGCCATCACACTGCATTCTTTGATTGGTTTTTAGAAGAGTGGATGTAAAGGATAAGCTCACCTACGTACCTTTTCTGTGACGAGGAGAATACATGTCAGTGTCAAAAACCACTGTTTTTATGTAGTAACTGATTAAGAAATAATAATTGTAATGATAATTGTAAAAAGGGTTACAGAAATTGAGTTGCTTAACTAACTTTGGAATGATTAAAGTTAGGTAAGGTAAGGTCAGGTTTGTAATGGGACATGAACTCCAGCCTTTTTAAATATCCCAGTCTCGGGTTGCATGCATAACACAACGTCAAAACCTCACACCCCTATCACATCCTGCCTGCTCAGGCTTTTTACACAGGCTACGAGTGGTTTCTGTCACTACCTCCACTGCCGGCTCAGACATAGAACAACAACAATGATCCCCCATTCTTTCTTCATACTTTCTTATACAGAATGGCAAGGCAGAATACAGACACAACAGTCCTGCATTGAGCAGGCTGTGTAAAAGGAGCTGTAGATAAATCTGTTTTGAAATAAACAATGGCCTCAAACATTATCATGATGTTGAATCGGCATGTCTCTGATGGTGCCTCGACAAATATCAGATATCATATTACATGTATTGCAAGTCTATTGAACTGCGCTGCCTATCATTTTGTTCATTTCAAATCCAGTGTGGACAAGCACAACCAAGTATTCCGGAGTGTCAGTTGAAGTGAAGGAGTATTTGCTTGCAAAGAGTAAGATTCCTTTTAATGATATAGATGGTACAAATAAACCTAAACTCTTATACCCACCCATCACTCCACTCTCTATTTTTTCTTGTTTTCTGAGGGAGAAGACATGAGAAATTAATGAATTAAATAAATTTATCGATTAACTTCAAACACACAGTCAGATCAATAAGGGAGTGCTGCAAAGTCAAAAGGGAGACAATAAATCCTAAAGCCAGGGGTTTTAGATTAATAGAGAATGATCCCAGCAGACAGAAGGAGCACAAGATGTTTAAATGGTGTGCTATCTGTTTTTCATGTTTATTAAGATAAATTTAGTTTTTCAGATATTTTTTCCAGTTTAAAAGTGGAAAAACAAATGTAAAAAGAGAGAGGTGTTTATACTTTCAGTATCCATTTTATCTTATCTTTGTAGAGTGACTTTTCTTTTGGCTTGACATGGGTTGTCCTTTCTTGATTTCCCTCCATCGTTCATCTCCCTGCTTTGGACATGTTTCCACCATTATGCTTACCTCTATATATGTGCATTTTTTTCCCCACCAGATCTTTCCAAGTTGTCCCTCCTCACCTCCAATCTTCCTTATACCACCTGTCTTAGTCAGTCCTCAGCCTCACTAGGTTCTGTGAAGCCTCCAGGCTTCGCCCCGTTCTCTGGGTGAGATTGGCATGACTCATGCAGCAGTCCTGCCCCTTCCAGCAATGCCCTCTATCTCTCAACTTCTCTCTCAAAAAATGTTCTTCTGCTTCTTATTTGGCCTGGACAGATAAGCTATCTTTAATACAAGGCCTACCCAGAAACACAACTACAGTGGTGGTGAAAAGTTTACATATGGCTTTAAAGAACATGTGTATCATGGCAGTGTGAGTTCCAATTTCTACGACTCTCATTTTCAAGACCAATAAGGAATTTATTATAGGTCTTCCAAAAATATTACCAAATCAGCTGGGTCAAAAAAAAATGCATACAGTAATTCTAATATCTGGTCCCTTGGCCTTTTTTCACTTCAATTAGGTGCTTTTGATAGCCGTCCACAAGTTTCTGGTAGTCCTCTGGCTCAACTTTTTACCACTCCTCTTGATAGAATCAGTGAAGTTTGGTGGCTTTCTGGCACATACTTGTTTCTTCTGCACAGTCCACATGTTCTCGATGGGGTTCAAGTCAGGACTTTGGAGAGACCATTCTAAATGCTCAATTCTAGCCTGATTTATCCATTCCTTTACAACTTTTGATGTGTGTTGGTATCATTGTCCTGTTGGAACACCCAAATGCACCCAGGACCCAATCTTCTGACTGATGATTTTAGGTTTTCCTGAACAATTTGGAGATAATCCTCCTTTTTCATTATTAATGGAATAATGGAGGAGGATTATCTCCACATTCTTCCAAATCCTACTTTCTTTAGAGTACGAGATCCACTGGCAGCAAAACAGCCGCTTAGCATAATACTACCAGCACCATTCTGGACAGAAAGCGTGGTATTCTTGGGGTTAAAGGACTCACCTTCTCGCATCCAACATATAGCTGGTCATTGCGGCCAAAAAACAACATTTTTGTTTCTTCTGACCACAGAGTTTTCCTCCTGGAGGTTTCTTCTTTGTCCATGTGATAAGCTCTTCCAGCAGCTTCTCATTCATTGCAGAGATTCTTTTTGGTGGTTTTTGGTTGACTGTTGACCATCCTGACCAGTTTTCTGTCAGCAGCATGATAGTTTGTGTTTTCTTCCTGATGGTGGCAGTGACTCTACTGTGCCATGCACTTTATACTTACAAACAGTTGTTTGTACAATTGATCTTGGGACCTGTAACTGCTTTGAAATGGCTCCAAGTGACTTTCCTGACTCAATAATGAGCTCTTTCAGATCAATGCTGAGCTCCTTAGACTTTCCCATTGTTCCCATCTAGTGGGTGTATCAAACAGCCCTATTAAAATGGGCCCAGAAAAGTCACCAGCTGGTCTTTTGACACACAACAAATACACATGTGCACAAAGGGAAAAATATCAAGTGCAATGGCTTTATTTTTTGGATTTGAGACGATATCAAATTATTCTATGTCTTTGATGTTGATTTTTAAATCTTGTGTGAGTGTTATTGTATGTTTATCGGTGTAGGTAAATTTGTCAGTTCTGAGAGATCAGGGTGGAGCAGAGAGAGCAGGGGAGGCAAAGAGAAGCCGATGAGATCCAGTCCTCACTCTTCCTCCAACAGATCTCCTTCAGTAGATTAGTGGCGTGTTAACTGGCCTGTGTCATATGGAAATCCTGCCATTTGCATCTCTTGAGAAAGAGGCGTAAAACCATTTATCTATTTAAATATATTCTGGCTGATATGGCTGTTGGTCTTTAGAACAGGTTATAATAATGTTTACTGATCATCTGATCAGCTCGGCTGCTGATTCCTTACACTTTTTGGTTCAGTGAACAACCAGGTCCTCCTCAGCGAGCCTCCCATGACAACCCAGGAGCAAGCACGATTGGATCGCACAAAACAAATCTGATATTATATCTCTTCTCCTTCTGATTGGATCCTGCTTTAATTAACTGATAGTGCAAGTGCATGTTATTGGACCAAAGTTGCAGAATTGTTGTGAAATTTCAGCTGAAGTGAAAAGGAAAAGCATGGTGATATTTAAGTGGACACAGACCTAGAGTTTGTTGCATCTGTTTAAAGGACAAATGTCCAAAGTGAATTCTCCACACTTACACCACTGGAGATGTTTTCCCTCCTTCAGCAGCTCACCCCACCCCAATCGTGTCTTTCTTAGAAAGACAGCCTGAAGGCATGATCCTAGAAGGAGCAGAGTAGGGGAGTTCAAAGCGTTATCACGCGCCGAACGTCTTTTCATCATGTTTTAGAAACAAGCGTTCGCACTAATCCCCCAATAATCTCTCCAGGAGAACTGGGGCGATAAGGCGCGCCACCCACGGCTTTTCAAACACTTTTTGGGTAGTCTCCTCTCACTCTCTATCTCTCCTCCCCTCTACCTCCTCTAGTCTCCTCTCCACTTCCTCCTTCCCTCACTCCCCTGGAAGGACAAGTGAAGGTGATCATCGGCTCCTCCTTATTTTCTCTCGAGCTGTTTTCTCGTCCTTTTTTTTTTTCGCATTGAATCTGAACTGGTTTGTTTACATCCTGATTCTGATCTTTGTATTTTATCTGGACTAATCAACAGTGTTTCTCTGCCTCTCTGTTTCTCTCTCTCCTCCGCCCATCAAATTAGAATGTTAATTAAAATGGTGCTCCTTCAGAAGATGACAAATCAATGATTATGGTGAGTGTTGAGACACCTCCTGCGATGCCCCCCAGAAGAACGTGATACATAAGGAACATTCTTAAAAAGGAACTAGAGATTTAGAGTTTCTACCTTTGTAAGAAAAACATTCTTATACAGTGTCATTGCATTTTTAGTATATGAATAACAAAGGTATACTCCATCTTCCCTTAAAATTTTGATAGGTTTTTTATAAATTTTCTTTCACCCTGAGGTATGTCCATAAAGAAACAAATTGATTTGGGTGGGAGGTTTATGTTTGAATATCATTTAGCAAAACATTCTTGCACTGAATGGAGACAGGCAAAGGTTTTTGCATCTACATAACACCCTCCCAGTGTTATCGTAGTAACCTTGATCAAATTCTAACCCCTGCTGAGTTATGATACAGCATTAGAATTTTATTAGGGCACTGACCAGTGGGAGGACCTATTGGAATCGATAGGATTCTATTTAGGGCCCGAGCACTAACCAGTGCAAGGCCCTATTGAATCTGTAAGGATTCTTTTTCTTTTTCTTTTTCTTTTTCTTCTCAAAAGTAAGTAACTGTTTTGGAGGCCTGAACATACCCCAAAACTCACCAAACTTGGAATATACGTCGCATCTGGCAAAAAATGTAGTAATTCAAAGTCACTGGGTGTGGGTGTGGCCCGGGGCCTCTATAGCACCTCCTGCTGTAACGCCTCGCCTCCTACATACACTTACATTAACGAAAATCGGTATGTATATGTATCATGACCACACGCAATAAAAACCCTTTTGGATGCTGTCATGATATGAGGCAAGACACAGGTTTCTCGTGACTTTGTTTATTTCACTAGCACACACAACACGGCTAAAATCACTAACTGCTCCCCCAGGTAACATCATCACGCACAGCCCCCTCGCAGGCTACGGTAGCCTCATATGAACAAAAGGCTATCTCACAACATCTCCCCTTTTTAGAAGAAAAAAAAACATTATAAAGCATCAGTGAAATTACTACTTGCCACTGAACTGCAAACCCTTTTCCTTCATACTTCTCAACCTACTACAGACAACATTTGTAACTGTTCAACTGTAAATACTGTAAATAACAGTAACATGCATAAACCGTAACAGTTTTCTTTTTCATAATAACTCTCTCCCATTCTCTCTCATTCTCTCTCCACAACTGAACACAGGCCATCATCAGGGTAGACTACCCTCAGTCCTGAGAAGGGATTATTCTGCCCTTTTGAGAGAGAGGAGGATGAACTCCCTGAATTCAGTCCTCTTCCCGTCTGTGGTTCCAGTAACAACAACACTAACACAGACCTAATAAAGAGAACTTAAGGTCAATGTCTCTATCAGTCTCTAAATCTGAGAGGCAGATTAACCTCACAGCCCCTGGAAGTCAGTTGCCGTGTAGAGGTAGACTGGAGAGGAGACCCGAGGGCAGGACCTGACGATGGTAGGCTCTGTGATGGCTCCTGTGGAGCAGCCACCATTGTAGTCAGGGAACTGCAGTCCTGCTGTTGTGGGACGGGAGCGGCACGCTGGGACAGTGGTGCGGATTTGTCGTCCTGTCATCAGCTGAGCAGGGCTTGTTCCAGTTGCAGCAATCGGTGTAGAGCGATAACACATCAAGTCTAGGCAGGGGTCAGACTGTTTTAGGATGTGTTTGGCTGTTTGGACAGCTCTCTCAGTGGCCCCATTCCCCTGTGGGGAATGGGGACTGGAGGTTATATGGGTGAAACCATACCTCTGTTTAAAGTCCTGAAACTCAGCTGATGTGAACTATGTCGCGTTTTCACAGACCAGTTCTAATGGAATTCCCCATCTCACGAACATGTGTTTGAGCTTGTCAATAACCTGTCTGCTTGTAGTAGTAGTGAGAGGAGCAACTTCAATATCTCTCGAAAAATAGTCCACTACAATGAGGAAACCCTTACCCTCCAGCTCATACAGATCAGCTGCAATCCTTTGCCAGGGGCCACTGCATAGGGGAGTCATTACAAGTGGTTCACGTTTCTGTGTAGCTTTATGCTCTGCACAGAAGTCACATGATCTCACCTTCTTTGTAATATGAGCCCCAATGCTGGGCCACCAGACCGTTAACCTGGCTCACTCTCGACACTTGGTTAGACCCTGGTGACCTTTGTGCAGCTGGCTTAGAACATCGGATCTGAATGCTGTGGGGATTACAATGCGATCTTGGTACAGTAGTAGACCATCTAATTCAGAAAGGTGAGCTCTAGGTGTGTGAAATCCTCGCAGGGGCGAGAACTCTGTCATCCTCGGTGGCCACCCTTTTCTGATGAAGGTGATCACTTTTTGAAGTTCGGCGTCACCCTGTGTGGCTCTGCGGATTTCCTCGAGTTTGGGTGCCTTGATTGGCTTGCTAGCCACCATAGTGTTCACATATGCTCTGACCTGACCATCAGTGTCCGTCTTGTGGTCTCCATCCAGGCCTCGAGAGTGCGTCAGCCACCACCAGTTGTTTACCTGGGACATGCTCCGCAAAGACATCAAACCACATTAGGTACATGAGCAGCCTCTGACACCGCAGTGGGGTTTTGTCAAGGTCATATGTATTAATCAATGGCACCAAAGGCTTATGGTCTGTTTGAAGGCAGACGCGGCCCACCCCCAGGATGTAATGGGCAAAGCACTCACAGGCCCACATGCTTGCCAAGCACTCTTTCTCGATCTGTGATCTTTTTCCCGCATCTATGAGAGTGCGAGAACAGAAGACGACAGCCTGCAACTCTCCATCGTGGTCCTGTAACAGGGCAGCGCCCAGGCCATAGCTGCTGGCATCTGCACTGACCACCGTTGGCCGGCCTGCGTCGTAGCAACAGAGTGCTGGTGCTGCCACCAGCGCAGCCTTTGCTCTGCTGAATGCCTGTTGCTGAGGCAGACCCATGCAGTCTCTCTTCTGAGTAGAGTAGACTCAAGAGTGGGTGCAGCATGGTGAACAGGCCAGGAAGGAATTTGCCCACATAGTTTATCAGTCCTAGCACCTGGCGAAGTTGTTCCACATTTGCGGGGCAGGGCAGTTTTGTAAAGGCCTCTACTTTGCTGTTATCTGGTTTCTCACCATCAGCGCTGATTATGTGCCCGAAGAACTGTAGTTCAGCCCTTCCAAGTGGCACTTTGCTCTGTTGAGCTTGAGGTCCGAAGCTTTAATTGTGCATAGCACCATGTCCAGGCGGCGGTCGTGTTCCTCCTTATTAAACCCATAGACAAGGATGTCGTCCATCACGACAATGGTTCCCTCCAGGCCCTTAAGCAGTGTGCTCACCAGCCGCTGGAAAATCTCAGGCACTGATGTAATCCCAAATGGCAAGCTTTTGAAGCAAAACCTGTTAAGCTGCTATTCATTTTATTGACTCTTGCAACTAGTCCCATTCGCTTTGCCACAGACTTGCCCAGTAAGTTGCTTGCATATTGCCCTTTAATGACCGTGATCCAGTACTGATATTTCTGGCCCTTGTACGTGGTAGTGGCGAGGAATTTTCCCACACACAAAACTCCCTCCTGGGCTGTACACTGCCGGCCTGGATATGATCAGCCTGGGTCTCTGCCGTAACCCACTGAGTATCTCTTCTGTTACAACAGTAGTGTAAGCCCTAGTATCAATTTTGAATCGACTGGGCTGCCATTCACCATCAGCTCAACATCCCAATCTGTGTCTGAGTCTGAATCTGTCTATGACAGTTAGCTTTGACTCAGTTATATTTCCAACGAAAAGTCCTCCTATGAAAAATTAATCTTCCTCTGAATCCTCCACAGCCTCAGTCTTAACTTCTTTTAGCATTCTGGTTTTGCACATCACAAAATGGCCCATCTTGTTACACTTTCTACATCTTTTATTGCAAATAGGACAGCTCTATTTTTGATCATGCATCCTATTGCATCGTTGGCATTTCTGTTTAGCTTCATTGTGTTTTTGGTGGGTGTGGTGGTGCGGTCCATTTTGACGATTCGCCATAAAGTATCAAGTCCTTAGAATTTCGACTTAGAATTTTCCATCTACACCAAATTGCTCACACATGTAGAGGGTGTCCCCCTGAATATGTCTGTGCATCAATACTGTGTCATATCCATAGCGCCACCCACTGGACACAGGAAATAAGCCTCATATAAATCAATCACACTTCCTACATGCACATACATGAACAAAATTCAGTATGCATATGTATCATGACCAGATACCAAAAGAGACCAAAATACCTATTTGGACACATACCCTCAGTCCAACAGGAAGCCGGCCATTTCATTTTCGCCGACATTTTGACCCATTTCCATGCCTTGTACTTAAACGAACTCCTCCTACAGAATTGACACCACAGTCTTCCCATTCACTCAGTATCATCCTCAGTCCATGAAGATGAAAAGTTATCAAAAACTTTTGCCTACGTCATACCTGGTGGGCGTGGTGGTGCGGTCCATTTCAATGCTTCGCCATGAAGCAGGAAGTCCTTATAACTTCAACATACAATTACCCATCTACACCAAATTGCTAACACATGTAGAGGGTGTTGCCCTGAATACATCTGTGCATCAATACTGTGTCATATCCATAGCGCCACCCACTGTACACATGACGCCAGACAAACATCATATGACTTACATGACATTTACTGTTTGGCTTCTACACATCATACACTACAACATGACATGCAAGTAACAGGTGAGCACGCCCTACGATGGCACCGCAGCCCGACATGCGTGGAGCGAGGGCACGTTCATCACTGCTTGCAGCTTTAGTTATTTTTATTCTGTGTGTTTGATGGCAGTTTTGGAGGCCTAAATATACCCCAAAACTCACCCATCTTGGAATATACGTCACATCAAAATTTCATAATTCAACATGATTGGTGTAACGCCCCGCCTCCTACATGCACATACATGAGCGAAATTCAGTATGCATATGTATCATGACCAGACGCACAAAAAACCCTCTTGGACCCATACCCTCAGTCCAACAGGAAGTCGGCTATTTTTCTTTTAGACTCCATTTTCACACATTTCCATGCCTCGTACTTTAACGAATTCCTCCTACAGATTTAGTACCACAGATTTCACATTCAGTCAGTATCATCCGCAGACCTTGAACATGAAAAGTTATCAAAAGCTTTTGCCTCCATCATACCTGGTGGGCGTGGTGGTGCGGTCCATTTCGATCCTTTCGCCATAAAGCATCAAGTCCTTATAACTTCAACATACAATTTCCCATCAACACCAAATTGCTCACGCATGTAGAGGGTGTCGCCCTGAATACGTTCATGCATCAATACTGTGTCATGTCCATAGCGCCACCCACTGGACACAGGAAATAAGCCTCATATCAATCAATCACAATTCTTACATGCACATACATTAATGAAATTTGGTATGCATATGTACCATGACCAGACACACAAAATACCTATTTAGACCCATACCCTCAGTCAACATCATACACTACACAACATGACATACAAGTAGCAGGTGAGCGCACCCTCCGACTACGCCGCAGCCCGACGTGTGTGGAGCGATGGCCCGTTCATCGCTGCTTGCAGTTTTAATTTAATTTTATTTTTATTTTTTTATGCAAAATCCTATTTTTTGGCCTTTTGACAATGGACATTTTGACTTGTCACAGTAGCTAAAGCAGGTATTGTAATACGATTATTCTGAATTTCAGGTAGTTGCTTCAGTTTTAGGCTTTTTCTCACTCTGAACTTCTCGAGACAGTGAGACTGCTCACTGTCATGGATTCCTGGGACACTTGAATAGAACAGAGACCTTTTTGATGTTAACAGTTGAGCTTTACCGCCATGACAAGTTAAAGTGCCTCCTTTGAAAAAGCCCTATTGCTCAGGGTTGTACTTGTAAGCTTGGTAGTCTGTCAGCAGTCACTGTTGCTTTACTGAGTAAGTGACCTGAAATACAGTAGTGAGTATTTAGTCTATGGCAGAACAAAATACAAAATACAAACAAATAAGGCAAAACTGGGAGTTGTCATCTTCAACTGCATAGTGGTCTCTTCATGAATGCATTATTAAGACTTGGAGAAGGCACCATTGATTCCAATTTAGAGCACCATTCTAAAAACGGTGTCTAAAAATGTTGATGGCACACCTCAAACTACAAAAAGTCAATTATGACTCTTTCTATTATGAATCTTTGATCCATGGAGGTTTTATATGTGAGAGCCGAGAAAAGTGATCAGAAATATGTGACATCTTCACAATGCAAAGTCTATGGGCACAGCAGGAGCTCACAGGCAGAGCCAGCGGGAGAAACACTACTGTGCAAAGTCGGCCAAAACAAATGCCTGAAAGAGTTAATTCAGTCCCTCTCTAAATTGTCCACAGCCACAATTCCTTGCTGTAGCAACATTTGAAGCAATGCACTACCATCCGCAGTCACATGGAAATGTAGCCCAGTGAAAGAACTGTCCAATTCTGTCATCATTGCAGTTGTCTTTTTCGAAATACTTGTGAATTCTTCTTCACATCTTTCCTTGATTGCATAAACTATTCCATCGCAATCAAGGAAATATGTTTAGGACAAGTGTTCATGTTAACTGTGGGCCATTGTTGCATGACTTTCCCACATCATGATAGTAGATGTCTGTCTGTCAGTCTGTCAACCTGACCCTGAAAAGAGCCTATCAAAGAGAGAGAGACAGAGAGAGAGAGACAGAGAGAGAGAGAGACAAAGGGAGGAGGTGTTCATCAGTCAGTGGCAATGACTGGCTGGTATCTGCATCTCGCTGTCATCTGCACCAGCTTCTGCTACCGGCTGGAGGAGGAAGGAAAGAGGAGGAGGAGGTGTAAGAGAGGAGAAGAGGAGAGGGAAAACCTCTATCCTCTCTATCTCTGAGCCTCATCTCCGGCAGTTCAGGAGCCTGCTTTCCAAGAGTGCCTCATTTTCAAATCTCTTATCTCGGCCCCCGTTTTAAGTATCGCAGTTTTATATTTTTACATATCATTTGCATGCAGCTCATCAAACCTGGCAACCTCAATTTTTTTTCTCCTTTTTTTTTCTGCTTCTCGGAGGTGTGCGGCGATATGAACATGCCTACACAAGGGAATGAGCTTTCATTCTACTGCTGAGCCTTAGCTGTGTACTGTATTGACGATATTTGTATCTCGTGAGTGGAATGTACAGTGTAAAGAAGTATCTTGTGTCTCTTGATCGTTAGTGAAATGCTTTGCATGAGTGCAGCAGAGGTAAAGTGAGTGTTTGTATGAGAGAGGCGGATGTGAGGAGGTTTCTGATTTTTATCTGCCTTCCTTTTCTTCTTTGTATTTTTGGAGGATTCACACAGTGACCTCTTTGTTTGGGACAGTTAGTACAGCCCTCCAACCCCCTGGATCGGGAAAGAATCCATTTCCTGTAGCCAAGAGATAGAATGAGAGAAAGAGAGAGAAAGAGGGAGAGATAGGATGGGAAGGAGGGGCAGGCAGGCAGAGGGGTAGGAATGAGACTTGGGTAGAGGAAGAAAATCTGAGATTAAGAAAAAAAGAAAGAAAGAAAGAGGTGGATAAAGGGAAGGCGGTGCAGGGGGGACAGTGAAAGAGGAGAAAGGAGGACAGTGAATTTGATGATTGAATGAATGATTTTGTGAGAGGAGTGAATGAATGAATGATGGTTGAAAAGGTCAGGAGAGGAGCGGGGTGGCTTATTAAATTCCCAGATAGAGGATCACAATATCTTTCAAGTCCTTAATGCAGGAGAAGATTTTTAAAGGAAAAAAATGCACCTTTTTTCGAGTGTGTATTTATAAATGTCCAGGCTAGAAGGGTTTCAAGGTTAAAGTCCCCATGAAGTCAAAATCACTACTTGTTTTTATCATATATGTCTTGCTCCATATCTCAACACATCAGTATCAGGCCCAACAGTGGCAAAAAAGCTGTTTTGCAGGTTTTTTAAATGGTATTTTAGAATTTGTAATTTCCCGGAAACTGATTAAAAATGTTGATGACTCATCCTGCACGAGTGAATTAATTATTTGTCCAATAAAAGCTTTCTTTATTTTATGATGCTGCCATGGGTAGTCATCAGGAGAGTGTGTTGCTGGACCAGACAGACCAGAACTCACAGATCACTGTACAAAAACACAACTTTATAACTTCTACAAAAACACAACTTCATTACATTATTCAGTGACTTGGGTATAATTGGGTAATGTTTTGTGGAGAAATTATTTTCTGTAATGAAAAAATTAGCATTTCACAATATTGGCTGCTTCCTCTTTTAGGAAAATTGTAATTATCTGTAAGCGTTGGGATGGCGGCTGACCCGGCCTACAATCCCAAAACCTCCACTCTCGATCCACCTCCACTCTCACCCTGACCATCCCATCATCCCGTCTCAAATCTTTCGGTGACACAGCTTTCTCCCGCACAGCACCCCGTCTCTGGAACTCTCTCCCCCCCTCAGTCCGCGACTCCCCCACCCTCCCCATATTCAAATCCCGCCTCAAAACCTACCTCTTCACACAAGCTTTCGACCTCCCCTCCATATAACTCCTGTTGTACCTGTCCCGTCTTTCTGTCTGAAATAACTCATACCCACCAAACATCCCAACACTCCCTCTGTTGTACATTGTTCTGCTGTCTTTTGTTTGTTTGTCACCCTTGATTGTTTTCATCTGTAATGTGTCTTTGGGTCTTTGAAAAGCGCTATATAAATAAAATGAATTATTATTATTATTATTATTATTATTATTATTATTATTATTATTAAAACGTCAGTATTTGACGAGTTGTAATGAAACTCAAAAATCAATTTTCTTACAAAATGGACCTTTTTTTAAACATTAATTACTTCTGATGATGGTGAAAATTCTCACCACATCTTCTCAAAGATTAAGGTGATTCAGATAGCTTATTTTTCTTAACATTATTTCATTCTGATTGATATACAAAGATAAAGAAAAAGCAGCAAAGCTGAACATTGAAATGGTTTCTAAACAATTTATTAAACAATTGACAAGGTTTATAAATTCAATTTTATAATGGCCATTCAAAAAGTGTTTGTAGATGAACTACACTGAATTTATTAACCATTTAGCTATTATTATGATCAGTTACAACAATTGCTTGATAAATGATTTATAAAGTATTTTATTGTTTATTAACAGTCAATTAACTATTAACTGAAGTTTAATTAACTATACATTTACCATTTATTAATGATGGTTATTAAGTGTTGCTGGCCAATTTGACATTATTCAAATTTTGTCCAGTCTCATTCGTATTCTACCTTCAAGCCATGGTCAATCCCTACTGTCTGCTCAGATAGTTGGCCACCCCATCACTCCGGTTTGTTCATTTCTGTCCAGGTTCTTCTGATTTGGTCCCTCAGTGGTGGAATGGAATCCACTCTGAGGTCAAGACAGAATGAAAACCCACAATGTCAGACTGCAACTACTCACTATGAAATCACCTTACTTGTCACCAATGGGGAATCTCCTCTGCCATGGAGGTTACGCTTTCACCCGTGTCCATTTATACTGTATGTTTGTTGGTTGGTCGGTTGGTTGGTCGGTTGGTTGGTTTGTAAACAGGATTACACAAAAACTGCTGAACGGATTTCCACTGAACTTGGATGGAGGATGAGTCTCCATCAAGAATAGACCCCAGTTATTTTTGGTGGCGATCTGGATAAAGGGACGGATCCAGGAATATTATCTCACTTTCTTTAACATTGAGTGATAGGGCATTTTTCAACATAGTGGTTAAATTCTCGGGGAATAATGCATGGATATGAATTAGTACAATTTGATGTGGATTCTAGATCTGGTGAATTTAGGTTTTGGTTATGGGTTGTTTGTTTTTGATGTTGGATTAGGCTTAACTGAATAAAAGGGGATTGTTGGGCCTTGGTAAGGTATGCACCCGACTGAGTGCCAGTCTAGTTGGTTGTGCAACAATGTAACACAAGACACACAAATGCCCATTCTCTTAGTTGTTTGCTTGGGCAGGATCCACTTAACAATCTACCTTTTTTCTGACAAACAAGTTCCTTTTTGTTCAAAATGTACCGCACAGTACATAGTTTAGTTACACTTTAATAGAAAATCTTAGGGATCCTAGCAGTGTATTAACTCTCAAACATTTATATTAGTATTGACCTAAAACGTTTCATTTGGACAAATTATAATGGAGTAACAGGTTAGGGTTATAAAGCCAAACTTTGATTAGAGAAGAACATAGGTACCAAGCCAGAAAAAAACTCAGCACATGAAATAATGTTTAAAAAACATCTTCAAAAAGGCAACCTACCATGGCTAAATTAATGTTAATGAACACAGAATATCATAATGACACTGATGAAGAAGTTGTATTTCATGTGGATCAGTCATGGCTACCCAATGCATACAATTCCTGGTACCCAAGAAGAAAAAGAAATAGAAAAAAGAAATATGTACAAAAGCATGTTGAAATGCTTTCTCTGCATAAACCACCTAATGTTTTCTATCAATGAGCCACTAGCAGTGCTATTAAACATGTTTTTTTTTTTTTTTGTGGGGAATTCTTCCCTTTCATTTAGAAAGCATTGTTATATTCTACAAAGTGACCTTCCACCTGAAGCCACGTACTATATGTAAGCATGTACTAACATGGATTATTGACTTGCATGTTTTACATTTAATGACCATGACCCTGTTCAGACCATTATAGAGCCGTGTGAACCTTATTAGACAATGTGAAACAGTATACACCATTGAGACATAGATGTGCTAGATGTACCAGTATTGATTTGCATATACAAACATACTTATTCCCCAGTGACAGCAGTTAAACTGTGGCAGTTGACAGCTGTAAAGAGAAATCTTAATCTGTTGATCTGCAGGGTAGGGTGGTGGTGGTGGTGGTGGTGGTGGTGGTGCTGAGGGGGGGGACTCGGTATATTTCTTTCTCTATTTCCTCCTCTTTAATTATAGTGTATATAGCACAAGGCAATGTGAGAGGGGGTAAAACGTTAGGGTTAGTTCAGAGAAAGTTCTCTGCTTCCCATACCCATTTCCGTCACCATCATCCTCACCAGTGTTTGGCTCCCCAGAGAGAGAGGGAGTGAGAGAGGAGCCATTCTGATGCTGAACTAGGGAATGGAGGAAGAAAATGAAGAAATGAAATCAGCCTGGCATCATTTGCATTCAAGTTTTATCGGTATAGGAGGAGGGCGTTTTTGGGCCTGATAAGGAGAGGGGGTCGCAGGCTGTGCTTGAGGTGGAGGGCGTGTTGGTGTAGAGAGAGGTGTGTGTGTGTGTGTGTATGAATGTGTATACGAATGCTTTATGTGAACTGACTTTGGCAGAAGAAGGTGGCTCTGGAGTTCAGTTGGTGTGTGTTTGTACTGACACACACATATGTGAATGTTACAGCAGCTACAGTGAGGACAGGGCGTTGGGGGTGGGAATGGTGTGTGTGTGGTGGGGGTGTAGGAGCGGGGGGTTAATATCAGACCAAATAATTAGATTCGCTATCGTCTCGGCGGCAGCAGTGCGGGGATCAGGCAGATTAAAGCCGGGCTCGGGGCTGGTTAATATTCATGAGAGGACCGGGGTCCGGGCGAGGGGCTTAGACTGAAGCTCAAAGACTCTCCTCCGGCTGATGGGGCTTAAGGCAGCGCTCTCAACCAAGATGGAGCTCTACTGTGGAGGCCTGACATCCCACTGATAGATGGAGGGCTGGGCGGATAGTTAGAGTGAGACAAGAGGTTGAGAGGGTGACAAGGTACGGCTAGGTGAGCTGGTGCTTGAGACACCTCCATCTCTGTGGATCTCTGTGGATGTAGGTCCTTATTTGATCTGGTAGTCTTTGTTTGTTTTTTTAATTCAATGAGCCTGACAATTCTGATGTAAAAAAAGAAATACCACCCCATTCTTCCTCTCCCTCTCTCTTCCTCTCCATACTAACCCCATTCACACTGCCGTTTGCATGCGGCTTCAGTGCGCCAATTCTCCGCCTCCATCCCAGTGTGAATCTCTCGGATGTGGCGAGGGGTGAAATTTCGCTCCGGCGCTGATCCGCCTCTGGAGGTAGTATCAGGGCCGAATTTTTGATGAACAGAACCAGTGTGAACGGATAAGCCGGCTTCACGTATCGAGGGCGTGTCGATCGGACGGTCGGTTAACTACACAGGTCCTTCACTCAACTTAATACAGAGATATGTCCCACAAAGCAACGTTACAGGACCAAACAAAAGTAACTGTAACTGTCTTTGGCAACTTATATGAGGACAAAAATACCGCAGATATGTGTGAAGCGTCTGTCCTCCTGTCTGTCCTCTCACCTGTCCTACCAACTCTGTGTCACATTTCTGCCCGAAAAACAGCGTCTGTCACCGGCAAAAAACTTTAACTCACCGAGTGTTTGTGATGAAAATAAATCACCGTGACAGTCAGCCCTCCCGACCGAGACTTCAGTGAACTTTCCCCCAGAAAACAGCCTCCGTCCCCGCGAGTCAGACAGCGTCCAGATTACTGATGCCGATTATTTAATTATTTAATTTAGTGCCAAAAACGTAACTTTGTCACTTTCCAGGATGTTTGGTGGGTCAGGATCTCAATCACTACACATTATAACAGCATCCATAGGATTATAAACTGTCCGCGGGTTTAGATTGACAGGGGGACACCTGGGAAACACCTTGAAAACATACAGGCGTCATCATCATGACGTGTACCGTCACGCCTCTTTAGGAGCCGCAGCACCGGATTTCTGTGTGAATTCCGGCGGTTCTTCTTTAAGGCGGAGCTGCTTCGCTCTGTGTGAATCACCATCGGCGGAGAATTGACAAACTGCCGCTGCAGGGATAATGCGGCTTCTGCTGTGTGATTGGGGTTACTGTCTCTGCTCACTTCATACCATCCTGACACTTAAAATCTTTTTGTTAAGATGACGCACATAATACAGGAATACATTTCTAAGTTCCAGTCTAAATCTAGGCTATGGGAACATCTATGATTGAATTAGGACACATTTTCACAAAGTAATTTTCTATTAAACCAGGACGTTAGTAGCTTGTTGCAAGATATCTTGCACACTGTTGATCAAAGTAAGTTGCGAACAGTGAGTACAGCAAATCAAAAGTAGTATCAGGTAGGGCTGGTGAAAAAAATCGATTATTGATTAATCGCGATTATAATATTGACGATTATGAATCGATTATTAAATTTCCAAAAATCGATTATTTAATTTTATTTAATTTCTTTTTAATTATTTTTTTATTTTTTATTTTTTTAAATTGTAATACAAACCGGAGTCCTGCTCTTACTGGCTGTCATACCTGATTTAACCCGGAGGTGCAAGGTATTACACAGCTGTCCTGTGACCACAGAAAGTTCCAAAGCCTCTGCATCTTTGTTATATGGAGAATAACATAAATAAATAGAATTTGGACATTTATTCACAAGTGTGGAAATTTTTTTAACAGTGAAAGACTACATTTAAAACAAAGTAAATAATAATAATTTGGATATTACAGTTACTCTATACAATATTGAAGGTGCTGTGAGGTGTGAGTCAAAAGAGAAGTAAAATAATTCAGCAGCTGACTGATGTTAAATGGAATATCAATAATCATTAATAATCGAATCGAGACTTCAATAATCAGAATCGAATCGAATCGGGAAATTGGGCTGATTAACCAGCCCTAGTATCAGGGGTGTAGTTCTATTCCTTTAAGTACTGGAGCGCACCGAAGACGCATGTACATGCACATGCAACGCATGCTGATGTGCACGCACACATGCGACGTGCGCTGATGTGTACCTGATTACGGTTATTTTTAACAGCAACGTCGTGATCTTGGACCTTTTTAGCGATTACAAAAAATGAAATGATGTTTTCCTTTATCCTGGGGGGAGGAATTCATTCATTTACGCATTCATGACTTATTTATTGCCCTGATATGATCCTTCCTATGGAAGCTCATTTCTGCCAGTTAAAGACACAAAATGTATGAAAACTTAGCCTTGATTAAATATATATATATATATATATATATATATATATATATATATATATATATATATATATATATATATATATATATATATATATTCACATGGTAAGACATAAGTATTAGTTAAAAAGTCAGCAATGTGAGATGAAAAGTCATAATTATGCATTAGAAAGTCATTATTATGACTTTCAACTTTTTAATCTCGTAATTATGACTTTAACTCGTATTTATGATTTTTTAATCATCAACTCTTTTTCACAGAATTTTGAATAACTATTTCATAATTTTGACTTTCCATCTCATAATAATGTTTTTTTGACGTTTTTCATCTTGTCCTGTAACTGGCGGAAATGGTCTTCAATTTTTAGCAAAGTGAACGTCGCACAAAGCCTGGCACGGGACGCTTTTGGAATAGGTGATAACAGACAGCATGACTGCAGCAGGTGTGCTGGTTGTTATTCACAGCTGCTGCTGTGCAATGTAACTTTTGTCATAATGTTTCTCCCACTGTGAACATTTTTGCTCCTACTTGACTGTGCGCACAAAAGCCTGGACATGTCAAATTTTAAGTATAAGTTAATATTTTGTTGGCTGAGGTCCTAAACACAGTTGCTGTTTCTGTGTCCAGTGTGCAACTCATTACATATGTCACATATTGTAATGAGTTGCGCATGCAGAGCAGTTCTGCTCTGCTCACGAGAACATGCCACCCTTTGTTGGTGCCATTTGAAATCATGGATCTCTTTTACAAGAGAATGGCAAGAATAACAGAAAAACACAGTAAAATGAAATAATCAAATAAAACATTTGCACACAGACAATCTGGATTCAATGGATTTCACCATAGCTTTAAAATTGTTCAGTGGTGCAATATTCTCAAGTGTAAGATCTGTAGAAGGTCTGTAGACTGTTCCATGCAGTCGGTGCAGAAAACATAAAAGCTGTCTTTTTTGGGAACAACAAATTGCAAAATGTCCAGAGGATGAAGACTGTAATTTCTGCATTTCAAAAAAGAGAAAGATAACTAAAAAGGGAGTTTGCCAATATTGATAGCAGAGACTGAGACAGCGTGCAGCTAAAGCAGACAATTCCCTTTTAGTTGTTTTGTTTTTTTTAGTTTGCTAAATATATAGTTCATTCTCATGTTAGTAGTGTTTTCATTACTTTCCAGGGCAGTGTAGGTTGACTCTTTGTGGGTCCAGACAGGTTCCGTAGGTGACTGTTGGCAATTTGAGTCTGTGAGATCAGCGTCAGACCAAGAGAAGTGAAAAAGGTTCTGATACCATCCGGTGGCCTCTCTGTTCTCCTTAACTCACCCCACATCTCTGGCATCTGCTGTCTCTACTGGCCTGGTTAATTACACACACACACTCACACACACACACACTGACAAAGTGACATCTGGCCCTGTGCCTCTCTGATTCCCATTATCTTATGTGATGCTGTGTTGTATGCGCATTTGTGGCTGTAAAGTGTGTAAAGTTGAATATTTCAAGTTGGCGTTAATACTACGTGATCTACTTCACTTCTGTAATGGATGTTTGATTATTTAGTTTTAGTTCTATGAATCTTCAACTTCTGCTTTCTGAGAGTAACTCCAGTAGCATCTGCAAGAAAAAATATCCGTATCTACGTTAAATCCAGCTGTGGTAATTTTGAGGACATTATGACTAAATTACAAGATTTCCAAGTGATCTCAGAGTTTTCACAGCCTGTAAAAACAGTGTTGGTGCATGTATTTTCACACTGTTGTAGCTCCTGTAGGGTTTCCTGAATCCCAATGTGTCCACAGACATGCCGCCTAAATAAAAACTTTTTCCTGCAGTTCTTTAGGCTTCCTGCCTTCACATCTGATCCTGAGCTACATTTGGCTGTAAGGTCTCTTTCTACTTGACACTGCTTGGTTACATAAGCAGTGATATGGGATTAGGAAGGGTTTTGGAGTGAAAATACATCATTTAGTAGTATTAGTAAGTAGTTTAAAAAAATAAAAAACATTTAGCAGCCATGGAGAATAATTTCTCCAGTCAGACAGAAGATATGAAAATAAAGGGAAATTCCTTGTGATGTTACAGCTATAATGTTACATAACAGCTATAATGTTACATAACTATGGATCAATACATATACTATGTATGTTTATATTTTGTAGAGGACAGTAAAAAATCTGACTTTATCATTAATGAAAACGTGTTGATGTAGCTGTGGCCAGAGAGGAAACTCTCTGAGAGAGAAGTGGACAGCACTGACTTTTGATTAAAAAAAAAATGGTATTTACTCTCAAATAAGAAAAGATGGAAGAGTATCACACTCACAACAATTCCTTAATAAATAATTCCTTGATATTTTAGATATTTTTAGAAGCAGCTTGTGTCTTGCTTTGTATGTGCTGTGTGTGTGTTTTCTGCACTTGCGCCCTCAGAGCTCTCCCCATTGCCCTATCATGGTGAATTCCAAAGCTGTTGCCGTGATGAATTAGTCTGAAACAAATTAGCAGTACTTACAGCTCAGACGGCTCCAGCATTGGGTTACAAATTAAAACAAAAGCAGCCGTATCTCCACATCAGCGCTAGTTCCCCATGAAATCCAATACGCTCTGCCTCAATCTTCACCGTACAATAGACTGAGAGGCTTCCTTCCTTCTGTCCTTCCCTTCTGTCTTCCCGAGCTGCCCCGCAGCCAACGTCCATCTTCTTCAAGTGTTTCAAGATTTACCCCTGGCTGTCTGATCATACTATACACTAATGAAGTAAAAGTTGTAGTGTTGTCTCGAACCTGGAATTTCTAACTTCAATACAATATTTAGAAAAACATTGATATTGATACCAGTTTCCTTACCACGGGGAAAAAGTTTCAATATTTATAAAAAGAAATATACAAAGTGTATATATTAGTTCAAATATTAAGGGCGTCAAATTTTAGATTTTTATTAAAAGATAAATCTAACAAGGAAAGTTACCATGTTAGACAGAAAGATAGCAGAAAGACTGCATTAAATAGGACACAGATTAGTGACTTATTGTAACATTATGGATCAATGCACAGTTTTCCTTATGTTTTTATTGTTATTTAGCGAAATATCTATAGGAATATTAACTCATTCATGTCATTAAATTTAGTGGGAAGTTTGGCCATTTGACACCATATTAATGGTTATGCATGTTGTTGTCCATTCATTTTCATTTTTAAACTATTTTGCTTGTGACCCTTTCATAGCAAAGAAATGTGAAGTTCGACTACAGCCCAACTAATATATCGGTTGTATATGACCTATAACATTTGAAACAGTTAAGTTTACTGTTAAACTGTAAAATATCCTGCCTACACTACATATCATGTGTTTGATCCACATTTGAGAGATCACTGCAAAAAATGTGTGTGTATCGGCTGATATATCAATGTTGGAATTTCAGTCCAGCTCTCCTAGCACCACACTATTTCTGTAACTACAGAGTGATGTTCCCTTTTTGAACTAATACAATTTAATTTATTATTGTTTTTAAGAGTTCCAAAGTGCTAAAACACTTGGGAACCACCGTTTCACCTCATTTACTACAATTCTTCTGTTTTTCTTCATGCTAGGCAGCCATTGGTTTCCATTAGATTCAGAAAACAATGGCTGTCTGGAACCATTAACAGATTCATATATGTCCAAAACCTTTAACGGTGTGGGTTCTAATGAACTACTGCAGTCACAAGTAGGGTCACAGCTGTATACACTACTTTTAAGTGTATACAAATTATGTATATAAGTTTACCATGTCATGAAACTAATTATCACACTATGTGTGTTTGCTTGTCGAAGGAATTGGATTCTAAAAGTATATATCTTTCAGTTAATTTCCAGTATCCAGTCCGTCAGAACATAGAATGTTGTAAAATTATAATATAGAGTTTGTTCAACCAATAATAACTGAAAATAATCATTGTGTAAAATCATATATCTCAATAACATGAAAATTTCATAACAGTGCAACACTATAGTCATAAGCCACAGCAAGAATTTACACATCTGAACCTATACAGATACAGATTATACATTTGAACACATTTTATATTAATAAAATAAATGTAGAAGATTGATGCATTGTCTGTGTGCAGTTGTCTAATGAAGGGCATTTAGGGAAGAACTGACTGTGAGTGTAACCAGGTTTTTGGCCGTTTATTACAGATGAAAGAATGGAGGTCAGATATGTGCAATGTGAATACTCATCAGTTGGGAATTGTTTTTCAGCCAAATGCATGAATTGTGCCAGTTTGTTTGAAACACTGGCACCACGTCATACTGTCCACTGCTAAGCTTTTTTCTGATAGATCCCTTCACCTCTCACTAAAAGGTTCATTTTTGCCTGTTTTTTAAATGCAGCAGTATTGATTACAGAAAGGAAAAATAATCAGCATCACTTGGAATCACTGAGAGTACGTATTAGCTTTAAAAGATTTTTAAAGTCTCCCAATAGCCTTTTCTAAAAATATTTAATTAGCAATTTTCCTTTCCAGACTGGGAATGTACATTGTTTTACATATCAGCTTAGTTAAAGTGTGAGAAATAGGCCTTAAATAACGTGCAATAACAAGAAATAAAACTAAATGAAAAGATAACAGGAACAGAAGATACATTTAGGTCGGAAAGCACTCTTACTGTAGCTCACTTTAATTAGAAACTTGAAAAATCATATAATGTAACTGTATGGCCACAGTGGGAGACTTGTTTGCAAAGCTAACTTTTAACTGTGACAGAAGAATACAAAATACAAGCAGGATACACCATCATGTCAAATTCTACCCTCATCAACAGTAACTGCTCCGTCAGTCTGGTGAAGGGACTCTCAGGTCCAATTGTGAGTGAATGCTACCTGCTAGTGGACAATGAACAACATTGCATGAAAGGCTTGCTGAACAATACTGGGCTGCTCTCTCACAATGAGTTTGATGCAAAAGCAATTCAGCCATTGCATGGACTTGATATGCATAACAGAGAAAAGTGTTTTATTGCCTTTTAAAATGTTGAATTAGTTGTATTTTGTATGAGTTACAGCAAAAATGGAAAAGCCACAGACACGCTGAGCCATCTCTTATCACATGTTTTTTTGTCTTGGCATTTAGAAGTTAGAACAACAGAGGCACACACAACATACACACACAACATACAGTAAAGTACTGGACAAAGTACCTTTTTCATAGATGTTGTCCTCATCACAGCCATCACTGTTAAAGGCTGGTGAAATCCACTTTCCCATGTTTTTATCTGCAGGACAGGCAGGTGGACCCTTTCCTCCAGCGGTGTTGGCATTTACAGTGCATCTGTTAAAATGACAAACATTTGGTCTGCTGTTTCCTGCATAGTCATAGAATTCAAATTTATTATGAGCTTACATATAGTACAGTAGAACGTTTCGTGCAACACAGACATCACAATAGTTCACCTTAAAACTTTGCTAATTAAGACATTATTAAAACGGTTAATGTCTAATGGTGTTTGCTGAGCATGATTAGATGTTTAAAGGTGACATTTTACACAATTTTGCAGTAAAAATCATTTGCTCTGGGGCAGAATTTGGTATTGAAAAAAGTGTATCTGTTTGTCTTTCTGTGTGTGTGTGTGTGTGTGTGTGTGTGTGTGTGTGTGTGTGAGAGAGAGACATGGGATAAGCCTGTCCTGGGAGTGATTGTCAGAGGGAATGCTCTTGGTGCCTCATATGAACAAAGACAAGATTGTCCACAGGATGCACAGGTGTGTGTGTGTGTGTGTGTGTGTGTGTGTGTGTGTGTGTGTGTGTGTGTGTGTGTGTGTGTGTGTGTGTGTGTGCATGCGTGCGTTCGTGTCTGTCTCATACCTCCACACATGCATGCACTGGATGTTGACTCTCCAGTCTTTGTCCAGTGTATCCACTGTGGATCTTATTATTGCAGCCTGAATAGCAGCCTTTCGACCTCATCAGATCTTCCTCTCTTCCTTTCCCTCTCCCCTTCCCTCTCCCCCTCTATCCTGGAGCCTCTTCTCGTCCTCTTTTATTCCTCTTCTCCTCTTTTCTTCTCTCTCCTCCTTTATTTTCGTGCAGCTTTGTTCGACCCATGCTCCCCTCATTTCCTCATTTCCTTCTTGGGTTATAATCACCCTCTGCTTGCTGGCGTTCTCCTTATAAACGGTGTTTACCACTGGCCACACACTGGACAGCATCATGTGACTGTGTATTCCCAACTGACAGCAATCAATGCTTGGTTTCTGTGATTATTTCATGGTCTGCATATTATAAAGCAGCCCAGTGAAATAGGAGGAGAGAGTGAACACTTCAAAGGACTATGGCATTTATTTTAAGAGTATATGTCCTATTTGATTTGGTTTGTTTCCTTTTGATAAAAACATTGGAGATGTAAAGGGAGGGATGAGAGATACATGTGAACCTACAGGATCACACTTAAGGAGAGTAAATAGAAGTGTAGAAAGTTGTAAGCTCCAAGATGGTAAGCACTACACTGTATGAACTTTCACAAATACTATGAAAAGTTTTGTGAATATAAACATGTATTGTATGTAACATTAGGTTAGGGTTTGGGCTTTTTGGCCATTGTAGTAGTTTCCACAGAGACAACAATGCACAGCAGAATATTTTTTTTAATTGTTCATTATTTGTTCAACGCCCATTTGTTTAGATTAATTAATGAGTTGTTTAATCAATTTAATATCAAGAAATGGTGAAAATGCTATCAGTTTGTCAGGGACAGTAATGCAGCAAATCATCTTATTGAGAAGCTGGAACCAACATTTTTTATAAACCTTTTCTTGAAAAATAACTGAAAGGAACAGTTCACCCAAAAACGAAAATTCAGTCATCTACTCACTCCCATGCTGATGGAAAGTCGGGTGAAGTCCACAAAACATTTCTGGAGCTTCACAGCAAAACAGCGTTGCAGAATTCTCTTAACAACTGAAGCGACTGGTAATACATAAAAAAATCAAACAAAACTAAAAGGTAGAATGGCTCCAAACAGCTTGTAAGCCGTAATTCAGGTCTCTAGCCTCAAGATCCCAAATTGATTTGAAAAGGCGCTAAAATGGGTTATTTACACCCTTGATACACAATTGAACTCATGCACCAGCTTTAGACTGAGATAATGACTGAATTTCATTTTTGGGTAAACAGTTTCTTTAATGACAAATTTGATAATTGATTAATTGTTAATATAAATTATTAATCGATTAACTAATTAATTGTTTCAGCACTACTAATTACAAAACAAGACCAACATTTCTGGCATATTTGACGTTATCACGTAAAGTGAAAAAAGCATAATTGACAATCAAAGTAAAATCAGCTTTAATCTCACTTTATGTATTGCACACATTTACAGTCATGGTCAAAAGTTTACATACTTTTGAAAAGAACATGAATATCATGGCAATTTTAAGTTCCAATAAGTTCTACAGCTCTCATGTTTCTGTGATGGAATGAAGGGAACACACTACTTTGTCACAAAAAAAACATTAATGACGTCTCTTGGCCATTTTCACCTCAATTAGCTGCTTTTGATCCATCCACAAGCTTCTTGTCGTCCTCTGGCCAAATGCTTAACCACTCCTCTTGACAGAATCAGTGAAGATCAACTAAATTTGTTGTCTTCCTGGCACAGACTTGTTTCTTCAGCACAGTCAACATGTTCTGATGGGGTTCAAGTCAGGACTTGGGAAGGCCATTCAGAAACCTCAATTCTAGCCTGATTCAGCCATTCCTTTACCACTTTTGATGTGTGTTTGAGATCATTGTCCCATTGGAACACCTAACTGCACCCAAGAGCCAATCTTCTGCTGATGATTTTAGGTTGTCCTGAAGAATTTGAAGATAATCCTCCTTCTTCATTATTCCATGTACTTTCTTTAGAGGAGCAGATCCACTGGCAGCAAAACAGCCCCACAGCAAAATACTACCAGCACCATGCTGGACAGTAGGTACGGTGTTCTCTGGGTTCACCTTCTCACCTCCAAACATATTGCTGCTCATTGTGGCCAAACAACTACATGTTTGTTTCATCTGACCACAGAGTTTTCCTCCAGAAGGTTTTTTCTTTGGCCATGTGATCAGCAGCAAACTTCAGTCGAGCTTTAAGGTGCCATGTCTGGAGTAAGAGCTTCTTTCTAACACCGCAGCCTCTCAGCTCATGTTGATGTAAAACACTGTGGACACTGACACCTGTCTTCCAGCAGCTTGCAGACTTTGACTTGGTGGTTTTTGACTGACTCTTGACCATCCTGACCAGTTTTCTGTCAGCAGCATGTGATAGTTTGTGTTTTCTTCCTGATTATGGCAGTGAGTCAACTGTGCCATGCACTTTAGACTTACAAACAGTTGTTTGTACAGTTGATCTTGGGACCTGTAACTGCTTTGAAATGGCTCCAAGTGACTTTCCTGACTTGTTCAAATCATGTTGTGGTCTTTCAGATCAATGCTGAGCTCCTTAGACTTTCCCATCGTAGTGTTTTTGGCTCAGTCTAGTGGGTGTATCAAACAAATTCTATTAAAATGGGCCCAGAAAAGTCAGCAGTTGTTATCAATCAGAATCACTCAGAATAAGAGGTCATGTTACAAAGGATATTTGATTAATATAACTTTCTATAATCACCTAAATTGATTGTTCAAGTTACTGTATGTATATTTTTGACCCATCAGATTTGGTCACATACTCAGAAAAAACTACAATAAATTCATAATTGAACCAAACTTTATGAATGTTTTCTGTGACAAAGTAGTGTGTGTTCCACTCATTTCATCACAGAAAAATGATAGATATAGAAATCATTGGAACTGAAGACTGCCCCTTTACAAGTGTATCTAAACTTTTGACCACGACTGTGTATGAGGAACACCCTCTGTTTTCAGCAGTGATGAGTCTGGCCGGTGAAAAGTTTAGGCTCATTCCTCATCTCCCTCTCTCTTTGCGTGTGTTTGTTTGCAGACCTCTCAGCTGACTCTGGTGTGTGAAGATCCAGACTGTTGGATCAGTCTCCTCCCTCTGACCTCTGACACCTCAGCAGCAAACTGTATCATCTACAGCCAAGGTAACAATCAAGAGCACACCAAGCATCATGTCCACATGGCTTATTGAAATGGATATTATATTCATGTGAACCAGTCATAATGTATGCTGACTGCCTTGAATGTCTGAATATATTCAATAGCCTCTCCACTGCCCAGTACGACCCCTGTCTGACAGTGATTAAAACATTACATTTGTAAAAGTGAAAGTCACCCACATCAATAGTTTTTGAGTAAAAGTCAAAGTATCTGAGATTAAAGGTTCTCTTTGTAAAAAAAAAAAAAAAAAAAAAATTGAATGAGCCTCAAAAATCAACTTTCATAAAAAGTGAACCTTTAAATGTACTTCATTATCAAAAAAGTAGTAAAATTATGCATATATTCACATGTATGTATATATGAAATACTATGGGTCGACTGACTATTAGCTGGCTTACGTATATAGTATAGTATTCAGCTTTTGGTAATAGTTAATAAAACTTAAGTAATAGTTATTTCACTTCTAAAAAAAATATATTGCTTTACAAACCATTTATTGAGCAACTGTTTATAGTAAAATTGCATGGTTAATAAATGCCTTTACAATTGCTTAATAAATGGTTTATAAAGCATTTTTTTTGTTTAACAGTAAAATAACTGTCAACTATAATTTTATTGAATGTATTGATTTATCATGTATTAATGGTGGTTATAATTAAGTTTTACCTGTGCTACTTTGGTCTGATGCATAATACAATCTGCAAAGTAGCTTATGATGTGCCTCCACAATGTAGGCGAATGGAAGTATAAAGTAGCAGAAAATGGAAATACTCAAGTAAAGTACCTCAGATTTACCTCAGTTGTATTAAATAAGTAGTTTAATATTTGATGATGTAGTACTAACATTCCATCACTAGTATATTATAAATTATTTTTAAATGTTGATGTACTAAAGACGTTTTGACATGTCATAGCAGCAAACCACAAATGTAATTATTCACTAATGATGACGTCATTCCATTCAGGTGTGTCGGTTCCAGGGCCTTGCTGTTGCAGACTTATTTGGGGGCTTAAATACATTTGAACTACCATCCATAGTTAGTTCCACCTTTGGCCAGTTGTTATCGTATCTTACCAAGCTTGGGATGGAATGATGGTTAATAAGAGCCTGCATCTTTTCAGGTGATGAGTTGTTCTGTAAGGTGACCAGAGAGCTTGTGGCTGGTGAAGGGCTCTTGGCTTCACTGGCGCCACCTCAGGGCTCCTCCTCCTCCCCACTGGCTCAGCCTTCTCCCCCACTGAGCCTCGTCACACAGAAACAACCCGTGGTGAAGGAGGAGCCGCTTTACCCAACAGTGCTGCGCACGGACATTCAGCTCCTCCCACAGCAAGCTGGCATGGCCGCCATCTTGGCTACTGCAGTTGTCAATAGTGAGTACTGAATTTGAGGCATGTCAGTATTTTTTAAATTTGTTGGAAATATAGCTGCTTCTTTGCTTTTACAATTAAGTACATACTTTTTGAATTGAAATAGCTTATAGAAAACTTATAATATGCTGAGTAGGTTAGTAATTAGAATGGGATGGATTGGAATTCAAATATATAATAACCTATAATAGAAATGCACACAATAAGACAATTCCATATAAATATGTATTCTTATTTAAAAAAAACTACTACATGACATCCAATACATAACCCCCCTTCTTATATTTTATGCTCTTTTTTTTCTTTTGTTTTTTTGCCAATATGATCCACTGCAATTTACCATTAGTCTTAAAGTTGCAATATTCTCTTTTGCCACAAGATGACACTGCAGCTTTTTAATAGCCAGCATCATTGCTCAACTGCAGAGATCTGCCTTCCTGCCACTGCTAAGCCTTAAAGTTTCCTATTGGCTATGTGCTGATGTCTGTGGCTGATGCCCATACGCAAACACATTTGCTGTGACTTTTGGCCATCAACCTAGATGATTAAAAATTCCTAAAAATAGCAGAGCATAATTGGATGTTGTTAGAAAATAACCCAGATGATAAGACATATGATAATTATAACATGAGTCTTGTTGCCTTGGATACTCATAGCAAAGGAATTTGTGTGTGTGTGTGTGTGTGTGTGTTGTGGGGTTGAGTACTCACTCAATCTATTACAGCTATAGACTGACTTCTGAATAATGGTTTCTGTAATATTGGTGATTTATTATTAATAAGGTTAGACCCAAATGTAGCACTTGAGGTACTTTCTGGTCTTTTACTGATTAGTTGTGCTTGTCTTTGTTGTGATACTGTTTAGTCAACTTTCTCTAAATTTATGTTGTGGCTCTCAGAGGACATCTTCCCATGTAAGGACTGTGGGATTTGGTATCGCAGTGAGAGGAACTTGCAGGCGCACCTTATGTACTACTGTGCCAGCCGTCAGAAGCAGCCAGCAGCAGCCTCGTCCCCGCCACAAGACAAACCCAAGGAGTCCTACCCCAATGAACGCATCTGCCCCTTTCCACAATGCAACAAGAGCTGCCCCAGTGCCAGCTCACTGGAGATCCACATGCGCACACACAGTGGTGAGAGCAAGATCTATATGTATTGCAAACGGACAAAAGGTCAACCACACTGAGGTGTAACTTGAAGAAACATGAACAGTGTGCCTTCGTCAACCCTTTCATTATGGTGTTTGGGAGATAAGTTCACTGTTTGTCCTTCCAACTTATTGTCCCTCTCTGTCCCTTCACAGGTGAGCGTCCATTTGTCTGTCTCATCTGTCTGTCAGCCTTCACCACTAAAGCAAACTGTGAGCGCCACCTTAAGGTACACACAGACACACTGAACGGGGTGTGTCATGGCTGTGGCTTCGTCTCCACCACTAGGGACATCCTCTACAGCCATCTTGTCACCAGCCACATGGTTTGCCAGCCTGGATCTCGCAGTGAGGTCTACTCCCCTGGGCCAGGCCTTCCCAAGCTGCCCCTTTCCACTGGTAAGTCGAACCAACATTGTGACCTCTGATTTTCAACATCAGAGTGTGTTTTTATGGCTTGGATGAGACTGTACAGAATATGTTGTAGTGTGTCTGGGTTTAAGATTGTTGATCAAAATTCACATTTCTGCAATGGACACATTGTTCTGAACCTTGCGATTCTACATTCATTGAAATGTAAGCTACTTTTATAGTTCACTAATATTGACTCTCTTGATCAGGTCTCAGTCCAGGAGACTCTGGTGTTGTGCTGAAGTGTCAAGTGTGTGGCCACAACTCTGACTCCCCGGCCCAGCTTCAGCAGCATGTACGAACCCACCTAGAGGTTAGGGTCCCGGCAGAAAGGAGCCCAACCCCGCGCCAAAGTACCCCATCATCAGTTGACCACTCCCAGATCCAGCTGTCTTCCCAGGAGAGGGAGCCCCTAGCTTGTGTCCCGAAGCCAGACTCATCCAGCCCAGGCGCAAATGGTGGCTCAGCCACACCTCGAGACTATAGTCCAACTGATGCCCCAACCACTGATCTAAAGATCAAAGAGGAGCCTCATTCAGATACTGAGACAGAAGAACAGAAATTGAAGATTAAGGAGAATGGTGAGGAGGAGGAGGACATTGGTGGAGAGGAGGGGGACCAAGAAGCAGTAAGGAAGACAGAAGACGTACAAACTGCCACCTCCTCAGGTCAGACATCAAACTCTTCGAAAAGTCCAGCCACCACAACTGTGAAGGCAGAACCAACTAGTCCCACCCCTGGCTCTAGCCCTGCCCATGTAGGAGGCACAGGGTCAGTTCTTCCAGAAGGAGCAATGTTCTTGTCTCAGTACATGTTTAACCCTGAGGCAGCCATTTTGCCTCAGGCCTCAGAGATACTGGCAAAAATGTCAGAGATGGTTCACAGCCGTCTGAAACAGGGCCAGACAGTTCCACCGAACAACCCAGCCTTCTTCCCCTCTGGACCGACTGTACCAACAGCCACAGCCACTCCGCCCCACAAAGGAGCCACCTGCTATGAGTGTGATATCACATTCAACAACATTAACAATTTTTATGCACATAAAAGGCTGTACTGCTCCAGCAGGCACCATGGAGAAGGTGCATCCTCAGCTTCAGGCCTTGGATCAACAAGGGATGCAGCCCCAGCCACGGTGCCTTCCAGCGGCTCACATGGCTCGAGTACATCACCTCAGGGTGGAGCAGCAAGTAGAGCAGCCTCTGCCTCACCCACTGATTCTGACCCTCCTGCAGGGAGTGGAGCAACAGAATCTAGGAGGGTGGTCGAAGTGAAGACAGAAACCCCTGTGGTGAGAGAGGGAATATCATCTTCTTCGGAAGGGGAAGGCGGTGGTGGAAGTGTTGGAGGAGGAGGTGGAGAAGGAAGAGCAAGTGAAGGCAGCCAGAGTCCTGCTAGTGGTTCTGTAGAGGACCTAGAAGATGATCCAAATAGAACCTTCTGCGAGGCCTGCAACATCCGTTTCAGCCGCCATGACAACTATACTGTTCACAAACGCTTTTACTGTGCATCCCGCCATGACCCATCTAACCAGCGATCCTCACACATGACCAAGGCATCCACCTCAGCAGCCTTTCTTCCACAGCCCATTCGCACACGCAAGAGGAAGAAGATGTACGAGATTCACATGGCCAGAACTGAAGCCCTAGCCAATGCGGCAGCTGCGGCTGCAGCTGCAGCTGCTGTCACTGCTGCTGCCTCTGCCCCATCCCCCTCCATTCTGGGCTTGGCAGTAAAGCAAGAAGTTTCTCCCAGCGGAGCAGGCGGCTCCAGCCCCGTAGGAGATGGCCCAATTGACTTGAGCAAGAGGCCTCGTCTCAGAGAGGTTCCACAGCAGAGCGGTAGCAGTATTCTCCCTGCCCTGCCTCTTAGTGATTACCACAAGTGCACCGCCTGCAGTATCAGCTTCAACAGCATTGAGAATTATCTTGCTCATAAAACATACTATTGCCCTGCCACCACCCTTCAGCCCCACACCTTGGAACAGCTTCATAGGCTCAAGAGATCAGCCTCTACCTCTCCCAAAAGCAGACCTCAGCAGGAGCGCTCAGATCTTCTGCACCCAATGGAGGCTAAAGCTCTCCCTGCTGAATGGGTTGTCCAGGCTCAAGGCACATCATCCAGTCCTCACCCCTCTGCCTTACCTGCCTCCAATACCACATCTCCACCCCATACGACCACCACACTCGCAGCCACCCCAGGAGCTGGAGCCAAAGGTGTAGGCGCTAGTTCCCCTCAGGTGATCTGCCCCTACTGCCCTAACAGGCTTCAAGCCTGTGACCTGATGGAACACTTCAAGACTACCCACGGCCTGGTTGTAACCATTCAGCCACCACAGGAGGTCCTGCCCCGGTCTGGCAGCACAGTCAGCCGCAGCCCCAGCCTTAGTCCTAGGGATGGAGCTACTGCAACCTCCTCCTCCACCCCAACCTGCATGCCCAGACCGGTCTCCCGAGTGCACAGAGATAGCATCAACGGACAGGCAAGGAGCGGTACAACTTCTCCTGTGTCCCCACTGGCAAACGGCAGCCCTTCAGCTGGGGATGGATCACCCTCGAACGGCTCACCTTCAGCCGGCTCACCTCTGCCCATGTCTCCCGCAAGGGCTCCCTCTCTGACTCTGTCACCTGTGCCTGAGATCCTGCAGGAGGCAGTGGAGTCATCCCACCTTTCAAACAAGGCCACCTCAACCATGGCCTCCCATCCTGTGCCCACACCCCAACCTTCCCCTATCCCCAGTCCTAAAACCACAATGATCTCCCCTGTCCAGAACGGTAACTCCCGCTTCTGTCGGCTGTGCAACATCAAGTTCAGCAGCCTCTCCACATTCATAGCTCATAAGAAATACTACTGCTCTTCCCACAGTGCTGAACACGTCAAATGAGCAAAGTAGTTCCCTCTTCCTCCTTCATTTCCTTTATCTCTCTCAGTGGAGGCTTTCCTTCCCTAAGTTTTCAAAAGCTCAGATGTCCCTGTCCTATGTGGGTGCCAAAATGGCACTTAGCTGGCATGACCATGAATGACGATGAATGACTGTTACACACCTGGCGGGGCCTGATGCCCGAATGCTCCAGAGCAGAGTTTGCAGGTGGTGTTACTTACATATATTAACTGATATTCCTCCTCCTATGGGTCAAGGTTTGTAGTATACTAAGAGCTGAGACGGATGCTACCTGCACACACTGGTGTGCCCTCGTCCTCTAGATCACTCTCTGTCTTAGCACCCCAGTCCCCAATTAAATATCTACCACTCCCAGGCCTCACAGTCTGTTAGCATTATGGGAAGTTAAGATCTATGTCAGCAACCTCTGTTCAGTCTCTGTTGAACTTTCAAACGTTCAAAATGGCTGTAATTAGATTCTCATTGATGGAGGCACTTCTGACTGATGATGATTCAGTAATGATGAAGCTGATTAAGATCAATCTCCAGTCTTTTCCTGAGCTCACGTTCAAGACCTAAATGAAGGAATCATTTATGTTGTGTGGAAAAGACTTGATTGTTGTTAATGTTTTTATTATCTGTGCATAGTATATGATGTCTGAAAAAAAGAATTCTATAATGCTTTTGGTTTCAACACTGGCTCTTTTTGCTTACTAGAGAAGTGAAGGTGTTTTTAACTGAAAAAGAAACATGCGGTATCACAATGTTACTAATTACTGAAGGATAATATTTCACAATGGACCGTTTTTCTTTTCTGACATACACACACTTTTTTATTTTCTCTTTAAAATGCAAGGGAGAAAAATGTGAAATATTTATCTTCTATCTTTTAGTTCTCACTGATTTCATGTCAACAGAAGACTACCTAGTGGTGTCTGGTGTCAGAGAGTATTTGTATTTTTTATTTTCATACTGTTGGAAGGAACTATTTGGATCTGGGTGTGTTGAAGTGTATTTTCTAAGTGTAGATATGTAATATCTTCTCACAGTAATCACTGGGATCACATTGAACTTTATTATCATGTTAGCATTTGGTGTTCTGTTTATGTAGTCTTTAATTGATGGTAAGGGTAAGGTCTGAAAACCAGCGCTGTGTTTATTTTCATCTTCTCTTGTACCTTGGAGATTAGCAACACGATTAGATCAGAACAGCTTCCTCACTCACATCAGAAAGCTAAGAGAGCGCTTCTGATACTGCTGTATTTACACTTTGGTGAGAATAATATAGTCTCCCAGATTTTAGGGTATCCAACATCGAAATTTCCAATAAAAGTCTATCTTTAGTTACCAGACTCCATACCATGCAAAGTAAGACTTTCAAGGATACACAGCTTTACATGTATGCCATTTCAGACATTTACTGAGGAGTACACAATACACATCAATTCGTTCATGTCTAATACACATCTTTTGAGATGTTTTATTTTTTATTTTTTTAATGACTGTATTTCTGTCCGGTAATGAAGGCATAGCAAGGAATAGTCACATCTTAGTATAACACCTCACACAGTAGAGTAAGCACATATGTAAAAAACACTTATTGTGGCTCGTGGTGTGTGTGTGAGAGAGCTGTACTCTTCCCCTTTCACCATTGCTCAGTCACTCATTCACACACAGTTTATGCCAAGTTCCCATGCTGCTGTTTGCATTTGCATTGCGGCATTTGTTAGAACTGTGAAATACTTTTTTTCCCCAATATTGATGCAAACGTATGAATGGAGGGCTTATCTTAATGTTTTTAAGGCCCAGACTTCATTTGGAATTGAAGCTGCCAAAAGCCAATTTTGCAACCAGGTGCTGAATTTGTTTCAAATTTGTCATTTTTTGCCTCCAAATTTTACAATAAACAAACATTATCCTGGGCATTTTCCTCATTGTGCAAGAGCTGAGGCCAAACCTCACATACTGAAAGGGAGAAGGGGAACACATGGACCAGCTGCTATTGGACATTTTGGATTAAAATCTAATATCAGACTAACTGTAAACTTATACACACAGGACCTTTGTCTGCTCCCAAAACTGGAAATTAAATGTAAAAGTGAAGGATTTTTAACATAATTCAAAACATTTATTTGAACATTTTCTGCTCTGATGTTGGTTGGAACAGCACTGCACCAGACAGATCATACTACTAAGTGTTTACAATTGTGCTGGTCTATCTCACAGTTCTTAAAAGGACAGAGGAGATACAAAAAATGTCACAGAGCCATGTTGACTGGTCGCAAATTGTGAAACTGAGTTTTGGAAAGTCATCCTTTAAACATATCCCCATTTAATTGCACTGTGTTGTTTAAAATGTGCTGAATGTTTTAGTTTTAGGGACTTTTTTGTCATGTATTTATGTCATGCAGAACTTTTCCCCGTCCAAAATGTGTTTACCGTTCTACCTTGAAGGACTCTGAAAGATTTAATCCCTCACAGACAACTTCTTTTTCTTAGTTGCAAACATGTTTTGCTAATAATTCCTCTGATGTCCTGTCCATAATGGAGAAAATCATATTGAATGTCAAATTTTTTATTTCCATATTTTCATTTCATTTCAGTTTCACTACACTCTTGTCCAAACTATGCATGGGAAATAAAAAAGTTCTGAGAGACACTGATGAAGAGTGTGACTGTACTTCTTTCTAGTGGCTGCTATCTTTTTTGTGTTTATGCCTTACGAGCTCTCATCACAAACCTGAGTGGGAGACCTTGACTTTTGTACACGCTTGATTCACTGTTGCTTATGTTTAGTCTCTCATAAATCGCTTCCTTTCATAAGAAAGTTTCAAGTGTGCTGTTTTTGTTTGATTCTTGCTTATGAAGAAAGACTCAATGAATCATCAGCTTTCCTTTTAAAACACACATGAGTAATACTACCCAAAAGAAAAAAAAGCTTTCTGTGCTCAGAGCTTCAAGGCTGCTCTAATCAATGGCAAAGTGCACCCACAGTAACACTGTTTCCTTTAGCTTGCATTCAGACAAAATGAATTAACGCATATTTTAAACAGACTTTTTCACCCAGTGTTTAATTCTTCTAATTTCAGTAAGAGGATGTGAATTAATGGCTTGTTGTATTTGGTTAATATACTATTGTAGGAGCAGTTTCAGCTCACATTCAACATGTTAGTCATGTTAGCATCTGATAACCAAAAGCAAACCAGAATATTTTTGAGAATGTTGTCAGATTCCATTTAATAAAAATAATTAAATATATATGAAAACAAGTGTAATAAACTGCTGAAATCAACCAATGAACTAATAACTTACCCATAGTAGACTACTGTATGTAGATTTTCACTTTCACAAAGAGTAATTTATATATATATATATATATATATATATATATATATATATATATATATATATATATATACATATATATATACATATATATATACATATATATATATATATATATACATATATATATATATATACATATATATACATATATATACATATATATGTATATATATAAACATATATATATACACACACATATATATATACATATATATATATACATATATATATACATATATATATATATATATATACATACATATATATACATATATATATATACATATATATATATATACATATATATATATATATATATATACATATATATACATATATATATATACATATATATATATATATACATATATACATATATATATACATATATATATATATATATATATATATATATATATATATATATATATACATATATATATATATATATATATATATATATATATATATATATACATATATATATACATATATATATATATATATATACATACATATATATACATATATATATATATATACATATATATATACATATATATATATATACATATATATACATATATATATATACATATATATATATATATATATATATATCTATATATATATATATATAGATATATCCCATAAGAACCCGGACATATTTCTCCTTAAAGGAAAATGATGGGGGGCATAAAACAGACTAATAGACCATATAGAACACATTTCTGACATTTTTTTCAAAATAACACTCCCTAGTGTCAAAGATCAGTGGGTGTTAGTGATACACTCATTCCTCATCTGAAAATAAATCATCCATAGCCTTTTTTGGTTTAATAACAAAGCATTGTCTTTTTATTTGCGTTTCCACAATATTATAACTTTACCTCTTAGGTTTAACAACAAAACCTTTAACAGCAAAAATTGTATTTATTTCACAATACAAAAAATTGCAAATTGAATAAAAAAACAAAAACTGTCTCTTCATATTGGAGGTATTCTCAAAAGGCTGGCTGTAGAAAACTGTTTTGGTCACTTTTTCTGGTCAAGTTTTTCTGTTTTGTAACAAAGATTCTAACTTTACCTCTTGGGTTTAACAACACATTTTTCATATTTGTTTTCCAACACATAAATGAATACATTTGCAAAAGTTTGCAAATTGAATAAAAATAAAAACTACCTCATATTGGTGGTCTTAATATGTTACTGTAGCTGTAGAAAACTGAGCAACAGACTTGTAAACTTGTAATGACAAAAAAAGTGTAATAGCAAAAAACTTTTCTATTCTCAGGACCATGTTTGAACCATTGTTATCAACATGTGTGGCAGTTAAGCCTAGGCCAAATGGGAAGATCTGAAACAATTTCTTTCCTCAGTGAAGCAAAGTAGCATGTCACATTTCTCACAAAGGGTAGTGGTTGCATTGATTTTGCAGAATTTGCAACGGCCACGCTTGTCGCATTTCACAGGCCAGTGTGCAACCTGGTCCACGCGAACATCAACTGGAACTCCAACACAAACTCTCTTGGGAGGTGGTGGTGGAGATGTGGCATTGAGTGATGGGCGGCCCCTTTGTGAATGCAGGAGAATGAGGCTAGTTGTAACCTCTGCCTGGAAGCTCCTTTGTTTCAGTGGCTTGTGGACACCAAGCATTTTACAGTCTTGGCGGTAGATCAGCCATGCATTAACAAGGCCTAGCATTATGGTTTGCCAGAATAGGTAGAGGTACCACCTCCGTGACCTCATGTGGTACTTGTACCTTGAAAATGCATGCATCTAGGAGGTCTACCCCTCCCATGAATGTGTTGTACTCCTTCACAATGTATGGCCTGTTGACTTCAACAAATACTTTGTCTGATTTGCTCCAGCGCTGAGCTTTGTCTTGAGGTTCAATGGCACAGTAGGATGAGATCAGGGTAACAGATCTGTTGTCATACCACTTGACAATGGCCATGCGTTCTTCTTTCTCCACCCTGACATCAACAGATTCTCTGCCTCTTTTGGCAAGACTTTTCTCATCTTCAAGCTGACAACCAGCCAAGCGATTGCTGTGGAGTGTTCCTACAAAGTAGATCAGATGCTGAAGAAGCTTGAGCACCAGTGGTGCTGAAGACAACAAGTTGTCTGCAAATACTTTGTAGTTTTGGTTTGATGGGAGAGTTTCACACAGCTTGACCACAACGTCACCCCCCATGCCAAGTGAGGTTTTTTTTTTTCAAGCACCAAGGGTGGGGCTTGACATATTGCCTTATTGGGCTGTGAGTCCCTCTGAAAGAGACCATTTGCTCATCAATAGAGTTGTACTCCTCTGGGGTGATCTCCAGGCATTGTTTGCAAAACATCGCAAGCCACGGATGGATCTTCCAGCACTTATCCACTTCTTGCCTGTTTGACTGATCAGTGTTATCAGTGAATTGCAGAGATGCAAGCAGGTTCTGAAAACGGTTGCGTGACATGTTGTCAGCCACCATGGCACACCTTGTGTCATTTTCCCAGTAAGCACAATTTCTCGGCAGTTGGCAAAGACCCATGCGCAGGTAGAGGCCAATCAATATTTCCAGCTTCTTATCAGTGGTGTTAACATTGCTGTGATTTGCAGATTTTTGTACACTGTACAAATTTGCTTGCTCCTTCAGTAACTCAATCATTTCCGCTGTGATGAACTTCCTGATATACTCCAGGGGAGTATGAAGATTGTCTGGGGGTGTGGCACTCTCTCCTTTGAATGAGCACTCTGGGGCTTCAAAAGCTTTCTTTCTCCAAGAAAACTGTTTTGTGTCCTGGGTAGTTGTATTTTGCTTCATCTTTGGTTGAGGTACTTCATCTAAATCACCTGATTCACTGCAGTTTGAATCACTAGACTCACTTGACTCATCATTCTCCATGTCTTTGTTGGTGGGAGTGTAATCAGGGTCTTCAAGGTCTTTATCTGCACTACTTTCACATCCCTCAAAGTCACTGCCGTTTCCCTGGATGACTGCCAATGCATCCTGAACACTGTATTGATTCTTATCCATACTGCAGATAAAATTAAATTATAATTGTCAATTATTATTTTAAATTTTTATTATTTATTTATTTTCATTACATTTTCAAATAATATAGGGTAGAAAAAAGTGATATAAGGTCTGTTTATTTTATTTACTGATGGGTAAAAATGGTTTCCTTATATACTAAACTAACTAAACTAAATATCATTGAATAGGTTAAGTTAACTGAGCATATCAAAATATTTTTTTCTTATTGTGATATATATGTCACATTGGGATTTCCATGACAATTTTAAGGTTAAAAGTCCGATGTGACATATCACAACGATATTTACCTGACGTGTTTTATATCAGCTTGTTTCTGAAAAGTGTTCACAACAGGTTAAATGTAATAAAGGACATGTTATGTTTGCATTACAATTATTAAATGGTTTGAATCTTACCTTTGGCAACCAAAAACAAGCTTTTTAAATTTAGCTAGCTCTGCCCCTGGTGGTAATGTGGCACACAGACATCTTGGAAATGACCTGTCACATGATCCACCAGGATCACTCTGGGACTTCATGAGTCCAAAGTCCAAAGCTGCTCATGGAATTTTCCAGAACATTTAAAGGACGTGTGACACCTGTGTCACGGTGGGTTCTTATTGGAGATTATATATATATATATACACATACATACACACACATATATATGTATGTATATATATACATACATATATACACTAATATATATATATATATATATATGTATGTGTGTATATTTATATATATATATATATGTGTGTGTGTGTATATATATACATACATATATATACATACAGTACATACATATTACTTGGGACAACTACGGCTGCCACATCACCCCGTGGGACGTCTGCTGGAGAGGAGAGAGAGAGAATGAATGAATGAACCATGGGTTTCATAATCTCAGGACACTGGGCCCAAGGTGCCCCTGATCAACCAAAACTCCTCCCACAAACCCAAGTCCCCCTTAAGATGGGATCCCAACAGGGATCACCGCAACCCCCCAAAAAAACACCTACTACATTACACACGCCACCCCTCTGCAACCAGGTACCTGAAAAGGAAGCATATTAATAGGGAAATGAGAACAGTGAGAAGGATAACAGGATTTGCAATAATTTATAATCACAGTATTGATCACAGTATTAATCCTCACACTTCTATCAGAATACCATTTAGCCCACAGGGGCACAAGAAAAAGCATCGGCCATTATATTGTCCTCGCCCTTAAAGGTGCAGTTGGTAAGTCTTATAAAAGTAACTTTTTGTCATGTTTTCTAAATCTGTCACTATGTAAAGACAGCATTACATGAAACTAGTAATCTGTAAAAAAAAAAAAAAAAAAAACAGGCTCATTTAGCCCCACCTACTGCTCCTACTGCAATTTGCCAGAATCCACCGCGACCCAAACAGAGTGACGACACTCCCATAGACCTCCGTTGTAAAAAATGGCGGCGCTTTATACCGCCCACTTCCGGGGTATGGAGCTCGGATTAGTTCCAAACACTGTCATTTGAGCGTAGGATCTCATTGACTTTGCTGCGCATCAATTAGTTCCAGAGGTAAGTTGCTGAAATATCGACCTCTTTTGAATTGTCAACCCTCTATATTGTATCAGAGGCCCTTTGTTATGCTTATACTGGTCTTCATTTGTATGCACAGCGTAATTAACTATATTTTATTTTGGTTGTTACAACCAATTTTCAAGCATTGCCTGCTAGCTAGTTAGCTAGCGCGACTTCGCAAGCTGTGAAGGTAACTCAAGAGTTCGGTAATGAATAGCTAGCAACTTTTTATTAATGATGTTGGGTAACTTACAAGCAGGATTTAGATGTATTATCAAGGGGTTTTCATTTTTTTTTTGTATTTTATCTGCTGAACCTGACCGTGTCAGCCATCGTTAGTCGGTTTTGTGTGTGATATAAGACTAACGTTAGTTCCAGCTGCTAGCACTAGTAGAAATAAGGGGGCGTTATTATTTCATTTAATATTTTATTGAATTTTGGGATATACTAACTTTTCATTATGTGACGTGTTGGCTGTAATTGATTTTTTGTACTGTTCCGTGTTCACTTGGCTGTAGTGAACAACTAGCCTAGTGCTACTTGCTGATGCTTGATGGCATGCTAGCCGATAGATTCCGCTATCCTATCTGTGCTATGAGCTCGTGATCAGGGCATGTCAAGGCATTGTCTGTGACTCGTGATTTGAGCGAGGGTCATTTAATTAGGAATGGTGGTAATTTCAATTAGTGAAACATTGCTTTGCCGAAATGGATGATTTATCATTGGTAGGTAACCAGAGAAATAACATTAGTGAAATGAACATTTCTGCCTCTCTCTCTTTCTCTGTCATTAGTCCTGTTATAATGCAATTTGTGTGTATCACTCACTTTTTTTGGTTTGTCAAACTCTTTCTCTTTAAGGCTGCCCTGTCCCCCCAGGGATGTTCCAGGGATGTGCCTTTCATTGGTGTGGACTTCACAGGCATTCTTCACATTTGTAAGTTTACTATACTGTATACTGTTATTATGTGTTCTTGTGTTCATTTTTGGAAATTGTCTCATTCTCACTGTTCTCTTGACCCACCTGGCCTCTCTTTCTCTCCCCTTTGGGCATATTTGGAGTGAAGGTATGCCTTTCCCTGATGTGGATTTTACATGTGTTCTTTTTCTTTCATTGTGCGTTTACTGAATAGCTCTTATTTTAATTCTAGAAGAGCCAGTATCAGATGAATCTAGCATATCTGACCTCACCTCTGCTTTCTGTCTCCCTCAGGGCACCAAGGTCCATCCAGCTTTTTGTCTCAGCATTATGTAAGTACAAAATAAGCTATTATCTCCCTGTACACCTAAACATTATTTAAACTATACCTTAACTGATCCCTGCTCTGTTTCTTTCCTTTGTCTGTCTGTCTCTGCATCTATCTCTTTATCATTCTCGCTCATTCTCTCTCTGTTTTTCATACATTAAGGTGCCACTTTGGTGAGGAGCTCATTATTTGGATATGGTCTTACTGTGGGCATAACTGTGTATTTGAATAAACAGTATATGTCATTAAACACTGAAAAAAAAAAGACATCTCTAGCAGTGTTTATTTAACATCCACTTTTACTTCAAGATGGGAATGCTGTTGGTGGTGGAGGCTGGTGGTGGCGGAGGCAGCTGCTGCTGGTGGTGACTGGTGCTGGCGACGGCTGCAGGTGATGACTGCTGAAAGACAAGAAGGCTGGGGGCTGCTGACGGTGGACCGGGAATGGAGATGCCAAGTACATCCATGGCAACAAGTAAGGTGTTTGACAGTGGCCTAGATGTTATGACTGGCGGTGCAGAGGTCTGTTGTGTCTGTTGGGTCTTCTTTGCCTTCTTACTCTGACTCTTGCTGCCAAGATACCCTTTATTTTTTTCCTTCCTCTCAGCCCTGATACACTTGGATGCAATCCTTAACCTCAGCCTGATGTATGTGGAGAGGATTTTTTTCTTCAGGTCATGGCATGAGGGAAGGTTGCTGTCCAGTAACATAGCCTCTTGTTCCAGCTGTGCCACTGCATTTGAGAATGCCATGAGGGAATCACTCGTCTTCACACGGAACAGCTGCTCCACGTTCTGAACAAGAGTTAAAACCTCATCAGATGGACGGAAAAGTGCACCCCTTTTAAATTCTTTCAATTCCAGCAGAACAGCTCTCTCATTTTCATTGCTGACATTATGTACTAGTGCACACTGGCATTTGTCACAAAGTGAGAAGCTGATCACTCTTTTCACAATGTATCCTGCCAGGTGGTATAGCACACAGGACTCGGTTTTGGTGATGTCAGGTGGTGATGTCAGGTCTACCAGCTGCTCCACTCTCAGAACTTCAGGAGGACTGCTGTTCTGCGTGTCCAGGAAGTCTGCCAAGTGGTCTGATCCATCCTCCAGGTAACTGCCAGTATGCACTGGCGATAGGAACTGGCCCACGGTGACAGCCCGTAGTGCATATTGGAACTCTACAGGTGTTGGGACAGAGTTCCTCAGACGAATTGATGAAAATGTGTTTTCCAGGCAGTCCTGGGTGAAGCGGCTTGTAAGAACAAATTTGTGCCCTTGACTCAACAGGTCATGCTGGATCTCCAGGATTGTTGTTGTGGCCATCACTAGTCCTGTCTGGACTGGTTTCCAGCTGCCCTGGGGACCGATCTTCAGGCCCCGAAACAGATGGATGGAGTCCTGGAGGAAGCTGATGGCCTTATCATACTCCTCCATCTTGAAATGACTTAGGGCAGTGACAACGTTGCGCGATGACATGAGGTCGAACCAGTGGTCAACCTTCTCCAAAAACCATGAGGTGGTAAGGTAGGACTCTGGTCTGTTCTCCTCCGCCACCATGTACTTCAGGGCAGCACTTGTTGACTTGCTGAAGACATGCATTGCTGAACTGACCTTCATCTTCTCAAAATGGCTAGGCTCCAGGACGCCTCTAGACAACTTGGGTGCCAGCTTCAGGGCCATGCCCTCTTGGTATGATACCAGATCTTTCAGAGGGCCAACAGACACCTGACTGGACGGCAGCTTCTCCTTGTCCACCACATCTTGTGGTATGGTGATGACGTGACCATTGACCAAGGCACTCTTCAAGTTTTTTACTACGTGTGGCACATCAGCCATGAAGTAGAGGCGCTGGTGTGGCTCCACAGGATGTTCTATCCATGGCTTGGCATAGGTCACCCCAAAAGACTTCCACATTGCCCTATTGGGGCTCCCCATGTCAGTGGTGATGTTTACCACATGAAGCCCTATTGACGCCGCTGCTTCCAAGATGGTGAGTATTATGGGCCGGTACACTGCGCCATCAGTAGAATTGCCACTGTAATGGTAAGCCACAACCTGTTTCCACCGTGTCGTAGCACCAGCCAGCATGAACACTAAGGCATGAGTGACCTGGCTTTTGTGGCCAGGTAGTGTTGTGTCCCCAAACAGCCTCCCTGATCCCAGATGCAGCTCAACGATAGGAGTGATGGACATCTCATCCAAGGTGAGCACACATTTCTTCTCCATCTCATTCATTCCATCTGCCTTCAACCTCAGCATATCAAACACCTCCCCCAACACTCCTGGCTCCAGTTTGACGTGCTGCATCCTCCTCTAAATGGTCCTGATGTCAGGCAGAGGCATATTCATTGCTTGGAGGGTTTTATATCCTGTAGTGCCACAACAGAACCTAATCCCAATTGCTTTTTTTTTACAGTTTCTTTCCCCCACCGTATCCCCCCTTTTTTTGAATGCCCAAGTGCTCTAATTTGGTCTGTGTTGAAGATTGTTTAAAACTTTTGATTAATCAAATTGTGTTTTTTTCTTAATGCCAAATTAATTCTTTTCTCTTTTACCAGAGCCCTCTCTGCTCTCCTTCTGAGTAATTTCTCCATTCTGAGCTGCCTCATTAGACTCTCTACCTGAGCCCGGTCAAAACTGGCCCTTGGCAGTCTGGTCCCTGGAGCACCTGACCTTGGCAAACTGGCCTCTTCAATGCTGACCCCTGACTGACTGGCCCCTGGCAGTCTGCTGACATCTCTTTCACTCTCTCTGTTTGTTATGTCCCTTTCATTCCCTTGGATGTCCACCTCAATTTCTCCCTCAATCTCTGTAACAATAACAAGGTATTCTTGCTGTTATATGTGTATGCTGCCTTTAGACTGCACCTATTGTCATTTAAGGGTACACTACACTCCTATAGTGACATTCATCTAAGTTCATCTATTGGCAATGGTAAAGTATGAAGAAATCTGAAGATTATCTACATGTGGTATATGAATCTTGAGGAAATCCTTGAACTCTGGTTGTTTTTAAGCTGTATGTACTAATCTGAAGGTTGCATTAGGAGTGTAGTCTATCCTTGAATTATGTAACATGGGAAACATTGTTAGCTGCATATATCATACCAATGTTTGATGTGCCATAATAGGTGTGGTCATCATTCCTGCCATTAACAGCCGGAGGCCTACTCCTTGATGTGGCTTTCCTCCTTTTTGGCTTAGGTCGATGTACAAATAATGTTGGCACAGCATCTGGCCTCAACCTCAAATTTCCTCCAGATTTGCTGGCAAGAAATTGGTCATCTTCAAAGTGTACCTGTAGGTAGGCTTGTAAAATCAGTTTCCACTGCACAATGTCACTGAAGAGTCAAAATTCTCTACACTTTGAGATATGATACCCTTTAAAATGTTAACAAGTCATGTCACCTCTGTGAACATTACTTACATGACAGAGTTTTCTGCTGTTGTTGTCCTCTGTCAGACACAGGTTTTGTCTGTTGACCATTGCCATCCATCTTTTCCTTCGCTCGAGGTTCTTGGGGAAGCCATACATATGGAACCCCTTCTCAGACAGATGAGAGCATCCAAATGCTGCACATCCAACCATGGTATGACCACTGATCTATTAAAATGTTGGTTGTAAACAATAGCCATCAGAGCTCAGACATCATTGAAAATCACAGAGAGTGGGTGCCAACCACTAATGTCCCTCTGACTTGGATTAGGTAAGAAGTCAGAGTACATGACCAAACCAGGATCCTCCTCTCTCACTCTTCATTGTGTTTTGTGTTCGCTCAGGGCTGTTATAATGATGACTGGTGTTATGTGGTAATGACACAATGTACGGTATGTTTGTGATGTTAGAATATGTTGTGATTGGGTTGTCGGAAGTATATAGTGCTACCTGCTCTGTCCTCTGTTGAGTCTGCTTTCAACTGTATTCTTTCCCCTTATTCACCAGTGTCCCTATTCTTACTCTGCTTTTTAGGGCCCAGGAAATGGATGAGAAAGAGGATGTCCCTTTCACCTTTGTTTTTTTTTTTTGTTTTTTTTTAAAACACAGACTGTTTATTGTTTAATAAAAAATATTTTATTTGAAAACCTTCATTTTTATCAGCCATCCTTACATTGATGTCTCAATAGCTGTAACAGGAGTTACAATTGTAACTCCTGTTGACACTTAAGTGTTTTGTTAGAATAGAATAGAATAGAATAGAATAGAAAAGAATAGAATTACTTTATTGATTCCAGACTAGGAAATTATTTTGTCACAGCAGAAGTGTGTCCGCAAAAAAAAAAGAAAAACACTCTGTACATAACATAAATAGAAAGCAAAATATACAGTGCATACTATACTATAAACAATAATAATCTATACAACTGTACAAGAAATAAACAATTCCTATGAATGTGCAATAACAGAACCAACATATACTTATGAATGTGAAATAGTAGTTATTAAATAATAGTTAATTGCTTAAAGAGCATATTGCAGGTTATATATTTTTTAAAATGCATGCGTAATCTGGTCTAAAAATGACCTTTTGAAAACATGATTGAGGATTTAAAATGTTTTTCAAGACATTAAGGCACAAATTTAACCAAAAAAGTGACAGTTTTGAGCAAAGCCCAAAAAACGTTTTTTTTTCCAACATCGCGTCATATTACGTCACGAGAGGGAGTCGTATGCTAGCTAGGCGCTGCCGTCAGTGTGGCAGTAGGTCAGAGTGGTTGTGTTTTCGTGAGTCAGTGTGTTTTCAGTAGTTTTGGATTGCGTTGATTTACCTTCAAAATGGTAAATTATGGCGTTTGTGGAGGTTGCACAAACTCCAGCCTGTCAAGACACCGAGTCCACCGGTTTCCTAACAGAAAAAACGGGGCTCTCCTCCGTGCCTGGGTGCGTTTTGTGCAGCTAAAGAGACAGGACTTGACCGCTGCGTCAGCAACGAAAAACGCGGTCGTGTGTGGCGCGCACTTTAGACCGGAGGATTATTATCCAAGTGATCTGATGAAGTTCAACATGGGATGCCGAAGCAAGAACCAGGCGCGACTCTCACCCGGTGCGGTGCCTTCAGTGTCCACCGCTTCATCAGGACCGCTGTCAGCAGCAGCGCCTGGTCCTGCCGCCGGCGGGAGACACGGTCACGGAGACTCAGCTCGGCGTAAACTTGAACTGTGCACTGTAAGTCTTGTTTTCTGTGTTGGGAGTAACGTAATTACTATTTGCTGTAACGCAGTAATATAACGCAATGTGCGTCAAGACAGTCTCTCTCTCTCTCTCTCTCTCTCTCGGACGGTAAAGTAAAGCGCTACACGTAGTGTGGGCGGATATTAACGAGTATGAGACAGGACGTAAACAAGCTCTTTAGTTTCTGTTGTTAAGTAGGCTATTAATACTCAGTCCTGTATAAGATGACCAATACTAGTTTTTTTTATTGCCAGATACACGACAGCAATCTGTAAAATATTGTGATGTAAGCACAGTATATCATATGTTAGCTATGCGTATAAGCTGTCCTGGCACCGCTGCTCAATCTCTCTCCTCTGGCCATGAATTCTCCCCCTGGTCTCTCCCTGCTCTCTGGGACACATAACGGGCTCATAATTGTAGGGCTGCGGTCCGTCGTATGTGTAACTGTATACATTTACAGTTTCCTCTGGGTCAGATTCTGCACCAGGATCCATTGTTTTCCTATTGTCTAAACTGACCGCTCTCCCTCTGCCTACGTCACTTCCGGTCAAGCGTTTTCAAATGGGGAAGTGAAATTTTATCACAAAAAAGGCTCCAGAAGCCTCAATACAGTATGTATAAATATAATTTTAAGAAAAAAATGTTCCTACATTATTTTTCTAAACATTGGTGTAAGGGGGTGTCTAACCTGCAATATGCACTTTAAGTTACTTGGGTTGAGTTAATGCTACCCTTACTCTTACTCTGTGCACTAACTCAGAGCCATAGAGAAAAATCTTAATAGCTCTGCACTTACCTATAGACCCAAACATACAAATTAGTTTTTATTCTGTAATAGTTTTGATATGTGTATGGCTTAATGTTAAAATTATATTCTTAGTCTTAACATGATCATGTTTCACGTTGTGGTCCTGGGGGTGGCCACTTTCATCAGAAGTGAGCGAGCTGCTGGGTGAATGCTGAACGGACCACGGCAGACCTCTTAGTGCTACCACGAAGGTAAGCTAACGGCTGAATCGGAATTTATAAGCAAAATCACGGGAATAAATAATACAGCCCAGTCGGGCTAAAATGAAAAATCACGAGACGTCTGTCATCAGATGACTGATATGGAAAAGAAAAGTTAAACAGGAACTCTAAGCTTTTCCCTCCAAAAATGTCAAACTTTATCTAAGTAATACACAGCTTTTCGTTGTCACCCTGCCTCTCCAAATGCAAAACTCACATTACATGAACAAAAATGCAATAATGCAATAACAGCTGAAAAAGTACTTGGGTGTGTGTTTATTTTCATATTTACCGTTCAATAACGCAATCGCTGTTGTCTGTCCCATAGAAGAACATGACAGGCAGCGTATGTTTGGAACTATTGGGGCTAGGCCTGCACGATATGAGCAAAATGTGCGATGTGCGATGACACCCTTCAATATTGCGATGACGATATGACTTGCGATAAATAAGAAAATATTGAAGTTTGCATACAGTTCCTGTGTCTTTCAGATTTTTCTGCATTAATAGATTCCCTGCTTTGAGCTACTCTTAAACACTTAATAGCTGATGACAATTAAATAAAAAAATACATAACTTATACATTCTTATAGCATTAATTTACACATGTTACTGTTGGTGCAGTGATGGTCGCGTTACTTGACTGCTGCTCGACGTTTGCGCTCGAGACTGACTGGCCTTAAATTGCTCGTGCAGCTCTTTATGGTGGTGCAGCAGGTGGTGACGGAGGTTGGTGGTGTTACCTCTGGACGTTGCTACAACTGTTCTGCAGGTCCTGCACAGTGCCTGAGTCTGTAAATTGTCTTCTGGCTTAAGTCCAAAGTATCTCCAAACCGCGGAGCTGCTATTTCTTTTTGCCACAAGCGTTTCGTCGGCATTTTCACCGCTCTGCTCTCCTGCCTCCGCCATCCTGTTTACTCTGGCTGCTAATTTTCACGCAGGAACGTGAGCAGAGCTGGGCGTCCTCTGATTGGCTAAACGGTGTGCATGCATTGCCCATGTGTCAAGGGCCGCATCTGATTGGCCAAATGTCAGCACGCTGAGTGTGAAAGCATGGCGGACGTAAATAAAACGTATCGCACTTCAGACCAGCTTTTGCGATGGGTGTATCGCGCATGTTCACACCGCGATGACGATGAAAATACGATTAATCGTGCAGGCCTAATTGGGGCTTACATGAACCACGTGACTGCCCTGGCGGCGACATCATAGAGTGTTGCAACTCTTTCTCTCGACCGACCAAAAAGAACCAATCAGAGCCAGGCTGGTGTCTGATGGAGTGTCTGACAGCTGTCAATCACTGCTCACGCACACGCTGCGGACAGCTCCCTCCCCCTTCCTCCTCAGCTCATGCTAGCGCTCGGTCAAGCTCATATCTGCGAGAGCGGCTTCAGGAGCTCAGAGAAAGTAATGGCGCAGCAAAAACCATCAGCGAGGAGAAAACTACCGATACCTCCGTTACCAACAACAGCATACACAGTAAAGACGAGTAAAAAGAGGAAGCCAGAAGAAAAAAAGCACAAAAGAAAGAATTAGACAGAGCCCGGGATGAAACCAGAGTCTACATCGGAGTGGCTTTTCAGCGGTGGAGGGAACTCCGTGATCTGGAAGGATTCAAAACCAACGCAGAGTTGGCGACTTTTCTGCTTGACAGGTAATTACCCCTGCTAGATTTACATAATGTTTGATTTGATATTCGGCGGGGCTAAAAAGCTAATTGTAAGTGCTACACTAGTACTCCGTGGTGCAGGTGATGTTACTGTAATGTTGCAGTCGGGCTAACGTTAGCTTGTTTCCGATGCTAGGGCTAACGTTGTTTTATTAGAAAGTTGCAGAAACTATCTTTATGAAGTGACCTGGCAGTCTTATCGGTTTTGCTTTTGTCCTCATCATTATGTGGAACGTGTCTGTGCTCTCACAGCTAAATGTTGGCATACGTGTTTTACTGGCCATTTAGCGATATTCACGACTGTTTCGGTTGCGAAAAAAAAAACATTGAAGGAACTTACTGAAATCAGTGTGTGCTGGGTTTTTACTGAATACATTTTGCTGACAGATTACTTTTCATGTCGATATGATTTATTTCTGCTCGTTTGTTGGCCAGCAATGTTGACTATTCACAACAGTAGCGTAATGTCTAGCCTCGGCAACTTGGCCGTTTTCATAATGTGAAATTGTAGAATCTTCCACTGAAAATCACTGCGGCTCTCTGGATCTCATGCTGGGTGCAGCTTGTTTAAACACAGTCTCTAAGCCTGCTCTTTGTAAACTTGTAATAATGTTAACCCTCAGCTGAGTTACATTTATTTGTTTATAATTTCTTACTGACTGCCTGAAAAACTATATACTGTTTTCATACAGATATCAGGCAAGTTCTTTGGCTACAACATCAACACCAGCCAAATGTCGGATGGCTTCAAAATTTGTATTTCTCTACCTTTTGTTTTTAGTGTGTCATCACTGGATATTCATGATGACATTGATGAAAATGACTTAAATCATATACAAAACTCTATGTAAGTGTTAGGCATACATTTTATGTGAGATTTGATTTGTTGAGTGTCAGTGACTAACATTTATTGTCTTCTACATAGTGTTGACTGGGCAGAGGACAGGACGTGGTCTCCGAGCGAGGACACAGGAGATGTTTCAACTTCAGAGGAAGAGGAAACCATAGAGGAGGATAGTGACTATGATGACAGTGATGATGAAGATTACATTCCACCTTTATGTGTTCGGCAAGTTCTTAACCAAAAGTTCTGCTTCATGGACATTATTTTCTTTTCTCATTACATTTTCTCTTCATACAGGACTGGTGGTGCCATTAAAAGCAGAATATGCCTGGATGCTCTTCAGTCCATCAGCATGGAGGACACTGTGCATGACATTGTAGACCCAGAGTCAATCAAACCACCACCAGTGGCAGAAAAAATTCATGTCCAAAGTGAAGACATCATCGGTCATCCTGCATCCATCATTTACCATGTGTGTTTGTCTGAAAAATAAAGCTTGACAATATTTATGGAGTTATTACTTGTTTTTGATTAGCATATTGCTTTTGAGACATGCATGCCTAGACCCAGTGATTCCAATGTCTTATACTGAAGGTTAGTTTTTTAAAAGTTTTTTAAACTAGTCCGAAGGGTATTTCAGTAAAACAGGGTGAAGTGCTATGTTTGTTTTTACATTCATGCAATTAGAAACAAATCACTTTAGAAAGAAACTTTATTAAATAAATAATGAAATCACAAATATTTTGAAATGTACATTTTGAACAATATAACAAAAGAAAAATATATTTACAGTATTGCACAACACTCAAGCTATTTACAGTTTACAAGGGTAACAGCAGCTACACCCTCCTGGGAATGAACCCCAACCGTGGGCATTTCCCTGCATTTCTTGCAGATGCACCATGAGGGCTGGAGCTGGACAGGAGGTGCAGTTGGAGGAGCAGCAGAGGCTGACCGGCTGAGGACATCAAAGATGAGGCTGGGGTCCCGTGCCAAAGTTTGCTCCAATATGTGGCGTGCCTGATGTACATCCAAGCGTTGAATTTGCTCCTAGTAATTACAAGATAAAGTATATACTAGTAAAAATGATGTTTACTGAGGCTCATAACATCCACAGCTAAACAGCTAGCAACTGTTACTGTTACTACTGAGACTACTTACACGTTAAAATTCAATCCTCTGCAATCTCAAATGTTCGACTCGAGGAACGTCATCTGCACTGAGGTCATCGGGTGTTTGGCCCACACGACGCCGTCTGCCCCGGCGTCCACAGCCCCGGTCCCGGCCTGATCCACCTCGTCCACGGCTCTCTCATCTACTCGTGCCCGTAGAAGCAGCTGTTGGGGTGTACTCTTCATCTGAGCCCAGTGTCTCAAAACTCTAACCATATCTGTGTGCCTAATCCAGCAGTGTGGAATGTAGTTCATGTTACGTTTTTACCGATTCAAGCGCCATGTTGTTTACCTGGCCTCTTCAGTCGCGTGCAGGTTGCGGGCCGTCGCGTGCACGCCAGCCTCCTCTGGGGGAGGGACTTTGGAGGCAGGGCAGGAGTGCAGCGGAGAGGGAGGGGGAGGGATCTGAAAGTTGTACTTGTTCAAATGTAATGCTAGGTCCTCTCTCTCCTCAGAGTTACCAACTGCACCTTTAAATATGTAGGATCTCTAACTTTTAATTATTTTTCATGAACTTCCACGGGGCTTTTTATTTCTCCCCAAGAGTCCCCTTTTTAGTGACTGTGCTTTTTACTTTCCAACTAGACAAATGGTTATTGTCCATCATGCTTGGGTGCATGAGGGAAAATATCTCCCACACAATAAGAGAAAAACTTAACAAAGAGAATGAAAGAACAACAAAAGAAATTCTGGCATTTTCACGAGAAATCCTTTTTCTTTTTCTGTAGTTTTTCCTGCACCCTAGGAGGTTATTTTTTCTTTACACCCAGTGTACTCTTTGGTCTCTGCTCTGTCATTCACTCAACCCTACACAAATGAAGACACCCATATATATAAAGCCCATAAATAAATCCTAAATTTAGTCAAAACTGATCTTCTCCACCATTTGCATTATTTCTCTCAATGCCTGATCAAAAAAGTGGAACATGATATTCTTCTTGATTCCATTTTCATGTCAATCAAGTGTAATGGTCCTGTCATTCTGGTTTCGATGTGTGTGGGCGTGTGTTTTATGTGTTTCCCAGTTTTGTGTTGTCTTTTGCCCTTTTCCAGTGTTTTCTTTTAGTCCTCACCAGCCTGATTTTCCCTCCACACCTGTGTTCAAATCTGATTAATTAACCTGGCCCTGTTACCTAAGTTCTTCCCAGGTCTGCTCTCCCTCATCATCTGCACAACATCTCCCTCATTTGCCTTTCTCTCCTTCCAGTGTTTTCTAGCTTTTCCAGCCTATCAGGCCCCTCCCTGTTTCTAATGTTTTTCGTTCATTTCCCTCACCTGTGTTTCTCCACCCTCTCCACCTGCCCCTCATTTCCTCATTAGGTCGGCTAATGTATGTCTGTATTTAAGGCTGTGTTGTTCCCTCACTCTTTGTTGACCTGTCTGTTCAGTTCTCATCATCACGTAACTCCTGTTATCCTTCGTTCCTAAAGACAAAGGAACGAAGGATAATGGGAGTTACGTCATGATCCTCGTCCTTATGTGCTCCCCGTGTTCACCTTGGATTTATGGTTTGTTCTCTGTTTTTGTTTTACTGTTGCCTTTTGTTACCTGCCTGTCTTGTTAACTGCTTATCTTCTTTTGGATTGTTTGGACTGGTTTTCAGCTTTCATTAAGGCTCGCTTTTTTTTTTGTCTGCTCCTGTCTCTGCATTTGGGTCCAGTTTCTGCATTTGTTTTAGAGTACATATTGTTTCTTTTTCTCTTTTTCTGTGGCATAAACTCATGCAGCCACACAGTGTTTGATCAGATCAGGCATCATAGCAATGCCAGTGCCAGCTGTAAACCAGACAAACCCTGAGTCAATCAAATGGCCTTAACAACTGTTCACCAACACCCACACACTGTGTGAGTGAGTCACTGCCACCCACACTGTCTGACTAATAGAGACTTCTCAGCTTCTCATGAAATTCTCACACTGAAGCCAGAATAGCACTGTACAAGAGTTCATATAGCATTCAGATGATTAGTTGTTTTAATGGATGACTAGAGCCTATAGCTTGTGAAGTTCAAGGGAAAGACACTGAACCCCAAAACTGCCATAGCTATCTGAGTCTTCAGTGGGTGATGTGTTTTTGTTGGGTTCTCTGCTGCTTCGTCCATTTTAGGAGGGAAAGATCAACACCATTTCTTCTTTCGTTACTTTATTTTCATCTCATCACATCAGCCACAGTCTGTAACTTACATGGCGATATAGCACCTTACAACGACACAGGGCTGGACTGGGACTAAAAAATGGCCCTGGCATTTTTGGTCATGACGGCCCACCATTATTATTTATACGATATGCGGAGGCACACGACATACGAGAGGATATATGCGCACATTGTGTTGTTTCAAAAATTAAAATAAAGCGCAGTAGCCTACATGGAAGAGAGTAACCATGTTAAAAAATTGATATGCTTGATATTCACTGCTCACAGAGACTTTCATCTTGGGAGAGACGGCCACAGTGTCACAATTCCCATCTTGAATTGAAAGTGGGTGTCAAAGAAACACTGCTAGAGATGACTTTTCAGTGTTTAATGAAATATACTGTTTACAAATACACAGTTATGCCCACAGTAAGACCATATATCCATGTAAAATAAAGAGCTCCTCACCCAAGTGGCACCTTAAAGTATGAAAAACGGCTAGAGTAGTCTACAACTGCCTGATCTCCCTGTGACTCCTCCACTCCTGTTTCAACAGTCCGGCTTGACGAAACACAGAGAAAGAGAATGTTAGTTTCACTAGTGTTAGTTCTCTGCTTACCTACCAATGATAAATCATCCATTTTGGCAAAGCAATGTTTCACTAATATTACATGATAATAATAACTGTAAGCTGTAACTTTATGGCAAGCTAAAATAACACTGTAAGTTGGACACCAAGTCTACTCATAGCATTATTTGAAAACATCACACACACACACACACACACACACACACACACACACACACACACACGTCCCTCTTCATTCTGCTAACATTTGGGCTACAGCTACGGGCTGACAGTAGCTATTCTGACCTCCTCCTCAATCTGTCCCTGCTGGGTCACATCTCTCTCCTCCTCCTCCTCCTCCTCCTGTACCACCATGGCAGCGGGACACCTGCTGAGAGGGACCCACCGCAGCCAACGCAGCCGAAGCCCCGGAGCCGGAGGCCACGCCGCCGCCGGCCCCCGCTGCAGCAAACACGTTTAATATGTTTCTGCTCTTAGCAGCATCAGTAGCGAGAGCTTTTCTTTTCCCTCAGCTTTTCTGCACCGCCTTTTCGTTTTTTATCCATTTTCGCTTTGTTTTTTGTGTGTGTTTCTCTTCTCTCTCGTAATGATTGCTCATCATTAAAGGTGATTGGGCGAGGGGGGGTCTGGAAAATGCGTGGGTGGGACTATGGGCCTCTGTAGCCTACAATAGGGCCACTGGGCCAGGTATTGTTTAGACAGACAAGCCACTGGGCCTCTGTGGGCCAGTGCATGTCTCTCTCCCTTGGCTGTAGCATAGAAAGAAAAAAAAAAAAGGCAGACAATAGGCGCGTTTCCAATCAAGCATGCGCATGCATTTGCCTTGCATAACCGTGCATTCTGGGATTAAAAACGTCAGAAATGCTGGTAATAACTTCCCTTTGCGACATGTCACATGGCTTTAAAATCTCGCGGAATCTCCAGGGTACCTCCCTCCGTTTGCTTTTCTGTGCAGATGGTCTCAAATAAGTGCGGACATAAGACACTCCCCTCAACATTGCCCTAGTTGGTTAGAATTACCACATGGAATTTCCCACGTGAGAAATGAAATACCTCCTTCCAAAGAGGCGTGCCCTCTCCCAAACTATGCTTACTAAAATTACACGACTTTGTGAACTTTCACTTCGTCACCCAATTTGTTATGAGGGAAAGAGGCTTCAGACTGTTTTCAATGAAACTACAGTTGGCAAACAAAATCCCTTGGTTGCCGAAAAGTTGACTTCCATTGTGATTACTTATCTATCTACACACCATTCGGTAATGTCTCTGATGTTAGTGTAGTGGGTTGGCCATATTCTTTGTGCAAAGTCCGTGAAGTGCACCTGTGTCCGACTTGAGGTGGTGGGAACTTGACGTGTTTATGACGGGTTCCGGCGGATCCACTCAAGTCTCGTGCGTGCATATGCGCAAATGCATGCGATCAAGAACGCAGCCACTGCCGGCCCATCGGGAAAACTCCCGGTACTCCCTATGGCCAATCCAGGCCTGCAACAACAGCAAAAACGCGCTAATAACTTTTTTCATTGGCGCAAGAGGCTCATGTGACCTCCACTGAACATACAGCTTCAAAATAAAAGCACAGAATAAGAATACATGACAACACTCAACAGTTTTGATGTCTCTTCTTGGCACCCGTTTCATCCATTTTTAGTGACAAATTAAGCGGCATGTTTGCTTGTGCAAGCGTATTGATGAACGAAGCATGTCAGGCAAGTACATTTTGTGTATGCTCATCTCCGCCTCTTGGGTTGGGTTGCCAGTAACCATGACACATAATCCCAAACAGAAACTGACAAACAACCATTTAATTGGAATATTGATGGAGGAATTACTAATCTGGAGCACCTTGGGAGAAATATTGATTATAAAGAAACTCCCACCAAAATCAGGAGTGTTGTATGTGTCAGACTGTACACAATCCCAGGTCAACAAATATTGGTGCTTTGTCATCAGAGGTGGGACCAAGTCATTGTTTTGCAAGTTGCAAGTAAGTCTCAAGTCTTTGCACTCAAGTCCCAGGTCAAGTCCCAACTCAAGACAGGCAAGTCCTAGTCACCGGGGTGTGGAGTTCAGAAGGGTGACAGACGCAGGGAAAAGGCTTCCCCTGAACCTGCTGGTCCGGGTACAGAGTGACCTGTAGCGCCTTCCGGAGGGGAGGAGGGTGAACAGTCTGTGGTTGGGGTGAGAACAGTCCTTGGCGATGCTACGTGCCTTTTGCAGACATCGCTTGCTCTGGAGAGCCTCGATGAAGGGGAGTGAGGAACCGGAGATGCGTTGGGCAGTTTTCACCATCCTCTGCAGTGCTTTCCGGTCAGACACAGAGCAATTGCCATACCGAACTGCGACACAGTTGGTAAGGATGCTCTCGATGGTGCAGCGGTAGAAGTTCACCAGAATCTGAGGAGACAGATGGACCTTCTTTAGTCTCCTCAGGAAGAACAGACGTTGGTGAGCCTTTTTGATCAGGGTGGAGGTGTTGAGGGTCCAAGAGAGGTCCTCAGAGATGTTGACACCCAGAAACTTGAAGCTGGTGACACGCTTAAACTCCGTTCCGTTGATACAGATGGGGGTGTGTGTGCAAACACTATGGTGTTTGAACCATGTGCAGGTGTGCAATCAGAGGTGAAGAGGGAGTAAAGGCGGGGGCTCAGCATGCATCTTTGTGGAACGCCAGTGTTCAGGATGAGGGTTGAGGAGGTGTGGTGATCTAACCAAACAGTCTGTGGTCTGTTGGTTAGGAAGTCCATAATTCAGTTGCAGAGGGAGGTATTGAGGCTGAGGTCACTGATTTTGGTGATCAGTTTGGAGGGGATGATGGTGTTGAATGCTGAACTGAAGTCAATCAACAGCATTCTCATGTAGGTGTTACCGTTGTCGAGGTGGGAGAGGGCGGAGTGAAGCGCCGTAGAGATGGCATCTTCTGTACTCCTGTTCTGGTGGTAGGCGAATTGGTAGGGGTCCAGTGTGGGTGGTAAACTGGTTTTGAGGTGAGCCAGGACCAGCCTCTCAAAGCACTTTGTGATGATGGGGGTGAGTGCAACTGGGCGGAAGTCATTAAGGCTCACTGCAGTGGAGTGTTTTGGCACCGGCACGATGGAGGTGGTTTTGATGCACATGGGGACAGCTCCTTGGGCTAGTGACGGGTTGAATATGTCAGTCCAGACCTCAGTCAGCTGCACAGCTTTGTTCATTCAAGGCTTCTGATTAGGGAATGTGGTGGTCTGTCGAGGGTGGTAACACTGTTGATGTTGGAGTTTATACAGTCCAGAACGGAGGAGGCATATAAGTCAATATAAGTCAATGTCTGTGTGGGAGTCGAGGGTGGCCTGAGTGGCAAACATATTCCAGTCAGTGTTTTCAAAACGTTGCTGAAGTGCAGAGTTTGCTTCCTCTGGCCAAATTTTGACTGTCCTCACTGTGGGTTTCACACGTCTGATGAGTGGTGAGTATTGAGGCAGTAGGAACAGTGAGAGGTGGTCAGATTGTCTGAGGTAGGGGAGGGGGACAGCTTTGTAGGCATCAGCCATGTTTGTGTAGACATGGTCCAGCGTCTTGTCTCCTCTGGTGGGGCAGGAGACATGTTGGTGAAATTTGACGATTGTGATTGAGTGATTGAAGTCACCTGCAACAATAAAGGCTGCCTTAGGATGGAGAGTCTGTTGTTTGCTAATAGCAGTATGCAGTTCTTTCATTGCAATCTTAGCATTAGCATCTGGTGGTATATAAGCTGCAGTCACAACAGTAGATGTAAACTCTCTGGGCAGATGGAAAGGTCTACACTTAACAATGAGATACTCTAGGTTAGCTGAGCAGTGACTCCCGATGGTGGTAGTGTCCGTGCAACAAGTTTTGTTGACATAAATGCACAGACCTCCACCTCTGGTCTTACCAGACTCAACAGCTGTTCTGTCTGCTTGGAGGACGTAGCGCCCTGTTGGCTCGATAGTCGCTGTTTAGCCAGGTTTCTGTGAAAATCATAATGTTGCAGTCCATAGTCCATTTGTGGGTGGTAATCCGCAGCCACAGATCATCCACTTTGTTCGCCAGAGATCAGAAATTGGCGAGGAAAAGGCTGATGAGAAAGTCAATGAGGTAGTTTTAGCCTAGCTATACGACAAATCAACATGACGACACAACAACAATATACGTTCTTCTGGGTGGCAAAAGACGAAGCTTTCTCCAATGGCAGTTGAAAAATCAGAGGCGACGCTACGTGAGGTAAATTGCTTTGAAGGGAGACCCACCGTTGGCCGTAGCCTAACCTACATTTCAACAGGTAAGTTGGTTCAAAAACAGACGAGGTGGAAATTCAGACATAGTTAACATGATCATTGAGGGACTGATGAATAAGGAGATAGCAAATGAAATGCCTGCCTTGGTCATAGTAGATGTATGACGCTATGTATAGCTTACTACATTCATTTGTAAATGAACTTCAGCCTACCATTGAGTAGTTATTTCAGTGACTGTTGCAGTTTGACTTAAACAGTTAGTTAACAGCTAAACTTAATCTTTTAGGCTATGGTAGATGGTCTATTTCTCTGTAATCTACTTAAAAGGGCTATGATCGTTTTCTGCACTCGGATCGGATGGCATTGACGCGCGCTTTTGACGGTGAAATGGATAGTGCGCTGTAGCTTAGCTCTACTCAGCAATAGGCATATGCTACACTCAAACTAATCTCGCGGTGATGATAAAACCAATTTGATACACACATCAGTCATCCATCAGCTTAGCCTACAACTATGTTTTGCTTTTCCTGTTTCTTCCATTGACATTTGATCAGTATAGCCTACATGGCATTAGAAGTTCTGACTCTTCCTTGTTTAATACTTACCTCAGGCTGTGTCTGGCAATGAGTAAAAGTAGTAAAAGCAAAGATAATATTATGTGTGTCTTTCAGCCATGAACGTGAAGAGATCTTCAAAAGAGACCTTAAGTTCACTAATATTAGTCTTGAATTTCCCCAGCTGAAGATACCTATGCTCTGCTATGATTTTGTAGATGGACAGTTTTGAGATTTCTGGAAGCAGAGTTGAAGAGCAAGCAAGGTTGGCAGCAGGAAGGTAATCGTTGGATGAATCGTATCATTTAGATCATTAAGATTTCCTCTTAGCAGTTTTAATATTGGTTGTTTGCATATTCTTCCAGTCACTCTGCAATTTAACAGAACCACTTTTTGTGACAGTGAACACCAGGGATCTGACAGAAAAGCAGAGTAGAGAAGTGACTGCAAGGAGAGGGAGTCCAAAGACAGGCAGGGGCATCCAGACAGAAAGAAGGCAGGCAGGAGCTTTCAGACTGAGGGAGAGACAGAACGTTTTCACTTTAAACATATCTAATCTTTCTGAATATGTTCTTCAGTTGGACAAACCTGATTCAAATAGGTACATTAGTAAACTCTCGTTTGAAGATAAGATTCTGCCAGATCCATACAATATAAATGATGGATGGTATGCTGCTGATGCTGATAAATTGCCCCCTGTACAGTATCTTGACCTGTATAGCTACCTGATTACCACCCCAGGCCCTTGTACAGGTGAGGCTTTGCGAGCCTATAGGTCACTAGAGGCCTACAATTATTTTGTTTGCGGTCATGTCCAGAACATCACGCAGCATGATCTGTCAGAAACAAGTCCTGTTGTTTTTGTTGCTGCCACAGTGGCCCCAGGACAGTGGATCAAAGAAGAAAAATACAAACCCTTGGTTTGTGTTAATAGAAATGGCTGTATTGTTGCAACCCACTGCACTTGTGCAGCAGGTTTAGGAGAGGCCTGCAGTCACATTGCTGCTCTACTGTTTGCCATTGAAAGCATTACACAAAGCAGACACAGAACTGAAGTGTCATGTACTGATATCTTGTGTCAATGTAAGAAATGTGAAAAGCAAAACCTAGCGAGCTGTACTGCTGAAAATCTTGATATGTCACATCCAAAGCATGGTAAGGTATCGAACAGCAGACAGAAGGAAAAAAAAGAAGGGAGTACCAGGGTTATCAATCCAGGAGCAACAGCAAGCAGAGCTGAGAGAGATCCTGCCCACTGCAGCAGTTTTAGTCAGGGACAGCAGTGACACCGACACCGCTTCAGAATCAGAGGATGCTGTAGACTACCCACAACTCCCATACAGATTAGCGAGACTAATGTTGACAATTGCTCTCCACTGACTATAATTGATGATGCCATTCTCACCAAGGAACAGATTGATAATCTGTCTCAAGCAACTGTTGATTAGTCCAAGTCACATCTTTGGAGTGCTCAGAGAAGAGGAAGAGTGACTGCCAGCAACATCCACAGGGTCATCAATCGCAAAGCAGATGGAGCTTCAGCTGTAAGGACCATCGAGCAGTATGATATCAAGAGCATCTCTCACATCCCCACCATAAAATGGGGTACTTAATTCAGGCATGAAAATTTACAGCACTTGTTTTCTTTCTTTCACTTCATATATATATATATATATATATATATATATATATATATATATATATATATATATATATATATATATATAAATTGTGCTTTCATTAAATGTTTTGAATAGAAATTGGACTGTTAGCTCAACTTGTGCTGAAAAGAAGAAAAAGAGAACATATACCTAATAAATGTTTATTGAATGTTTCAAAAATATTTGTGTACCTCTATGCTCCAAGAATGAATAATACCTTACTAGTTATGTTAGGAGAGGTGCTGTTTATCTAGTTGTGGTTTAGGCCAGTTCTAGGTAGGTCATTAAAGTGGGAAATAAATTACAATGAAACCAAGTAAAATTGTATACAAAGATAATGGACATTTATTAAAGATGTACATACATATTTATCTTAAAAGAGAAAAGAAGAAAGAATAACAAGAAGAATACAATAATAAATAAAATAATCCAAAAATATATCAGTGAAGTACACAACAAATTTAAGGAGCAAAGGGTCTTGATTCAAAGATCTTTTCACAAGAGTAATCACAAGACATTCAAACGTATCAATGTGTCTCAGAGTGAAAGCAGTAATAGAAGTCTATTGGATTCAAAGATCTTTTCACAAGAGTATTCACAAGAGATGCAGGCGTATGACAAAGAGTGAGAGGAAAGTAATAGAATTATTTTTGCTTCAAAGATCTCTTCTCAAGAGTAATCACAAAAGATTCTAATTGATCAATTTGTTACTGAGTGAGAGGAAAGTAATCGAAGTCCAGTAGCAGTATTATTTAATAAGTTTATGTCTAAGATTACTTAGAGCACAACAGACGGTCAATATGTCACTGGAGAGAGGAACAAGGGTCAGAGGGAGCGTGTTTTTCAGAATCCTAAAGATCTTGATCCGTTCAATAGCTCGCTCCACATGAATACACAATGCTGAAAGTTGGCGGGCCCTCCCAACATCTAGCCCAGGTAGCTGCTTTCTCCCCTTCAAGAATGGAGGCATGACCAGTGTGGCACCAAGCCTAGCCAGGTCGTCACCAATCAGAAAACCTCGATCTGCCATCACCTGATTGCCTGGATTAATGTTACTGTAAAAGCCAGATTTATCACTGATCTCTTTATCTGATGTCCTCCCTCCCCACATTTTGGAAATAAATGATATTGAGCCAAAGGGCGTGATACCTATTAGAGCCTTAAGAGTATTGTGGTGTTTATAATTTGACCAGGTCTGGGCTCTAGCCCTGAGATTGAATGGCCTGTCAATGAAAAACTCTGTACAGTCAATGATAACTACGCATTTATTAAACCTCTTATTGAACTTCTGTGGCATGTTTTTCCGAAGAACCTCTGCAGATGGCCAGGAGATAAAAAACACTGCAAGGACAGGTATGACTTTGTTGATAACATTTGAAACACATGCAGAGGACACACCAAACCGGAAACCAAGGTCTAAATGGGCAAGTCCGTGTCGGAGCTTCATCAAAGTTAAAAGAAGTTGATTCTCCTTGGAGATAACCCTTCTTTCTGAAATAAATGGTGCAATTAAATTCA